>OZ024742.1:304930981-304965981 GCA_964016885.1 Eledone cirrhosa | reverse complement strand
TGAACGGTCCTTGGTCGAGTAGGTCTAAATTTGACCCTGCATGGAAATATACTATTCTCCATTTAAGTTTAATCATACAAACAACCACATTCCGACGTTTATCACACTCATTCTCACACACGCACGCATACACACACATGTACGTTAGAGAGACATGTCTACATAGAGCTGCACACACACACACACACACACACACACACACACACACACACACACACACACACATATATATATATATATATATATATATATATATATATATATATATACTAGAGCGATACGTTCATTCATACATGAAATTAAATCCAGTTATATATATACATACATACCTACATACATACAAATCTACATACCAAGCTACCTACCTACCTACCTACATACGTACATACATACACACATACATACATACATACATACATACATACATACATACATACATACATACATACATACATACATACATTGTGGTGGCTGCCAACTCGTTTTCGAGTACGGCCACTACTTTATATCCATGTAAGAAAACCCCTACCGATGCGCTGAATGAGTGTGACATTTTAGTCCAGCCAGCGACTTGAAAACTCTGGTACAAACACTACACTTGTGACAATTATTGACACATAGTGCTGGGCCCATGATACCATGTGACGATAAGTGCAGAGAGATCTCCAGATATAAAGCAATGCCTGTGCTGTGAAGCTTTTATAGTGACAAAGGCACTGCACAAAGCCAGTCCCACCTTCTTAACCAAGATGATATTTACCAAAAAGAAGAACAAGTTAACATCATTGGATACCATCAGGGTTGCAGGTGTTATATCAGAGTTTTCCTTCTCCTAGAATTCTGCCTTGACAAAGGCTAAGGGGTCATCTCTCCCGGTGATTTTGGATGGCCATTGACTCTTAAGAGCTCCTTTGCCCTTTGACAGGTTTTGTTTTTAGTCCTGCAGGATGTCCAAGAAACCTTGGTGGGGTTGCCAGTTTAGTCGCCAACCATGAGACAGGTTGTACTGGGATACAATGTTACCAGTAGTACCAATACATACATACATACATACATACATACATACATACATACATACATACATACATACATACATACATACATACGTACATACTAGACCGGGAGCATAACACTGAAGCAACATCTTCAACGGAAGAAAAAGTTCAGCCTTTATATCGGCCAGTTTTATGAGTATGAGAATGATAATGATTTTGTTAGGTTAGCTACCGATCTAGAAGTTAGACATGTAATAAAACCTATTACAAATTTCTCTCCCAGGAACATTGGAAGACAACTCCAGCTTCGAACAAAATAAAAGAAATGAACGAATTCACTGAGAAGATTTACATGGGTACTTGAGACATGATGTGATAGCTAGAACGATCTGAAATAGATTACGGAAGACGAAAATTCAATCAAATAGGGAGGAATATGTTGAGACTGGTGGCTGTAGGAATACTGGTGGGACCTAAAAATTAAAAAAAACGCCACCTAATTAAAATACAACCGGCATGATTTTCTTATTTGAGACCTCTCCTTAAAACATGTTCAGCTGCCCACATGATGTCAATGTGTTAAGAAAATTGCATGAGGAGGATATCTATGGATCATTGATGAGGAGTTCGCAGACCCAGTATCCAAGATACACGCCCATCTTCATACCTGTTATCATTGGAAATATGTATCATATACCAACCCGTCTGGGCCAAGTATAACTGAATTGGGAATTGTGGAGAAACAACGTTGTTCCTTAATTCATAAGTTAAAAATAGCCGCGATATCTGGAACCTTCAAAATGTGTAAAACTTTCTGATGCAAAGAGACATTAACAATTTTCTTCTTTTTTTTTTACAACCTTGCCGCCGGGATGGTGGACGGTCAAAAATGAACTCAAAATTAAGAGACAGAACTTACATACATACATACATACATACATACGTACACATATATATATATTATATATACATATATATATATACATATACATAATCACACACATTCTTTCTTCCTTTCTATCGTTCTTTCTTCTTCCATCCTTATCTTAATTACCTTCTCTATTCCCATTCTCCTATCAATACCTATTCATCCCATACTCCTCTCTCTTCTTCATCTTTCCTCTATCATTCCATTCTTTCATTCTTTCTCTCTGCCATTCTGTCATTCTATCATTCTATATCCTGAATATTTCATTCTCTTCACTAAATATTTCCTTTTCATTCTGTTTCATCTCAGTTTTTTCACCGCTTACTCTGATAAGATATATTTATAATTCATTTACTCTTTCATTTCTCGTTCTTTAATTTTCTGCCCTTTTCCTTCTCTCTCTCTCTCTCTCTCTCTCTCTCTCTCTCTCTCTCTCTCTCTCTCTCTCTCTCTCTCTCTCTCTCTCTCTCTCTTTCTCTCTCTCTCTCTCATTGCATTCTGTTTTCTTCTTCATCTCTTTCTCTCTGATTCTTTCTTACTCATTCGGACTCCCAAGTGTACCAACTGTATCTAACTATTAATCTTTATTTCTCACTTAGTCTCTCCGCCTTCCATTCTTAGTTTATCTATTAGTCTTCCCTTCTCATTTGATATCCTTCAATCTCTCTGTATCTACCCATCAGACTACATATCACTTGGTCTTTCCTTCAATCTCTTTCTATCTATCTATCAGTCTTTTTTATCACTTGGTCTCTCCTTACCTGTATCTATTTCTAAGGCTTTCTTTACCACTTAATCTCTTCCCCTTCCCTGCTGTATCTATCTATCCATGACACTTCCTATCTTACATGGTCCTTCTCACTACATCTGCCTATTAGTCGTTCTGTATCACTGTCTCTCCTTTCTAAATGTATCTATCTATAAGGATCTATTTACAATTCAGTTTCTCCCTCTTCCCCTCTCTCTCTATCTATCTATCTATCTATCTATCTATATATATATCTATCTATCTATCTATTATCTATCTATCTATCACTCTTACTTTATCACTTGGTCTCTCCTTTCTCTCTGTATCTCTACCAGTTTTTCTTCATCAATTTATATCCCCCTCTTCCTCTATTTATCTATCTATCCATTAGAGAGTCTTTCTTATACTAATCGGCTGATATTTTTTATACCTTATTCTTATTCTCGTCTCCCTATATCCTTATTCTATTTCTTCCCAGCCTCACTCTCAATCTCTCTAGTCATTTCCTCATCTATAGAGAACATATCTTAATTCAATACCCATTTCTTTTTTCTTTTTCGTCCATCCTCTTTCCAGCCTTCCTCAACATTCTTCCCTCTCATTCTCCCACCCTTCTCATTCTCTCACACACTTCCTCACTCAATATGTCCCTCTCTCTCCCTCTCTTCCTCTCTTTCATATTTTTTCTATTTCTCTCCCTAAAACTCCTATATTCTTCCATATTACCTTCTCTATGGTATTGTCCCACCCATTAGTTGCAATTTCTCCTTAGTTCGCCGTTAATTTCGATCCATACTTCACGCCCCAAAATGTTTACGCAATAATCAATTAATACTATACACTCTTTTCTGTTTCACCATCCAATATTTCTGGCATCGCATCGATTACCACTTCCCTACCCAGCCCCTTAACACATATGGAACGCACATGCATGCACACACACATACACACATACACACAGATGCATACATACGCACACACATTCACACACGTACACATGCATGCACATGCATGTGCATACACAACATAGGCGTGTGTGTATATAAATGTTCACATCACACTTCGTATTCGTGCCAATTATACTTTCTCGGCCGATATTCTACTACAAAATCACCAATAACAGCACATAAACACCATTAATAGGACCGCGCTACTACCACCAACACCACCATTGCCTCCAACACCAATAAGAACAACTACTGCCATCTATACCGACGCTTCTACAACCACCACCAACACATACCTAATCGCCCACCTCTACCCCCTACCACCACTAACACAAAAAAATATGACTACCCAAAAAGTTTCAGCTGCAAATAAAACGAAGTACAACCCAATCACCATCAACATCTCAGCTAATAATAATTGTTTCTACTTTTGGCACAAGGCCTGCAAATTACCCAGTACATTACTGGTACTTTATTTTATCGACCCCGTAAGGATGAAATGCAAAGTTAACCTTGGAGGATTTTAACTCAGTCCGTAAAGGGACGTAACTCTATGCTAGAAAGCATGGCGTCCGACCCTCTACTAATACTGCCAATCCACTGGCGACTTAATAGTACCAACATATTTCTTGCATCCATATCTTCCCCAAATCACAAGCTACAGCATTTTGTTTTAAAGTATAGTGGATAATGTAATCCTGGATACGATGTGGCTGAATAAAAGAGTTGGCAGTACACTGCAACAACAACAACAACAACAGCACTATTTCAACCACTCCTATCGGTTTCATAAAAAACTCCAGGCTATCTTGTTGCTGGAAAAATTAGAACCGCTATAGGCAAAGGGCAAAACGCTATCACCCGGCCATCATGAACAACTTTGTCTTCATCAACACCAAGCCTTAGGAATATTCTTTCCCTCTGCATTACGTTACCATCTTCGAGTGTTGATTAGCAGACAATTGGAATATGTATAATATTCCAAGCATAATACTCTGATGCATAATTCATAGTGGAATTACATCAGGCAGTAGAAATCTGTAATAAACAACAATACAACAGTCTACACATCGGAAAATAAGCACCAACAATAACTGAATATTTTCATGCGTCAATATTTCAAATATATATTGTTCATTTGAAAATGCTCGGATAGCTGCTTCATGGAAGTAGCAGAAATGTAGCTATCTTGCACATGGTCTAGATATTTAACTCACACAAGTTACGTTGGTGTCTCAAAATAACATTACTAACATGGCCATGGATGTCTGTAGAGGACGAGGGGACTGGTGCGCTGCAAGCATATCAAATAAGGATAAAACACACCTACAAGATACGGAGGGCCGAAGTGAAGAAGTGGACTAGTTTATTGCAAATATGTGGACCAGAGATTTTGATATAAAGATACCATTCACCTACAAGCTACAAAAAGCATACAAATGACATACGCACAGCCTTTCCTCCTCAAACTAAACCATAGATAAACGAAACAATGTGTGATATAATAGTCAATATAAATATCTCCAACGCTGGCATTTAACTTATTCCTTGTCTTACAAAGTTATATTCAATTACTTTGTCTGGGGAGCTGTGTATAGTAGAATAACATTATATCCAGGAGTAATGGAATCTCTCATCAATTTCACTCTACTGATATAAATTAAATAAATTTTAGAATTATACTTAAATATCGATCTCTCATTACCTGTCTGCTATTATTTCAATTTTTGCTTCTTATCTCTTTCTCTTCATTATCTATCTATCTATCTATCTATCTATCTATCTATCTATTTATCTATATATCTATCTATCTTCCTATCTTTCAATCTATCGCCCACTCCTTGTCTCTTTAACTATATATTCGTCTCCCATCTATCTATGAATTTATAAGATTATATTAAGCCCCCTCACTTTCTTCAACTTTCTCCTCACTATATCTTTCGTTGAATACATTGTAGAGATAGTGCCTTCCGACTGAGGTATATATATGATAAATATATCTCATTCTTCTCCAATGTATCTATGTATGAATGTTTGCATGAACATCTGTGAGTTTACGTGCATGTGTGAGTGTGTGAGAGGGTGTTTGTATGTATGAGTGTGTATTTTGCATATATATAGATGCGTACGCGTATGTGTGTGAATGAGTATTTATAGATATGTATGCATGATGTTCATTTATTAAAATATGCATAGATAACTATATAGATAAACACATTTAATTTAATGCATATGTGTGTGCGCATATAAATGTGTATGCACACATCTGTCTCTCTCTCTCTCTATCTATCTCTCTCTCTCTCTCTCTCTATATATATATATATATATATATATATATATGTGTGTGTGTGTGTGTGTATGAATGCATTTACATGTGCACGTATGCATACACATAAAAATAACTGTGGTATATATATACATACATACACACATATATATATATATGTATATATATCCACATGGATAGTGTGAATAACGGAGAAATATATAAAGAAAAACGAGATATATTGAGGAAGATAATGTGAGAGAGTTGGGTAGAGTGTCTTCCATTCGAACTATATACATATTCAAATATGATAAATATGGGAATATTTCTCTGATTTTCACTGGCTTATCTTACTTTCTGAATCACAATATCGTTCGCATTCTGGTTTGCCGTATTCATACTGGGACAATATTATTGAAATATGCAAACCTCTCTATCTGTACGTATGTCTGTTACTTCAAAACTCTTAATATATATTTATAGTAACTTGTGTGCGTTTTGGGACATAGAATTCTTGCATAGGAGGTAGGTTTAAGTGTTATTACGCACAGCATGCTCTATGTCAAGTCTTGAAAACGTATATTAAAACAATCACTGGTCTGCTAGGAGGCTAAACTGATGTGTTGTAACTGGGATATATTTTTTATTGATTATTCATTGAGGAAAGGACTGTGCTTATGGCATTTCATTTTTTCGTGGCCCCTAATACTTGTAGGAAGAAATAAAGCAAGTTATATTTAAACCACTGATCTGGCCTTAATGTTGCTAAAGGGATTCAGGGACGAACTGGTGCTATTAAACCCGATTACAATTCTGACAATGTAAAGAACCGTAACAAATATTGCGTTTCGTTCGGCGATCTACCAATTTTGCCAGTCCACGGATGAGGAAATATATCTTTATTTATCAACTCTGAGATGTATTAGGATTTCAAGTTATATAGAGTAAGAGGTAATGTCATGTGTGTACAAAAACACAGGAGAGTGATTGGGACGCTAAAATGATAATTATACTATTGACTATTGTGTAAGGACAATATACAGTCTTACATGAATGCAATCGTTCTGTTTACTTCATGTCTAACGTATTAGGACTGAATGTTTAGTATTACGGAACTGATTTGTGAATTACGACTATAAATTTCAGTGATATATTATAGTAAGTAACATATATGTTAAAATATAGATTAGTACGTTATAGCTACGTATCTAATTGAATGTATATTGAGACAGTAAACAATGTGTTGGAACAGAGGCTGGTGTGTTAGGACAATGTTTTACGATAAAGATTGATTAATAAAACGGAATCGTGTGCGTCAAGAGTGTACAATATGTTACGACATATGGCTGATCCTAATGGAAAGGTTCGATATTAATTGGAAAAACGATTGATATATTAAGCTATTGACTGTGGTTTTAATACAGTCATTGGTATGTTAAGGTGGGAATAAATAGATTGCGTTAAAGCAAGGCAATACGTTGATTGTAATTTGAACAGCATGCTGGAATGTAACCAGTTTGATGGTGGGAGAGACAGATATATAAATAACATGATCAACATATTAAGGCATTGAGTAATAAATCATATATAAGAACAGTGTCAACGTATCAATTGAAGTCTCTCATTAGGATATACGACTCAGTCTTAACGACATGTTATGCTGCCGTGACTTCATCAAGGTAGGGTCTGTATTCGGGCTCTCTGGCGAAAAGATTGTACAACCCCCAATAATTATTTAATTAATTATAATTAATTAAATAATTATTGGGGGTTGTACAATCTTTTCGCCAGAGAGCCCGAATACCTGATCCTTCCTTGATGAAGTCGCGGCAGCATAACATGTCGTTAATTATTTGCTACATGTAGAACTACACTAAAGTGCAGGTGACTATGGAATGCTCTGCCACTTGCGCTTTAATTTCACAATCAGGCTGTTATTATGTTCAAATAACCGGATCACTTGTCTGAAATGACGGTGGTCCAGCATCATTGTATCTGAAAACCCACATTGTAACTACCCACACCTCACATTCTGTCTGTTTGTCTATATTCGGAATAGTCTTCCAATACACAGCCCTTTAATCTTCTGATTTATTTATTCAGTTCATTGACCAATAAGATCTTTGTGACCGGACCTCGACGTGTTCCCTCAATTGATTTTAAAATAATACAGCATTAATTAAATAACACATCGATACGAATAATACTCTAGTTTGTATGTCTTTCAGCAGATAATGTAATTATTTAACCTTTTCGCAGTAGTGACTTTCTAAATTCTGCTTTACTTCATCGTACTAAGTATTCTCTTATCTGAAACATATCCTCCCATTCTCTAACTAAAACCTCGCTGCTATGTCACGTGAGCATGACGTTAATAGTTCGGGATTATTTATCAGCTTCAACATTTGGTATTGTTCCTAAAGTGTGGGAAATTTCGAAGGCAAGATCGAAATTAACTCAATTAATGTTACAAGTTTCGTAGTAAAACTGTTAAATGTAGGAACATGTATCGAGGAAGAACGGGAATATGATTACAGGGCTTGACAAAGCCCAAATAATTTCAGGATTTACAACACCAATTTATACTCTTGTGTTCAGACATTGCTTCCAATATATTAGACACTTTACGCGTATTCGTCTCTTTCACCACTGTAGATTACTTTTCAAACTCTACCTACTATATTGTCATTTTCAACTGTAAAGAATTACTTTCATAATAACACCTTATAAACAGCCTCATTGAATATTTAGCCAAGCATGGCAATGATTTTTTGACCAAATGTATGAGAGTAAGCTAATTCACGGTAATCCCCGCCATCATTATTTGTTTCAGTATCGGTAGAGGGTCGGACGCCATGCTTTGACGAATAGTGTTACGGTCCTTGCCATTCTGAGTTCAAATCCCGCCGAGGTTAACTTTGCCTTTCATCCTTACGGGGTCGATAAAATAAAGTACCAGTAATGCACTGGATAATTGCTGGCCTTGTGCCAAAAGTAGAAACAATTATTTGTTTGTTCCACTGAACTAATTGCTCATTGAATTATAGATTAAGTCGCTGAAAATTCACCGTAAGCTTTTACCCTAAATGTAATCTGCAGGCAGTTACAGCATGCATAATGTGCGCCAAACCAGTCCCTTTGAATTACTGGTACTGCCCATTGACCGGGCATTCACCATTTTCCTCGCTATAATTCTATTCATCAGGCTTGGGTTTGATTATAGTCTTATCCAAGATACAATGCAGTGTAAAGGTAATCGAAACTACATGGTTAATGGGTGAACATCTAAATCAATCCATCATTCTATCATACAAACATAGATACATACATACATACATACATGCATACATACATACATACATACATACATACATACTTACAGGATCACTGTGCTACCAACAACATCATAACACCTGAGCAAGCTGGTGGAAAGAGGGAGGTGTGGGGTTGCATAGATCACCTACTAACTAACAAAATGATTCAGGAAAAAACAACAAATAATCGCAGAAACATGAATGTCGTGTGGCTGGACTATCAAAAAGCATTTGATAGTGTACCCCATGGGTGGATTATTAAGGCTTTACAGTTAGCTAAAGTCCCACAACCATTGGTAGCTGCTGTTGAACGCCTGACCAAGAACTGGTACACCAATTTGATCCTTAGAGGTGAGAAGGAGCAGGTTAAGACTGATAAGATACATTACCTGAAGGGCATCTTTCAGGGTGATAGCTTGTCAGTGCTACTCTTCGTTCTCTCACTGAATCCACTATCTTACCTACTCAGGAAACAAGGTGGACAAAGAAGTGGGCCCAGAAGTATCTCCCATCTTTTCTTTGTTGATGACCTGAAGTTGTATGGGCCAAATATCAATGACATCAAGAAACAATTGGACCTCATTACACAATTTTCAACCGATACTCAAAATGAAATTTGGTGAGTCCAAGTGTGCATATTTGGCAGTAAAACGTGGAAGAGCTGTGCCCTCCTCTAGAAATCTAGAGATGAACGGCCTGACAATACAACCTCTGCAGTCAGGTGACAACTACAGATATCTTGGACAGGATGAGAATGTCAGATATGATGGACCCATAAATAAGGAGAGAACCAGAACTGAATACCTCAGAAGAGTAAAGAAAATATGGTCATCAGAACTGTCAGCATACAACAAATACATTCCCCACGATACTTATGCTGTGCCAATTCTAACGCCAACATTTGGCCTACTGAACTGGTCATTGCAAGAACTAAGTGAGATGGATGTTAGAACTCGAAAACTTCTCAGTGTTACTGGCAACTTTAACATCAATGGTGATGTGGATAGGCTATACTTCTCACGCAAGGAAGGTGGCCGGGGTCTAAAATCAATATTAACAACATATGAGACCCGGATAGTAACACTGAAGCAACACCTTCAACAGAGGAAAAAGGTTGGCAACCATCTTGCCCAGGTTTATGAGCATGAAAAAAGAAATATCATTAGAATAGCGACTGATCTGGAGGAGAGATATGGAATAAAGCCTATATAAATCTCTCACCCAGAAAAATCGGAAGATCCTATTCAATGTTCAAACAAGATAAGAAAATTGACCAATTTACAGAAACAGTTGTGCATGGATACTTGAGGCGTAAAACACAGACCATAGAGGGTATAAACCACTCAAAAAGCCTGGCATGGAGTTCCGACAAGTTTATGACATCACACCTTGAGGGATATCTCTATGCAATACAGGAACAAGAACTCCCTACCAAATATCTGCTGCACAAAAGAGGAGGGCCAGCAGCTGACAATAAATGTAGGCTATGTAAAACAAATATCGAGGATGTAAGCCACATTGTTGCCAGCAAATTAAAGCACAACCGGCCTAATATTGTAGTTTGGGACCACACATTGAAAACGTGTTCTGTTGTGGAGATCAGCTGCCCACTTGATGTAAACGTTGTCAGAAAAATACAGGAGAAGGAGGACATCTACGGACCATTGATGAGGAGTTTACAAATCCAGTATCCAAGATACACCTTTAGCTTCATACCCATCATTATTGGTGCTACGGGTTATATACCAACCCGCTTGGACCAAAGTATGACTGAACTTGGATTTGCGGACAAAAAGCGCAGCTCCCTAATTCATAGTCTGCAAATGGCTGCGATAGCTGGCACCTTCAAAATTTGCAAAACATTCTTGCAATTCAAGGGATGACAATTTCTTTTCTTTTACAACTTTGCCACCAGGAAGGTGGCCGGTCAAAAAAATATACTCGAAATTAAGAGAAAGAGAAAACATACATACATACATACATACATACATACATAAGGCATGCAAAGTAGTGGAAGTTAGTTACCCAGCAGATGCCAATATAATATCAAAGATTAGCGAAAAGGAGAATATTTATGCAGACTAATGAGAAATCTGCAGATACTCCACCCTGACTATACCTTCAGATTTATGCCTGTGATTATTGGGGCACTGGGATATGTTAGTAACTGCTTCAATACAAATCTTGTATTGAAGGAACAGGAAGAACACAACTAGTTAGGAAATTACAAGTACAATCCATTGATGGAACAGTAAAAATATGTAAAGCATTCCAAAAATGTTGCATCTAGTAACTGCACACATGCACACATACAATCAAAACATACACATCCACACATGCAATAACATACATATCTACACATGCATGCAGCCATGCATACATATCAACCTAGTTGATGTGTAAATTCCACTTTGTATTTATGTTAGAAACGGACTCTCTTTCTATTGGGAAAAATTTGTGAAATTATAAATCCAGAAGAACATACATACATATATGTTGATACATACATACGTTGATACATCCAAATATTCATACATATTTGCATTCATACCCACACGCATGCATATCGACATAAACATACATACATACACAAAAATACACACACAAATACAGATAGAGAGAGAGGGAGAGAGAGAGAGAGAGAGTGAGAGAGAGAGAATATGATAGATAGACATAGAGAGATAGAGATAGAGAGAAAGAGTGACATAGACACAGACAAACAGACAGTCACAGAAAGAGATTATGCATGAGTATGGCTCCAGTAAATTTGAGGATGATGCTAACACTAACAGGAAGATTAGCATATTTAAAACCTTATCCGTTTACCTTAGTTGAAAATAGCTACAAAATACCTTATGGAATATGGAAACTGTGCAGCTCTCAAAGCGTATTGACTATTATCACATAATACCTGGGAAGATATTCCATGTAATCTGCTACTTCGCTACGATGTTATTAAGTTGCTACCTTTCAACGTGGCATGATCATCTAATGAGAAAGCCTATCTGATGTAAATATGGAGAATACAGTTCTTGTTTAATATGTATAAACGTATAATTTCAAGAAATATTGGCATAACCTTCCCTTTAAAGAATCTGCCGAATGCAAACATAATAAACCTGATATATTATTTGGGACAGAAGAGCAAATATATGCACATACATAGTGGTCGACTGATCTGAAAATAGGAATATTTCTTCTCTATCTAAGGCATATTCACAGAATTCCGCTCCAACCTCAACTGTTCTTATACTAATTAACATTTCTTATAGCAAAATTAGAAATTTAGGTGTATAGAAATTATTATTAGTGCACATGAAGACGGTTGACAATATTGGATTGGCTTTGGACAACATGCTGTGCGGCAAATTGTTACGGTCCTTTATGTTTTGAGTTCAATTCCAGCTGAGGTTAATCTTTTCTTTCTTCCAGAAAGGTTTGGGAAAATAAAGCACCATTATTTCACTGGTATGATGTAATCGGCATTCTCCTTCCCATCAAATTGCTGGCCTTTTGTCAAAAGTCATTTATTAGAGCAAATGTGTGAATTACTAAACATCTAAATATCGCGCATATGTGCGATATGCCCAACCCTAAAAAATTATTGACTTTATTACATAAACAAATTATTAGATAACCCTTTTAGCTCTTTTGAACACCTACACGTCTGCTGCAATGATCAAACACTACGTAAAAATAGTGTGCTGTGTGGGGGGCGGGGGTTGAGTAGACATCAATATCCATGACAACTATAAATATATCACCCCTCCTATCTGTGTCTAATTTCACCAAAATAAAAGCTGTTTCCTTATGTAAATAACCCAAACAAACAAAAACATAAATAAATGCATAAATACATTCACCACCACATAAATCAACTGGTAACATTTTAATAATTATGTAAGGTGAAAGAAAAAAACCCTAAAGAGATGAATAAATGTAAAACAAAGAAAATAATGGCATAAAATAAATACAGAAGCTGGGCTTATAAGTGGCGAGGAGTGTGGTGGTAGGGGATATAGGTAGAATGACTAAACATAGCAAAGGAAAAAGAGTCAGGAATATAGAACGCTAGTTTAAAGAATAAGAAATAACATAAAAGAGGTGGGGATTGTAACAAAGGTAAGAAGATGTTGAGAAAATACCAGAGAAAGAGTAATGGAACGAATGAAGAAATAAAAATGAAAAGAAAGTGGCAAATAATTTAGAAAGGAAAGTTTTGATCATTGATAAGAGAATAATATTATATTCATGGGAATGGAAACAAATCGAATACACAGAGAGAGAGAGAGAGAGAGAGAGAGAGAGAGAGACACACACACACACACACACACACACACACACACACACACACACACACACACACACACACACATATATATACACACACACACACACACACACACATATATATATATATATATATATATTTAAAGTATGTTGTTCTCCTGCGCTGGCATTATATAAAATAGGGTTCAGACCTTTAAAGGCGGACAAGGAAGAAAAGGAAGTTGCCATGGGCAGCTATATATATATATATATATATATATATATATATATAGAGAGAGAGAGAGAGAGTGCCACAAAAATATATACACAGTTTGATTACCTCTACAGGCAATATAAATTAGAAAGCTGATTAAGTATTTTTTTGGGGCATCCTGTATATATAAAACAAAGAGGGTGTGGTAAGATACCAGGTGGACCATGACGCACCAGAGTACTCAATACTTAGGGTAGTAGAGGAAAACAGGAAAAGAGTCAGGATCCCAACGGCTGAGCTCTGGCCGTCTGGATAGCTAGATCCCTGAAGGGTTAAAATTCCAATAAGAAACAGGAGCTTGGAAGCAGTACCGTGATTTGAGTGTGGTATGGATTGAAGAGTGCTCCACTACGGAAGTAGGAGCTAAGGATCTAGCTGTCGAAACGGCCGGAGCTCTTTTCCTATATATGTATATATACATGTATATATATATATATATATATATATATACATGTATATATATATATATATATAGGAAAAGAGTCAGGAACCCGACAGCTGAGCTCCGGCCGTTTCGACAGCTAGATCCTTAGCTCCTATATATATATATATATATATATATATATATATATTCATTAGTTAAGCAAAACAAAACCACAAATTTCACAAGGAAGACATTATTAAAAGATTGTCAACATATTTTAGTTTGATGGAAGGAATGTAGAGGATAATAATAATAATATTAATAATAATAATGTCCGTTTACAATTGTTTCGCTACTCCATATAATATTTCTGGATCAGATGACTATATATCATAATTGATCTGGTTCAGTTGAAAATAATTAACATATTTAAAAGATAGAGCGGCTCATCGGAACTTCAAAGGAATATAGATTAATATAATGAGATAATGTTACATAATATAATGTTCCATATATTGGTTTTTAATATGGTGTCTTGGTTGCATCAGTTGTCAGCCATAATCAAGCAGTATTCATCTGTCGAGGCAGCATTGTGTGAGATCTGCCTATAGGTAACAAGATGGCCGCCAAAGGGCATATTTACCTTACTAAGGTGGTTAGAGGGTGGTTTCAGGGGAAGTAACTTCTCGAGAGATTAGAAATTTTGTGTGATTATACTTAAGTGCTAAATTTACATTTTTTTTTTTTTTTAATTGAGAGACAATGTAGGGGAGGTAACTTATAATTATCGAGTTGTTCATAGCAATTTAACTTATTAGCTACAAGTAAAAATGGGGCTACATGACTAAGTTGGGTCAAAAATTCTATTGGCGAAAGAATTAGCCCTTCGATGTTGACAGCTAATAATTACCTCTGTTCTATCGATAATCGGTAGAGGTCGTGATAGAGTTATGTAATATGCTTCCGTAATACAGAGATCACAAGATTTTCCTCGTCCATTAACGGTTGGGCCCTAGCCACGATATCCCATTTTAGTGAGTGTTGAACGTTGTATAATTTAAGGTTTTTAATGAGCCTAGCTAGCGATGTCGAACATCTGTTGCTAGGGTCTCGGAAGGAAAAAGAGTGCGCGTTATAGCGTACCTTAAAAGGGTTAGAGGTAGACCCGATATAAGAGCTGGTATTCGAAGCAGTCTTAACCGTGCACCTATAGACTATGTTGGGTGTTAGGCAGTGTCCATTTAATGGGCATGCATTGGGGTAACGGCAGTTGCAGTTGCTTCTGCGGTTAGTGAGAGTAGGGTTGTTTAACCTAAGCGGTAGGTCCGTGCTAGAAGGATTAGATGGGGGAGGTGTGCTACTAGAGTAATTATTGGTGTAGTAGCGTGGTGTATTTGATAGGGGTGGTGGTACCGCGGTGTGGGAGTTATACTATCTTAGATTATGATGGTTACTGAACGCGATGTGGCTAGCTAGGTTAGGTGTTGTGGAGAATTTAATGTTATTTTTATTAAAGAGTTTGTAATATATATGGTTGGGGGGGGGAGTGTTTAGATAGGATAGAGAAGAAGCGTTTGGGGATATTAGTGGCTAGATTAGATGAGAATGGGGGGTTAAGCCCGGTGATATTTCTAGGTCTATTCCCTCTAGGGGTTTTAGTGGAGTTGGTAGGGGCCTTACTCGGGTTATTATTACCTGGGGATTTGTTATTTGTCATCCCATTTCTCATTCCTATTCTAGGGTTGATTTTTAGTTTACTACTTGGAGTTCAACTGAACGAGATCAATTATGATATATAGTCATCTGATTCAGAAATATTATACGGAGTAGCGAAACAATTGTAAACGGACATTATTATTATTAATATTATTATTATTAATATTATTATTATTATTCTCTACATTCCTTACATCAAACTAAAATATGTTGACAATCTTTTAATAATGTCTTCCTTGTGAAATTTGTGGTCTTGTTTTGCTTAACTAATGAATATTTCCAGCTCTGCGCACCTAACTTCTGCATGAACCCAACCACCTAGCTGCTTTCTACTGCATATTGCACATTGAGCACATGCCTTTACGCTTTGGCTTCTAACTAATTCACCAATCTCTCCTCTCATATCTCCTCTCCTATTTCCATCTCTCCCTTTAAGATTGGTTAATATGTATATATATATGTATATATATATATATATGTATATATATATATATATGTATATATATATGTATATATATATATATATATATATGTATATATATATATGTATATATATATATATAAAGAAAAAGAGATGAAATCGAAAATGCAACTGGAGTCTTATTTTTAAAAAAAATAAGACTCCAGTTGCATTTTCAATTTCATCTCTTTTTCTTTATACTTTCACTCGTGTAGGACACCTCGGTTATTTTTCAATTTGGAAAAAAAAAAAAAAAAAAAAAAAAACCTCACTTTCTAATATATATATATATATATATATATATATATATATATATATACATATGTATATATTTATATATATATATATATATATATATATATATATATATATATATATATATATATATATATAGATGAGATTCTACAGGACTAGAACTGTTTCATTCTTTAGAAATCATCAGGAATCTGATGATTTCTAAAGAATGAAACAGTTCTAGTCCTGTAGAATCTCATCTATATTAAAACTTTTATACTCTGCTATGTATTGAGTACCTTACTTACTGTGGTTACCTCCGATTCAACCCGGAATAACGTATATATATATATATATATATATATATATATATATATATATGTGTGTGTGTGTGGTGTGTTTCGGCAGTTTTAATCTGCAAAATTCTACCCCCAAAGGATATAATCAACTGAACGCTATAGTAGTAGACACAGGCCCAATATGCAGCACAGCAGGACTGAATCCAGAACGATATGGTATTAAGATATTTATTATAAAACACTGCCAATAATATTTTGGTAAATCCGGAGCTATGTGAATACGATATATATAGTGAACTTGCAGGTTTTGTGTCTATATTAGAAATCATTATTTATTCATTCATGAGCGGTAAATCTGCAGTATCGGTAGAGATACGTTGCTGTATTTAGTTACGTCTTAGAATTTCAAATTACGCTGAATTCAGCATTACCTTTAATCACACAGGGGTCGATAAAATACAGCACCAGTAAACGTACAGGGGTCGATATAATCAGCTTTTCCCTACGCCAAATTGCTGAGTTTTCCTTAAATTCATTATTAACATTGCTTTCCTTTTTTTCTGGATAGAACAAAGTACGTGTCAGGAAAGGTAACTTCCTTGTGCCTGACTAACTAATATTACTATTCATGGTGCGGTGAATTGGCAGTATCGGTAGAGGGTCGGACATGCTTTCCAGCATACTTATGTCCCTTTAAGATCTGAGTTCAAATCCCGCCGAGGTTAACTTTGCCTCTCATCCTTACGGGGTCGATAAAATAAAGTACCAGTAATGTACTGGGTATTTGCTGGCCTTGTGCCAAAAGTAGAAACAATTAATACTATTCTGACTAGTGTCAGATAATCGATAAATTTAATTTGAATGTTTCCCACGAGTTTCAACTCCATCACCGTATGCACCTCTGCGTTTTTGAGGTATGTATAATATTGTGTGTCGTTATTTTATTGCAGGTGGAGGATTATAGTCCCCTACTTTAATGTACTGCATCAACCTAGAGTTGGGGATAGTGTCTTGTTTCTTGTGTTATTGTAATGCTACTTATGTGCGTGCTGTGATTAATGTGAGTTGTGTTATTGTATTCAGTTTTAAGCTTTGTCTGTTGTTTTATTTATTAGGTGCTTATTATATAGAAGGTGAGTTGTGTGTGTAAATTTTTCTATTTGAGCCGTGTTATTGAATCGATAATGTTTTGCGCAGGATGTGGGTTGTTCTTAGCAGAACTATCTTTGGACAGCATTTTGAACCTTGGTATAGCTTCAATGTTTTTGTTCATATTTTGTAAATTATGTCCATTGCTCCAAATACTATTGACACTGTGTTTTTTTTATGCCTCCTACCTTATGCATTTCGATTTCCCCATCCTTGTATTCTGACAGTTTTCTCGTTTTACTTATACAAGGAGTGACTATCAATGGGCTTGTGCTATTTTTTTTAGTCCTGGGTGTCTGTGAGTTGAAAGACAAATCACATCGTGGATGTTAGATATATATTTATGCCACTTCTTGTTCGTTTTCACATCGAAGTGTTGCCATTGTCCATTACCTACTGGATATAGTTGCCAATGTGATTACATTTGTGTATATACACACATTTGGAGAAGACTGGGCAGGCGAAGCTGATGTATAAAGTCAAGCATTTCATTGTGATGGTTTCACACTTTCCATTTGACTTTAGAATGCGTTTTCATTATTTGTTCTGATAATTGTTTGTGGTCAGTCATTGGTATTGTTTAAGAAGAATCAATTCTTGTATTTCTTGTTGCACAGCCGGAGATCTTGAGCCATTATTGACTTTCGCTGTAGCCTACATTTTCTCTGTCCAGTCTCGCGGTTTATTCGCCGTGTGGTGGGTTTTCACATCACTTTTTTCTTTAGTATATTTTCTAATCTATTTTTCATATGTTCATTTTCAATTCATTTTACCCCATTAAACGTTTTGTTGGGTAGCTAACATAACATATTGTTTCAGCCCAATTCATTTACATATTGTATTTTAGCTATTCTATACATAAAGGGAAACGTTTTATGTATTATTCTTTATGCTTCTTTATTGGGTTTATCAGTCTTGTTGACAATACATATATTCAACTACCATTGTAGATGAAGTGACTCACATATTTAGTGACCACTGGTCAAATAGTTTTACTCATATATATCACCAATTAATGCAATGGTTTAGTAATATATCGAAGTATTAGATTTTTTTTATAACATACTTTATCCTAATCCAATTGTCAACATAAAAAAATGAATTCATTTTAACTTATATCTGCACAAATTTCTCCTGGTGAATTTCAAAATAGATCCCTATGATTCACCATGACACATTATTGATGAGGAAGATTACATGAAAGTGCAGCTTACGATATTGAACTGTTATTAATCATTTGCCTCCAATCAGATTATGTGTACAGCTTCAGATACTATGTTCAGCTGTATACCTTACATATGACAACGTATATTTGACTGGAAACAATTCTAACACAAGGAACAATATTTTTATATGCTTGATTGAGATGAAAAAATAGCAGCAACTTAAACATATATAACAACAAAATCATGGTGAAAACCTTATTTTGTTCTCAATCAGAATTCCTCGCTGAATAAATTATAAATCGTTTACCAGTGCTATTTACAAAAAAAAAAAAAAACTAACAGAAAAGTTCATATTTTTCATGAATTTTTACTATAGGATAGAGAAGTCAAGTTATTCATAATCTGTGCAAAAAGCATGAAATATTCATAATGGTTGCTATCCCTATAACACAAGGAATAAGTGAAATTGATGCTAGCTGTATCTCCGTGTTTATCGAGGAATGAGCTGTTGAACAATAGCCGTTAAACATCGAATGTAATTAAAAGTCGCCCTCAGATTTAATCGAAACGTCAATTGTGACTATTCGACACGTTTGATTGCAAATCTGTACCGAGATGACTTCTGCAGATACATAGGAAATAATAATTGTTTCTATTTTAGGCACAATGCCAGCAATTACCCAGTACATTACTGGTACTTTATTTTATCGACCCCGTAAGGATGAAAGGCAAAGTTAACCTCGGCAGGATTTGAATTCAGATCGTAAAGGGACGTAACTATGCTGGAAAGCATGTCCGACCCTCTACCGATACTGCCAATTCACCGCCCTACATAGGAAATAATAATATTATAATAACACCTCGACTATTTTAGAGCGTTCTGGAAATCTAGATTCTTCTTTAGCTATGAAGTTTTGGCTTATGTAACTAAGAAAGAATTATAGAGTTGTGCACACTTAAATCTTGTATAGGTATCAGGTAATGTATTCTGTCCGTCATTTACACTCAAATATTTAGAAATAATTCTTTAATCAGTGTATTGGAAACCAATATAATTCACAATTTGATATACAACGACAGAAACCGTGAACATTATTACCTATATGCTGAATTATCTTCGTTTTAAATAACTATGCATCTAATATAAAAATTGAGCCCCCATCGACAGCCTCGGATTAATATTATGCACAACATTTTTATATATTTTTTCGCAATATGTCCTTATGTCGACATTATTGATTTTAATACCCAGATACACAACAGTGCAGCACACGGAGAAACGTGTTCCACTAACAACTAACAATAATAAGCACAATAATTGTCGTTCGGTAGTTGGATATATTTCTGATAAAATAACGATGAAATGCTGATAAGACAGTTTAAACTTCCAATAACAATAAAAATGAAAACTTGAAAGGGAATATGAGAATAATATAATATACAAAACGGAAGAAATGTTATTTTTAAATAAGACAATGATATCCTTATTTATACATAAACACGTAATCTACTATTTATATTTGCATACATACACGCATACATATATATAAACACACATACGTACACCTAAACAGGCATGTAAGTATGTACATAACACTTTTACTCGAGCTCAAATGTTGAAAAAATATTAACGCTTGTATTTCGTGAAATGAGAAAGCAGCACACAAGAAGAAAGAAAAAAAATTCATGGATAAATACAAACACGAAACACACAATAACCCTAATATAAATACCCATCACATTCCTACATTCAGACACACACTCACCTACTACACGCACATATATTATATATATATATATATATATGTGTGTGTGTGTGTGTGTGTGTGTGTGTGTGTGTGTGTGCGTGTGTGTGTGTGTATACACATATATATATATACATACACACATATATTTATATATACATATATATGTATATATGTTTATATATATGTATATATATATATACATACGCACATATATATATATATAATTATATATATATATATGTGTGTGTGTGTGTGTGTGTGTGTGTGTGTGTGTGTGTGTGTGTGTGTGTGTGTGTGTGTGTGTGTGACAATTTTAAAAATTTCAAACTAATTTTTGTTATTACATCGCAAATATAATGTTATTTCATCATATTTTCCCTAAAGCTTATTTTCCTTTTATTTTCTGAGTAATCTATCATGGCCCAAATTATTATTATTATCATTATCATCATCATTATTATTATCATTATTAATATTATTATTGTTAATATTATTGTTGTTATCTTATTTACGAACTTGCATTGATGCATTTCTCTGTTTACTTAAATATTTGGCTTGAGGTTTTTGAGAAATATTTCAATGAGGAATGAAAATTTGAACTAAATGTGGAGCGAACTCTATCCCACATTGATGTGAAATTCCTCGAACATTATTTTCTTAATCCAATGTTTACGTATGTTCGTGTAAAAGGAATTGAGAGAATGGAGGAGAATAAAGGGAAACGTTGTAATAATTTATAGATAAAACTAAATATATAACTGAAGAATTACAGAAATGCATATATAGCTGCATGCATGGCAGTGTTATTAGTTCCTTTCACAACCAGGTGTTTTCACGTTTGGTGCGACTTTGTGGCATCTGGGACAGTGTCTTCTCCTATACATATGCATGGCAGTGTTATTAGGGAGTTCTTTCACAACCAGGTGTTTTAACGTTTTAGCATCTGGGACAGTGTCTTCTCCTATATGTTGGCCAATGGCTAGTGAAGAAGAAGAAATACTAATCATCCACGAATGATTTCAAATCAAATTGGACGTAACTAATTACCATAAAAAATTAAAGCCAGCTCGTCACCGTTTTTATCACTCCAACCACCATCATTCAAATGAGAATAAATTGATTTTCTGACATAGACAACAAATCTGTGTGTAGTGAATATTCGAATATATTGATTTTCTCTATTTGAATTGTTCCTGTTTTATCGATCTTGTAAGGGTGAATTCGAATTTAACGTGATTTACAAACGAGATTTTAAAAGACGCAAACATACAATGCAAGCCATGACCTTTGACAATTTACTTTTTCGTTCTGTCATCAAAAAATACCGCTTGCGAAAAGCACCCAATACATAGATAACTTTCTCAAGCCTAGAAGCTGAGAGAGACAGGGAAGGGGCACAGCCAAACGCACACACACACATACACAGCGGTACAGCCAAACTCAGACACACACACACACACACACACACACACACACACACACACACACACACACACACACACACACACACACACACACACACACACACACACACACACACACACACACACACACACACACACACACACACACACACACACACACAGAATGCTTGACAAGGCTGGTTTTTTAAAATTACGGTTATAGGCAGAATAGTTAAGTAGTTGGCCTTACTATAATTACGAACCTGGCTTGATTCTATTGCATGATATTTTAGGCAAGTGCCATTTACCACACATAACCTTGGGTTGTCCCATAGCCTTTGAGAAAAATCGGCTAGTCGGAAGTTACTTGGAAGCCTGTTAGATGGGCTCTATCTGTAACACAAAAGCAAGCATTTTCATACAGTGTCACTCTTGAATCGCTCCGAATATTACATTATGGTCATATGTGTCTATGGAATGCCCAGCTACGCGCATGTTAATTCCACGAGCTGGGCGCTCCATTTATCGGATAACTGAAACATCCAACGTCGAAATAATCGGTGGTCAATCATACTATAACTGCATGATCTTTTACAGTTGCCTTGCTTTTCCGATTGTTATTATATTCCGATTATTTCTTATAATACGACTGCTAAAATATTACTAAATACTACTACTTTGCTGATAATTAGTAAATCGATTTGAGCCTGCTGAATGGGATAATCGAAACTAATGGTATTTGAACTCGATACATAAATATAAGAATTTATATCGTAATGCGACGATAAAAAGCCACGAAAATCTGAAACACAATAAAGCATTGCAATGGACCAATTTTGGAAAGTTTTCCTTTTTTTTTTTTTTTTGTACTTTCTACTTATGCATGTATAGAAAAGCAAGTTCAGTTTCCACTGAAAATGTTGAAGAAACAATTAACTCCCAACGCATTCTGTTCAGTCTTCTATTTTTTTTTATTCAACATGTAGAGGCATTTCCATATGGGCATATATACACCCACTCCTACACATACATACACACACAAACACACAAATATATATATATATATATATATATAAATATATATATATATATATATATATATATATATATATATATATATAAATACATATACACATACACATACGCACACACACATATACATATATATGCATATATACCTGTATGTGTGCGTGCATGTACACATGCTCGTAAGGAAGCACATTATATATCGATTGGATATTGATCTATAGCGTATTGTATATTACTCTAGGATGTCCTACAAAATACTTCATTCTATACTGTACTAATGAACAATTCACATTGTGTGCTCTATTATAGCAGTGACGAACACAACTCCCACCATCACTACTACTACTACTACTACTACTACTACTACTACCACCACCACCAGTACTACTACTACTACTACTACTACTACTACTACTACTACTACTACTACTACTACTACTACTACTACTACTACTACTACTACTATTATATATATATATGTACATATATTTTAAGACATTCACACTCCTTTCCTTTATATATATATATATATATATATGTGTGTGTGTGTGTGTGTGTGTGTGTGTGTGTGTGTGTGTGTGTGTGTGTGTGTGTGTGTGTGTGTGTGTGTGTGTGTGTGTGTGTGTGTGTGTGTGTCTGTGTGTGTTTGTGTGTTTGTATGTATTTATATATAAAACTGTCGTTATTTTCTTTATTGTTGTCCCTAGCCTCTAGAACACTACAACTATATTAGGAGTGTCTCGAACTTGTAATATATTTCTGTACATGAAAACTCAATGTGCTATAAGAGATAAATATACAGTATCTATCTAGCTAAAAATAAATAAATAATTTAACCGTTATTGTCGGTATAGTATTCCCTATAAATACAAATTATTTATAAATGTATTGGCAGTTTTGTTGGTATTTGAATTCAAAACTGATTCAAAGTAGAATGTGAAATAAGGAAAGTTCGAGACATGCATTTATACATAAACTAGCATTAAAGCTCGGCGTTGCTCGGGGTCAGTAAGTTACCAACGTTAGGTTGCACCACCCATTTTATGGCAGCACTTTTTTGTCTGCCAGGCACTGGGTGAATGAATTGCAGACTTGGACTGCCGAAGCAGGAGCCGCGTCAGCAGTGACAATTGTAGTTTCGCCTATGGATATTATCTCTGTGCAAAGAAGTGTTGACATTTATTGTTTCACAGTACTTGCGCAACACGCGCGTAGACGATGCCAGCCGAACAACAGAGCTGCGATGGAGTTGTTCTGCATGGTTGTCTAATGTGTGGTTTCTAAATTTAAGACAGTAGGGAGGGGTGTGATATGGGGGAGAGTTAGCTGCTGTTTCTAGCAGGTTTAGTGACCTCATAGAGGATATGATTTCTAAATTTAAGACAGTAGGGAGTGGTGTGATATGGGGGAGAGTTAGCTGCTGTTTCTAGCAGGTTTAGTGACCTCATAGAGGATATTATTGTGTATAGTAAATGAACTGATACTTCTTTCTTCCACGTTCGTTGATAGATGTTTTAAAAAAGATTTATCGCTATTTATTTTGTTGTTGAATAAATTTATCTGTTGCTTTTGAATAATTGTTGTTTCGTATGAAATGTAATAAGTTCTCTTTGTCATTGAAGTAAATAAATGTTTGACCGTTCCACACTCAAAAACAAACGTTTTCTCTCTATCTCTCCCTCTCACTCTCTCTCTCTCTCTCTTAAAGTTTAAGGGCAGTAGATAGAGAAAATCTGATTGCATTAGAAGGGTAAGCGTCATGTATTTAGTTTTATCGATTATTTGCGTAATTGTTGGTGAGTGTGAATGAAATAAATAGTCGGTGACCTAAGTTAAACCATTTACAACATTCTTACAGAATTTGAGTCGAATCGGTTTGAAATTGTGCAAATGTATAAACATGAAACATGCACACACACACACACACAACGACAACAATCTGCCTTTTATAGAGAATGATACATAGTGGAAGCCAACTCGCCTCCGAATAAGGCCACATCCTAGAAAAAGGAAAACAGAAGAAATAAACATACATTGGCAAAAACGTGTTCTTGACGTTGCTGTAGTCGATACCGCCTTAGATGACTCATCAAACGAACAAGTGACTTAAGATTCACACCACACAGTGGGCAGGTAATTTTCCCACCTGCTTCAGTTTGATTGGCATGGCATGCTTTACGGTGGCGGGTTAGCACACCTGCTGAGTGAAACACTTTGGTACAGATGCCACATAAAAATCAAGGTGAATGGGGTACTTAAAGATATTACTTGCATGAGTTTGACGTATGTCGTGGCGTAGTAGCCCAGTCTTTGACATACATATACGTTCGCATCCCTTACAGGTACGTATTTCTTTCGAACCCCGTTCTTAGAAAAGATTAACATCCCATTTTCCGATGAAAAACGTTTCCCATGGTTTCGTGTTTATATTGACTTTCTTCGTGGTATTTTTCTGACAAAACCAACAGGAAATGCCGATGGCCTAACATAGGTTGAGACGAACAGATACTAGTTCAATTTCAGGTATTCTATCAAAGTTCTTCCATCCTTTGGCAGATTTTGTTTTTCCTTCAGCAGGATGTCTAGAAAATTATCTTCCCCGTTAAGCTAGCTAGACGGGATTGCTATTTTAGCCACCGACGACCCGACTATGTTCCGAATTAGCCACAAGATCATAAGTGTTGGCGTAAGCAAAACTACGAACTAGAGCAATAAAATCTACGTTTATAGATGTGAAACAGAAAATATGCTATACTTGAAACTCTATATTTTCTAAAGTTAAAATGCTTTTACGAAATTAATATTTACAATATATTAAGATTTTGAACAAAATGATTATAAATCACATTGACTGGAAAAATGAGAAGGAATGACAACTTTCGGCAAAGGAAAGAAATGTAACTTCAACGTTGTATGATTTTGGGAGCTAGATAGAATGACAGATACGTATGTACTGATGAAATTGGCTAATATGGAAATATGGAAACATTTCTCTTGATTTCCAGATATCAACAAGCAACCGGAAACTGGTCAATAAATTTAAAGATAGAAAATAAAAAAGGATAACGAACGCACGAATGGCAAACTGAACAAAATATAAACGATAAAAAAGCGGAGTGGGTAATAAATAGACAGACTAGGAAACCGACAGTCTAACATAAATAGAATGATAAAATAAAATAAATTCGAAAATAGAAAGAATGTAAGAATGTAAAACAATATGGGAAAAAGAAGGAATGTGAGAAAGGCAGAGTAGGAGAAGAAGGGGAACTTTAGGAAAGTGGAATAGAATAGATAAATAATGAGGAAACAATCTTGTTAAGGAAGTACTATTACTGAGAGATGACATTATTGAGAGGTGCAAGATTTTCATTCAAACAAAATTAAGGAAGATGGAAAAGAATGTACAAAATAAAAAGAAATAAAAGAAAAAAGAAATGAAATTTTGTAAATTGGTAACAATTTCAAATTGGTAGCACATGAATGACGAGAAAATTCTAAGGAATGTTTTGTCAATAACGGAAATTGGAAGTTCGATTCCTTTTTGATTAACTTAAATATCTTCGTTGTAACAGTCTTTGTATTTCTAGTGTGAAAGTTGCAGATGGTTCCCATTGTGGTAAGCTATGTACCTTGTTCTATTAGTTGTTGTTTTGTTTTCTTTAACAAATAATAACGACGTAGTCATATCAGTAATGTATGACTAGACAAAAGTATATATATAATGAATTACATTTAACACGGCCGAAATTTAAAGAATAAAACAATGACACTTTTGTGTACTCAGCCAATCAGTACGTTTGGAAAATGACAGCTTCAAGTAAAAAAATCAACAGGAATGCCAGACTACAATCGGAGTAAAACAATGGACTTGAAAACACTGTCTTCTTTTTTGACACCCATATATATATATCCTTGTGAAATCCTTGGATGAGATCAGTTTAACAATCGCCACCGACGAATGCGAGAAAGTTCTCCAAGAAAGTTAACCAAGAATCTTTTAAAAAATCTCCCCACCCAAGTTAACAAAGAACTTACTAGATCTACAAAACCAAATTGTAAAATTATAATATTATACAATTTAATTATTTACAACTACAAGTGAAGTCATTCTTTTCCTTTATATATATATATATATATATATATACACACACACACACACATACACACACACACACACATATATATATATATGCGTGCGCGTGTATTTGCTTGTGCGATATTAAACCTGAGACGAATGTCTCCACTCTGCATCGCTTGACACAGCATGCAACCCCTTTCGTTTATTTCAAAATGTTTCACAGTTATTATGTTTTACCGAACTCATGTTTCCATCATGCATTATTGCTTTGAAATTTATTGAAAATTTCATCATTTATTTTATGCCATGAAAGTTATTGAACATTTGATATTCCTTCAGGTCTTGTTGTTATAAAACTTTTTCTTGTATTGTTCCATCATTTAACATTTTATTCTCATGTTAATCGAAATACAAAACAAAAAAGTGAAACTGGTATGGAATATTTATATATTAAACAATTTAATGAAAAAATATCTTTTAAGATCCCGCACCTAAGTGACCGAAAAAAAAATGTTTCCTTATTTAAAATATTTCCTTATTTAGAATATTTCCCCTTTTAAATTCGTTTCTGAAACTGGGGGCGATGAGATAATTACTGAGATCGATATATATATATATTAGAAATGATTATGAGCTGAAATACCACCGACTTCGTCTTTGTTTTTATTCTTTCAAGTTTATGAAATAACTACCACTGTCTTATTGAGTTTGATCTCAACCGACTATGCTACCACACAGAATTTCAGAACCGTTACATATTACTATTTCAATACTTCTCTGCTCACCGGTTAACTGTATACTTGACACGATTTCCATTCCATTTAAAGCCTTTTTATGCTTTATACTTGCATTTGAATATACATAAACAAAACAACACCTATTTTTATAACCTGTATAAGGTGAAAGTCGAGACGATAAATACCTGTATTAAATGTTCTATTAAATGGAACAATAAAAAACAGAAGTCAGACATAGGTAGATAGCTAGTTCATTGGTTTACGATCGTTTCGGAGGGTCGATTGAACGATGGAGATCGATGTACCGACTAGCCCCACCACAACCAGGTGGATTACAATATATATATGCAAATATGTAAATATGCATATATATATATATATAATAATAATAATAGTAATAATAAGGATAGTAAGGATAAAAAAAACAATCAAATTTTAGTTTAATAGTATTAAATGTATTAAACTATTAAACTAAAATTTGATTGTTTTTTTATATTCTGTGTATATATATATATATATATGTGTATATATATATATATATATGTATATATATATATATATTATATATACACACATATATATATGTATATATATATATACACATATATATATATACAGAATATAAAAAACAATCAAATTTTAGTTTAATACATTTAATACTATATATATGTATATATATATATATATATATATATATATATATATATATATATATATATATATATATATTTTATTAGAAAGTGACGTTTTTTTTACAAAATGAAAAATAACCGAGGTGTCCTACACGAGTGAAAGTATAAAGAAAAAAAGAGGTAATCGAAAATGCAACTGGAGTCTTATTTAAAAAAAAAGATATATATTTATTTGGTTCCTTTACCGGTTTCGCAGTTCTTCTGCTTTTCAAAAGTAGAGTTGAGATGGAGGGTCTGTGGTCTTTCTCACATTAAGTTCATTCTGTCTAAAGAATCCACCGTTTTATTCGTTCCTATTTTAAAAATTCTGCTAGTCATTGGTTTATATATTTGTTTTTATTTTCGAATTTTCTTTTCCACTTAACTATTTCCCTTCTCATTGTTTGTTAAATGATTGGTTCTCTCTTCCTTCTCCAATACGGGTTTACCCTTCCTCTTTCTATTCCCCCGCCACACTTCAATATCTTACGTTTTATTTCATTATCACTTCTACTAAAACTGTTCTTTCTCTGCCGCACCTTAACTTCCTGCTAATCGTGGAAACGGTTTAACGTCACAGCACCTTCTGCTCTTACCAATATCCCGTGTCTAATTTTCCGCTAAAAGAATTTGTTCATTTAAAGATCTTTAATTAATTGACCAGAAAACTCCAGGAGTCACTTATTTGCTGTTTAAACTTGCCTTGCTCTCTCTCTCTCTCTCTCTCTCTCTCTCTCTCTCTCTCTCTCTCTATATATATATATATATATATATATATATATATATATATATCTCTATCTCTATCTCTCTCTCTCTCCTCTCTCTCTCTCTCTCTCTATCTATCTATCTATCTATCTATCTCTCTCACTCTCTCTATCTATCTATCTCTTTCTCTCTCTCTCACTCTCTCTCCATCTCTATTCCTCTTTTACTCTATCAATCAATCTATCTAGTTCTCTTCTCAATCTCTCTCTCTCTCTATCCATATCATCCCCTCAGTTCATCTCTCTCTGTACATCTTCCCCTCCCAGTCTGTCTGTGATTTTCTAACTTTTCTCTAACCAACCATGATGTTATTCGAGGTTTGACATCCCCCACTCGTACTATCGTTCTATCTTCTAACAGAAATCATTCCTTGTTATCATGGACAACAACATTATTTCATAGAATATATTCATTGATTTTTTAGCCGACAGTATTAATTGGATAATATTAATTAATAATAAATCTAACTAATTATCCAATGCACCAAAATACTTCAAAATAAACCGAATACGAAAATTTCAATTTTGTCATATCTTTCAGATGTAGTAAGTATGGAATTTTCATATTGTCAGTGAACTCCTATACATCTATATTCAATCCGTTCTTTTACCACTCTCATATATATATATATATAAACAAATAGTAGATATGAAAAATATTTTTTCAGTAGGAAATGCCGAAGAGATTCTTTCAGTGTAATATCAAAACATTTATTTATTTATAAAGAGGATATTTCCGCATTTAAATGGTACCGGTTTCAGCATTATATGCATTGTCAACTGCGGATAATATGGTTAAGTTCCATATTTATACAAATAATAAAAATATAAAGTGGAAGAAAAATTATTAATTGTAACAGATATTTTGAAAGGAGAGTTCATATCTCTGTCCGTGTTTGACCTTCTTCCTCTGTTAGTTGGCTAACCGAAGTAGCAGTTTATATATATATATATATATTTTAGGAACGATCGACTTTCGTCAAATCGGACCGAGGGAACAATGTTTCCGTTGGTCTTTCCAATTGCTAATACTATCTATCGGTCGCAACTCCAGGTAGAAGGAGCAACGTGAAATAAAGTGTCTTGCTCAAGGATATAACGCATCGCCTGGTCCAGGAATCGAACTCACAACCTTACGATTGCGAATATATATATATATATATATATATATAAGCGTCGTTAATGCTGTACTAAAATTTGTATATATATATATATATATATATATATATATATATATATATATACAAATTTTATATATATATATGTATATATATATATATATATATATATATATATATATATATATATATATATATATATATACATATATATATATATATATATATATACATATATATATATATATATATATATATATATATATATATATATATATATATATATATATATATATATATATATATATGTATATGTATATATATATATATATATATATATATATATATATATATATATATAAAAATAAATACAAATTTTAGTACAGCATTAACGACGCTTTAGTTTGTAAATTCGGTATGTAGCACTCGAATGGGAATAGAACCCCAGAGTAATAACAATACGTTTAGAGAGCTTAGTAAATCAAATATAGCGATCGGCAGTCCAGCCGCATTACCACAGCAACGAGAATGGTTGGACTCAGGAAAAGATTATATATATATATATATGTGTGTGTGTGTATTCTCTTATTACCACAGCAGAGGTCCGACGAGCTTTTCATCCCAGAGTTAAGCTAGATCGATACAGATCAAACCTTGAGCTGATCAATTGCGTAACACGCGCCAATATTCAATAAACGTAGTGAAGACTTAAAAAATCGTGCTTTTTATTATTATTTTAATTATACACTACTTATTTCTACACCTCTATATCATCTGGAAGCTACACATCGTGTGCTCATTCTGGTGAACTTACACTTACTGGACGGTACACTCCCTATATATATATATATATATATATATATATATATATATATATATATATATATATACCCGTGAACACACATGCCGAAACTGCTTGGTGCCACGTTCGGGATTTTACTCATCTCTGCACCTCTCTCTTTCTTTCTCTGTATATACATATATTAATATTTTTTAACCTATATTTATATAGGTTCCATATATTAATTTTGTATACACTTTCTTCCTCACTGTCCTAGTATTTCTCTCTCTCCATCTCTCAAACACACTCCCAATATATCTATTTTCTATTTTCATGTACATATACACCATTTACACAAAGTTTTTATATTAAATTTCTCTCTCTTCTCCTATCTCCACGTATTTCGCATGGTTATATCTTCTTCTTCTTCTTCTTCTTCTTCTTCTTCTTCTTCTTCTTCTTCTTCTTCTTCTTCTTCTTCTTCTTCTTCTTCTTCTATCTCCATTGCCCCCATTCCCAAACACCGTCCATCCATTTACTTCCCATATTCCCTATAACATCATAGTTATAGAAAAAAAAAAAACAAGTCGATGCCAAAAGCAAAAATAAAATGAATAATAAAACAGATACATAAAAAGGCTCAGAAAGAAAAAAAATATCAGCAAAGCAACGACGAATGCTATGAAAACCTATATAAACCATCTGCCTCTTCCCCCTCTTATCATTATCTTCTTCCCCGTGTTCGTCAGGCATTTTCGATAATGAAATGATTCCAAAAAACATGCGAAATGATTGTAGGGAAATGCTGAATAATTTCCAGAAATTAGATTTCTATTTCCTATAGAGTGTCGTGTTAATGTCCTGAGCAACACCAAAATATTATATTGCCGACGGTAAGATATTTTCTGTTGGGACTATTTTGATATTATAAAGCGGCGGATGGGTGTAACAAAAGTTATAAGGAGGGAACTTTGGCATAAGTCCTTTATTTTATTGATTTGAGAAACACTGCAGACGAGTGGAGAAAGATCGTAGGAAAGAAGTGTGTGTGTGTGTGTGTAGGGAGGTGTTTGGAGTAGACAAGACAGGGAGGATACGTTTAAGGAATTCTGATATGATTAGTTTTAGTATGGTGATAAGAAGAGGAGTGCTATTATGGAGTGATGTTAACATAGTTATATGTAGTGCGTCTGTTCTTAGCAGAATGGGTGGGTGGGTGAGCAAATATGAAGAAGTATAATAGATATGTGGATAGATACTAGGATAGATCGATGGAACATTTGATAAAGCGTTGATAACTAGAAAATAAAGGACTAATGGAAATTGAGACGTCCGTTTTGACACACTCGATTACCGACTAAATGTATAGAAGATGTATTAACTCCGTTTATTAACATCATTATTATTTCTCATGAAAATGCAGGAGATGACTGGGATAATAGAGTGCATACTAAATGTTTTTCCTTTCTGAGTTAACATTGCAACGAGCTTGACCTCTTCGATCACTTCTGTGAGTGAGAAAAAAAAGTAGCAGTGATGTACGGGAATCAATATAATCGACTATCACAGTCAACCAAATTATGCAGCCTCTTGTTTACCATACATTTGTTGGGCTGGCTGAGCTGTTAGAGCGTCGAATATATGTTTAGCATTGCTTTGTCGGGTTTCGAATTTCGAGTCAGAATCTCCCGAGGTCAAATTTGCTTTTCATCTTTCAGGGTTCCATAATGTACTATGCCGATTTAGCCCATGGACTCTGCTCCTAGAATCTAAATACCTGTTCCTGGGGCTATTGCCTTGCATACATGCAACAGTACCAACATTCTCAGCTCTTTCTCGAAAGACAGAAAGATGGTTCTGATAAAAGAATGCATATCATTGCCTTATGTTTTTTTTTTCTTTCTAGTTTCGTGTTGTTCTCAGTTTGAACCTTCTCCAGTTGAACTTTGCCTTTTGTCCTTCATAGAATATAACCCGGTATTATAGATTACATTTACTGCAAACCTCTTCTGCACATTTATGATTGTGTACCATCGTAAGAGTTTCTCATTATATCACTAGAAACTAACATTGAGGAGGGAAATAAAAATAGCAGGAGGAAGATATGAGGAAATAAGGAATGGTTAAATGAAATAAGGAATACAAGAGGGAAAGAATCAAGTATGAAGGATACAAATAAAAAAAAGAAAATAGAAGGAATCAAGTATTTTGTTTTTGGAGACAGGAATTGACTAACATAGAATAGAGAAAAACGGAGAAAGAAATAATATGAGAGAAAGAAAAGAAGGAAGAAATGGACAAACACAAATGTTGAAATGAGTGTAGGAAATGAAAAACGATGAAGAAAGAATAGAAAAAAGAGACGGAGGAGGCAGGTTAGAATGTAGAACAAAAAATAGATAGAATGAGAGAAAGATAGGAAAATAGCGAAACAAATAATCAAATAAATAAATAAATGAATAAATAAAGAAAGAAAGAATAAAAAAGAAGGAAAGAAAGAACGATCAATTACGTGAGAAAACGAATGACGGAAACAGAGAAGGAATTCGCATGTAATAATACTAATAACAACAACAAATAATAGAAAAGGAATGGAATAAGGGGAGAGTAGATGAGAAGAAGGTGAAATAATAATAGAAGAGGGAAAAGACGAAAGATAATAAAGTAATTAGATAAAAGTAAATGTGATTTTTCTATGCATCAGTTGAAGCTGACGAAATGCGAATAAGCATGTTCCCTTGCATGAGTGCCTGTGTGTCATGTATGCAATAAAGCAGCTGTCTAAGTGTTGATACCTATGTGTTGATAAAACGATGCTGTCCTACAGCCAGCGTGGTTTTAAAACAGTCCGACATGTCTACAGTAACAACGTGGCAATGTTTTTCGTTGGTCTGTGTCCTCCACATAAACTTGTACATGGTTATGTTATAGTTATGCATAAACTGCAGCTGATATATTTTCACACCACTCAAGCGGACATGAGCGAATACGTGATGAAGAGAAGGAAAGTGAGAAAAAGATACATTAGAGAAAGAGAGATAGCGGTAGAGATAGCAATAGATAGAAATAGATTGAGATAGAGAGAGAGAAAAAGATAGTAGTTAGATAGATAGATAAAGAGAGAGTGAGTGACAGGGAGAGATATATAGAGAGAGAGGGAGAGAGAGAATGAGAGAGAGAGAGAAAGTGTGAGAGAGAGGAGAGATAGCAATATATAGAAATGGATTGAGATAGAAAGAGAGAAAAAGATAGATAGATAATAGATAGATAGATAGATAAAGAGAGAGTGAGTGACAGAGAGAGAGAGAGAGGGAGATAGAGAGAGAGAGAGGGAGAGAGAGAGTGTGACTGAGAGACTGACAGAGAGAGGAACAGGCCGAAAGAGAATGAGAGATAGAATCATTGATAGGAAAATCTGAGAGTCATGCCGATGTAGTGATGATGGTTACGAAATTGACGAGAAGTAGTCGTAGCCGTAGTGAAGTCTTGTGTAATACAATATCATCGATGTAATTGACATTATATTACATGCTCGTATG
>OZ024742.1:304913481-304923481 GCA_964016885.1 Eledone cirrhosa | reverse complement strand
GTCATCATCCCCAGGATCATCATCACTAACTCTGCCGTCAACGTTATTTTTGCTGTAGTCGTCGGAAGTGGTGGAGCGGAAGTAAAGTTAACCCCTCATATTTAATGGACGTTTGAATATTAAAAGAGACGTAAAGATATATAGTTATACAGCGAGGAGGGAGAAAGGGAAGAACGATATATGAGATACAGAAAGAGGAAGAAAGTAGGATAAAAAAAAAATTAACAATAAAAAAAAATTGGAATAATGCAAAGAAAAAAAAGGGTAAAAATATATAAAAAAAGTTAATAAAGAAAGAAAAATATGGAAGCAAACAAACCAAATGCAATGCAAACTGTAGCGAAAACAAATGTAATAGAAAATATAAATGAATTAATAAAATAGGGCTGGTGATGGTGATGGTCGTGTTGGTAGGGGTTGTTATGGTGGTAGTGGTCATGTATGGTGAGTGACGAACGGAGTAAATAAAATTATGTATATGTTAATAGCCGAGAATGGTCGAGTGTAAATTTGTGAAGCTAGGAGTGTCAAACACACGTTATTACAGAAAGAAAGGGAGGGTAATAGGGAGGAAAATCGGGGAAGAGTGAGAGCTATAACGTTTAATGAAGGGGAAGGGATAGATAGTTAGATAGAAGGAAAGATATAGGTAGACAGATAGAGAGAGAGAGAAAGAAGGGGAGAGATAGTTGAATTGTAAAGAGAGAAAGTGAAATGATGAGACGGAGACATGGGTGAAAAGTTAATTGAAGTATGCATATATGACAAAACACAAACACACGCTTCCATTTTCCTATTTATTCAATAAGGTCCAGTCTATCTTCATTCTCTGCATCCATTCATATATATATATATATATATATATGCTTATATATAAATGGATGTGTGTGTATCTCCATATATATATATATACATATATGTCAATACACACACATATGTTTGAGATATCTGAAAGTTATATATAACTTCACTGAAGAAATTCTGCTTTGTGTCTTTTCATTTTTTTTTTTATTTCGTCGGTGCTGAAGTTATTAAATATGCCTGTTGGGCAAATTGTGTGTAAAACAAGACAATTTGCAATGAGATGTACATTATTATTATTATTATTATTATTAATGTTATTATTGTTATTGTTATTATTATTATTATTATTATTATTATTATTATTATTATTATTATTATTATTACTACTTATGCTGTTCAGTCTTTAGAGATGTGTTACACATGGCTCCGTAAGTTTGTTATATTTTCACACTATCATTCAACGTATCTTATTGAAACTTAGTTACAGTTTCGTAGTAAAACTAACCAATATCGTCGTCAGCTGTATAATTTAACTTTATCTGTACCCCTTAGAACCTAAAACACGACTTTTACTGTAAGCGGGGAACATAAACGGCCTGTTAGACCTACGTTGGAATCGTATGGCAGTAGTAGATAGAAGCGAATGTTAGATGTGGGGGTAAAAACGTGATCAGAAATGTTTGCCCATCACTATTATAGACAGCCCTTGGATGCTTTAACAGCTGTTCTAGCGATAACATTTCTTGTTTTTCTCTTAATTTCTCTCTCTCTCTCTCTCTCTCTCTCTCTCTCTCTCTCTCTCTCTCTATATATATATATATATATATATATATATATATATATATATATATATATATATATATATATATATATATATATATATATATATATTTAGAAACACACAGATACATGCGGACACACACATATATACATGAATGCATCCGCACCCAACTGTGAGTTAAGGGTGCCAACTTCACCGATGTTGCTCAATGAATGACTGGGACAGACCAATTCAGTTGAACTAGACTGAATGTTAATAACTCCCTCTGGTCGAGCAATCTTTGAAGTGTGGGGACAGTTGGAAAGCTTCCATTACTCATACTTCTCGCCTTCTTCACCACCTCTTCTACGGCCTCGATATAAATACCCCCTCCGCCTCCGTGGTATTTTCTTCGGGGTTATAGGAGGCTTAGCTCTGTTTCTCGACCGTTATATCGCGTGACTATCTCCCCCTCCGCCTTTTGGGATTCTTTCTCACGTCGTGTAGACGCGTTCTTGAGACTAGTAAAATGAGGTATCCTCTTGATAAGTCGGCAGACCTCGCAAGGACTCTATATCTTTATGATATATTGTTTTTGTTTATGCCACGAAACTACGTAGTCGAGGAATTTAGGAGCAGTTTAGGTATGATACATTTTATTACTAATTATATCTAAATGTTTCTTCTCTCTTCATAAATTATATATATATATATATATATATATATAAATTCTCTACCCACACGAAATCGTTTCTTTCACTATTAACGTAAAAGTTTGCACTCTGCTTTCATTTTTGGTTGCTATCCTAGTGATGCTGGCTCACTTAAAACATGGAGTTACAAAGCGATCGGAGATATACCGGTTCTTCCGATGACTTCGTTTCAATATATATATACATATATATATATATATATATATATATATATATATATATATATATATATATATATATATATATATATATATATGTATATATATATATATATACATATATATATATATATATATATATATATATATTCGTGAGTGTGTTTGTGTGTGTGTGTGTGTGTGTGTGTGTGTGTGTGTGTGTGTGTGTGTGTGTGTGTGTGTGTGTGTGTGTGTGTGTGTGTGTGTGTGTGTGTGTGTGTGTGTGTGTGTGTGTGTGTGTGTGTGTGTGTGTGTGTGTGTGTGTTTATGTGTAATGTGTATGTATGTATGTTAAAACAATAGAATTGTATATAGTCGATCACTATACATGATAGATGAGAAAAACGAGAAACTTATACAATGACACGGCGAAAGGTTAACGAATGCACTTGCGAGGAAACAAACTACATATATCTCAGCTACTGGGTGAGTGTGTTACTCACTACGCCTATGAAGTACTGATCGGTCAATTTGGAATTTGACTCCTAGCGAACACCACATTCCACTTTTTTTTCATCTTCAGTAGTAATCCAAGTGATTTTTTTCAACTAATACTTACAGTGATCGACTCTTATTATTTTGACCTGTATGGTTGGCAATATTACATACATATATATATATATATATATATATATATACATGTTGTTTATTACATAACTAAATATGTTATTGTTATCCTTGGGGGGGGGGGGGGTCATGTTGCCAATAAGAAACACACGCAGCAGTTGCTTTCACTTCAATTTATTATAATAAATTGAAGTGAAAACAACTGATGCGTGTGTTTCTTATTGGCAACATGACCCCCCCAAAGTATAACAATATCGGTTTCAACACACGTTTTCAGATAAAGAATCTTGCTAAACAAATTCAGAAACGAAATAAATATATATATATATATATGGTATTAGGATTGGTGCTCTGAAATACTTTTTAATTAAACATACGGTATATTGCCAAATATACTGCACATATATTCTATGTATATATATATATATATACATATACATAGAATGTATGTGCAGTATATTTGGCAATATACCGTATGTTTAATTAAAAAGTATTTCAGAGCACCAATCCTAATACCATATATATATATATTTAGTTATGTAATAAACAACATAAGGCAATTATTTCATTTACCATTGATTTCTTGAAAGCAAACACATTTTGCTTTCCATCATCAGAATGAAAAAATCCTGGTGTATTTATTGTCATTGGATTTTAAAACCCACATCCCTGGCTATCCGGACCACTGAGCTACCATTTACACCAACACATCATGGGTGATGTGTTGGTGTAAATGGTTCACAGCGGTCCGGACAACCAAAAATGTGGGTTCGACTCCCATGTACGTCAATATTTATCTTTTTTCCATTTCTCCGAGGGTTCTCAACCCCACCATCAGGCCAAATAACCTCTCCAATTTCCTCAGTCCAAACACGGCGATAGCTTACATTTCTAATAATTTCAAACTCACTCGCGGTTTCGAAAATATTCTTACTTGACATTACAGTCGCTAAGTTTATAGCTTCTAATTTGAATGGAAAAAGACGGCTGATGTGTTGGTGTAAACGGTAGCACAGTGGTCCGGATAACCAAAGATGGGGGTTCGACTCCCATGTACGTCAATATTCATCTTTATATATGTATATATAAAATTAGAATAGGTGCTCTGAAATAGCGATATATATATGAATGTATATATAGTGTATTTTGCAATACACTGTATGCTTAATTAAAATCATTTCGAAGACCTTGCGCTATTGTTTTAGAGTAGTGACAGTCTCACTTACTTTAAATTTTCAGCAAACAGGGGAGATAAAGCTGACAGAGTTCGGTTTCGTACTTGTTGGTACTTATCAAAGCTAAGTACTCCACCTGTTTTCTGAAAATCATGAATGTTTGATTCTTAAAGAATTCTAGTAATAATCAGGAACTGATTATACAGAGCGGTTGCCGGTCAAGCAGAAATTGAAAATTAGAATTGGTGCTCTGAAATAGCGATACATATATGAATGTAAATATAGTGTATTTTGCAATACACTGTATGCTTAATTAAAAGCATTTCTAAGACCTTAGGCTGTTGTTTTAGAGTAGTGACAGTCTCACTTACTTTACATTTTCACTTAGCTTTGATAAGTACCAAAAAGTACGAAACAGAGCTCTGTCAGCTTTATCTCCCCTGTTTGTTGAAAATTTAAAGTAAGTCAGACTGTCACTACTCTAAAACAATAGCGTAAGATCTTCGAAATGCTTTTAATTAAGCATACAGTGTATTGCAAAATACACTGTATATACATTCATATATATATCGCTATTTCAGAGCGCCAATTCTAATTTTCAATTTCTCCTGACCGGCAACCGCTCTGTATAATCAATTCCTGATTATTACTAGAATTCTATAAGAATCAAAATTCATGATTTTCAGCAAACAGGTGGAGTACTTAGCTTTGATAAGTAGCAAAAAGTACGAAACAGAGCTCTGTCAGATTTATCTCCCCTGTTTGCTGAAAATTTAAAGTACGTGAATCTGTCACTACTCTAAAACAATAGCGTAAGGTCTTCCAAATGCTTTTAATTAAGCATACAGTGTATTGGAAAATACACTATACATATATATATATATATACATATATATATATATATATATATATATATATATATATATATATATATATATATATATATATATATATATATATATATATATATACATATATATATACACATATATATATACACGCATTTATATATACACACATATATATATACACACGTATATATATATATATATACATACATATATATATATACACATATATACGTATATATATATATATATATATATATATATATATATATATATATATATACGTATACTTTATAATTATCTCCAAATTATTTTGTTGAGCAAAAATTTGTCAAAACTGCTGCTATAGTTCATAGTAATGGTCCGGCTGCTGTCTTCTTAACACACCACTCCTCACTGATTTTCCTCGATGTCACGTGATTGATTCTTTTGAATTTGCCACCGACCAAGTAGGCAGTGATTTTTTCAATGTCTTGGAACTTAGTCCACGCTTTGCTTTTTTCCATCCACTGAATTATTTTTGTATAAGTTCCCTGTGTCCACGCATTGCCTGGGAACTTAGCTGAGAATAGACTTCCCTGATGACGAAAGGATTTTTCCATATTGTTCCATTCGGAAACCATGTTTATTCCCTTTCAGAAACTAATTAGTTGGAGTGAAATTTTAGTAATAAGTTAATTTTTATAATTTTCTTATTTTACGTCTTTCATATTATTGTTCTGCAACCCCTTGCATTGAACCACAAAGTTACTAAGACAAAACCTATATATTTGCTAGCATAGGTATGCATCTGTATATATATGTTGGTAGATATACTAATTCTTTATATATATATATATATATATAAAGAAAAAGAGATGAAATCGAAAATGCAACTGGAGTCTTATTTAAAAAAAATATATATATATTTATTTGGTTCCTTTACCGGTTTCGCAGTTCTTCTGCTTTTCAAAAGTTGAGTTGAGATGGAGGGTCTGTGGTTTTTCTCAGATGTGAGAAAAACCACAGACCCTCCATCTCAACTCACCTTTTGAAAAGCAGAAGAACTGCGAAACCGGTAAAGGAACCAAATAAATCTATATATTTAAAAAAAAAATAAGACTCCAGTTGCATTTTCGATTTCATCTCTTTTTCTTTATACTTTCACTCGTGTAGGACACCTCGGTTATTTTTCATTTTGTAAAAAAAAACCTCACTTTCTAATATATATATATATATATATATATATATATATATATATATATATATATATATACATATGTATATATGTGTATGTGTGTGTGTGAAAAAGAGAGAATGTGTGTGTCTGTTTGTCTATGAAGTATGTACATATGTGTGAGAATGTATTTTAGTATGTTTGTACATACATGCATATATATATGTTTGTATTGATGAATGTTTGCATGTACGTGTATGTAAATATATTTGCATGTATACGTATGTAACTATATGTGTGCGTTTGTGAATGAATGAATACCCGTATGTATGCGTGTATGTTATACGTCATTACTATCTCTATATCTCTCCCACATATCTTTCACGCACACCCTCCTTTCATCCCGACCTGTGGTTGTAATAGAAATTAATGTCGAAATAACTGTATCATGTCCTCTTCTAATTGCCAACCTTTACTCTCCTTTCACACCAGCACGGTCAACCCTCAGCATATCACGCATACACCTTACCGTCCACACTCACATTTACACTGCTGCCTCTTCACTTCCATCTTTACAATACATATATTAATGCATGTACACACACGCAGATATATACTCAAATAAAAACACGTCTACATACATGCAGAAGCACATATATGCATAATATACGCACAATTTCACTCCAATGTTATGTATATAACCAGGCATACATATACAAAATCTCATGAGATAAAGTTGCGTACATATACACAATCATCACACAGATGCATAGACTCACACAAGGGCACGCACACATGCATGCGCACGCGCACTAACACCCACCCACACCCAAACACATACTCACTCACACACAAATGATATCTCATTTCTCTTACCGTCCTAGAGACAGACAGACAGACGGATGGAGACTCCAGACGCCCCACCATATCTGCCATTATGGTGGTCCTATATTCACATGTATCAGCCCCGCCTCTCCCCCATTTAGTGTTAATTCTGATAATTTTCTTTTCTATGTTATTTATTACGTAAATTATTTACGTTTCCATTTCCTCATCCTCTTCCTCGTCGTCATCATCATTATCTTCATCATCATCATCATCATCATCATCATCATCATCAACGTCATCATTATCAGGACTATTGTTCTCGATACTGAGCTATTTTGCTATATATATTTTTCAATATATTATTTATTATTTAAGTATTATCATTATCGCAATTTATATTCATTACCGTTATTATTATAATTATTTTTATTATCATTATTATTATTATTATTTTAGGTCTTCCTGTTTTTATTCGGTTACTTAGTCATAAACGAACACACTGGCGAATAGAAGCAGAGAGTGAGAAAGCAGAGACTGAGAGAGAGGGGTCGAGAGAGAACGAGAAGGAGAGAGGGAGAAAGAGAAAGAGAAAGAGAGAGTGAAAGTGTAAGAGAGAGAGATCGAGAGAGAGTGAGATAGATCGGGCGAATGTAATAAGGAAGTGTGAAAGGGAGGATTAATATTAGAAAGGGAGAGAAATTATATACTTTGCGAAGGTATTTAATTCAGACTTAATAAATGTAATATATTTTAAATGAATGCAGACATACACTGGCACACCCCGCCCCCCACCCCCCACTCACATACACACATGCATGCATACATATATACATATATACATACAGACATACATACACTATACTTATATATATATATATATATATATATGTATGGGTCTAACATCGACACAGCAACTCCTAGCAACAATAACCTTACTAGCGCTAGTCAGAACGTTAGATCAAACGCACCCTCCGTGGCCTTCAGGACATTTCCAAACTACAAGAACCCCCCGTCCACGCTTAGTTACATAACATATAATGACACAACACAGCGATGTAACAAAATCTGCTCACCACAATTCAGTTTGGTTTATAGCCAATGTTTCTCGACTTTTGTAACGTACTTGACAATTGTCTCCCCAGATCCCATAAATATAGCAGAAATTTTAATAAGCATACTGTTATCATAGTCCTCTATATATAATTAAAAACAGATATAGCGCAAAACATAGCCAAGATCAGTTATAGGAAATTGGGGCGGAAACCTAAACAGAATATGAGTACACTAGAGCGTAAGCCTGCAAATGACATTGCTACCTTAGGGTAAAATAACAGCCATAGTAATAGACAATTCAATTAATGCGGATTAGGATTTTAACTGCCCTAATAAACAGAATTCCGACACAACTCATACAACCAATAGTGACTGTAACTGCAGAAATCCAGCAAGCCAACCTATGCACAACAGATGCCTCCTTAGAAACAACGTATATGATGTGTGGGGTTATTGCTAGTGACCGAACTTATAAGTACATAACATCCACAGCGACCTGTTTTAAGGGCAGGTGGTACAGCCATCACCACTCTTATAATATAATTGACAAGTGTGGAAGCACGGAACTACCGGAACTTATATTGTGGCTTAGTACACAATACACAAACTTATATTGTGGCTTAGTACACAATACACAAAGTCGTGGCTACAATTGCAGATCCTGATGTGGGTGGATGTTTTATGAGTGGTTCTGATATATGCTCCACGAAAGCCACAGAAATTACAAAGGCAGGGCTCCATATAATCAATAAGTCCTCTGGTTTCTTTATTAACTGCAGTGACAAAACAAACAAAAAAACTTTCTTAAACCTCCTTGGTTAGCTTATAACGTTTGACCACCCATCCCTCAATGCGAACACGATCCACATAAGTTGATAGCTAGATGGATATCGACAGTCGATCGACTTTCCTCAAATCGGACCGAGGAAACAATGTTTCTATTGGTGTTTCCAATTGCTAATACTATCTATCGGTCATAACTCCAGGTCGAAGGAGCAATGTGAAATAAAGTGTCTTGTTCAATGACATAAGGCATCACCTGGTACAAGAATCGAACTCACAACCTCACGATTGCAAAACCAATTCTATAACCACTCTGCCATGCCCCTTCATAATGGGTATATAGATAGATAAATAAGCTGATAGGGAGATAGATACATAGATATGCAAATTGATAAATAGTCAAACAGGTACAGAGATAAACATAGATAGAGAGAGATAGAAAGATATATATATATATATATATATATATATATATAGAGAGAGAGAGAGAGAGATGCGTATATAGATATTATGAAAATTAGTGAAATGAAGAGAAACTACAGTGAGATAATAAGACACTGACAACGAGGATGTTTGATTGGATATGTAAAAGATAGTTGGAGCAAAAGAAAAGGAAAACACCAGGTTTTGATTACCACGAAAGTAATAAAGCTAATAAGAGCTGTCGTCGAGAAAGATAGATATATATGTGTGTGTGTTTGTTTGTGTGTGTGCATGTGTGTTTGTGTGTCTAACTAATTATAAATATATATATATATATATATATATATATATATATATATATATATATATATATATATATGTGTGTGTGTGTGAAAAAATGGGGAGAAGAATACTGCATGGTTGCACATGGATAACATGTTATAAAATGAGTCCCTCATCAGTGATTTACCAACGGTCATAGGTATTTCATTGCATTAATATATATATATATACATATATAACAAGAGAAAGAGGGAGAGGGAGAGAGAGAGAGAGAGAGAGAGAGAGAGAGAGAGAGAGAGAGAGAGAGAGAGAGAGAGAGAGAGAGAGAGAGAGAGAGAGAGAGAGAGAGAGAGAGAAGTAAACATAAGAAACCATATGGAATGGTTGGAATAGTAGGTTGGTTTATCGGAT
>OZ024742.1:304900981-304908481 GCA_964016885.1 Eledone cirrhosa | reverse complement strand
CAATCCTCTGAACATCGAGAGCGGGAGAGTATAGACGGAAGGATAGACAAACATAGAGACGGATACACAGATGTGTAATGCAGATATATAGTGACATGCAGCAGACAAATTATTCATAAAACCTGAGTGTATTTTTTTTCTTTAGACACATATTCAGTTTGATAATTTGATGAACAAACAGACATATCGGCCGAGATACAACAAATATATATATGAGCAAAGGCGTAATAACGTGAAGATGAATACAACATATTGAATATTTCTCATATTTATTTATATGCCTATGCGGCGTATGCACACATAGATAAAAACAACGGCGTCTACACGCACACATACACACATATATATATGGACGTATATATATAAATATATATATACATATATATATATATATATATATATATATATATATATATATATATATATATATATATATATATATATATATATATATATATATATATATATATATATGTATATATATATATATATATATATATATATATATATATATATATATATATATATATATATATATATATATATATATAATATAGAAATGGCTTCTCCAGGACAAGAACTGTTTCGTTCGGGAGACTTCATCCCCAAATGAAACGGTTCTAGTCCTGTAGAAGCCATTTCTATATTAATACTCTACTATGTATTGAGTACCTTACTTACTGTGGTTACCCCCGATTGAACTCGAGATAAACTTTATATATATATAAACATTTTATACTAGTTTATGTATATGTAAATCTCTCTCTCTCTCTCTCTCTCTCTCTCTCTCTATATATATATATATATATATATATATATATATATATATATATATATATATATATACATATCATAATGGAAGGGGTAAAAACCAGTTAGATCATTTCTCACCAGAGTACTCGATACTTGCGGTAGTAGAGTGGGTAATATGAAAAATTCGTGACCCATACGGCAGAGCACCCACCGTTTCAACTGCTAGATCCACAGTTTTGATCTAGCTGTTGAAACGGTGGAAGTTCAGACGTCGGAGTCCCGAATTTTTCATATATATATATTTTTTTGTCTCATATATATATATATATATATATAGTAATAATAATGAATTTGAAGACTAAAATCCAAAGAGGGCTCGATAAGGATAAATATATATCAAATATATAAGAACCGTAGAGCAAATATTTATTAAAATAACAGATTAAAGTTTAAGCAAAGAATCGCTGCTTTCACCCTTAACGGGATCTTCTGAAACTTTAATCTGTTATTTTAATAAATATATATATCTGTATGTATGTATTATATATATATATATATATATATATATATATATATATATATATATATATATATATATATATATATATATATATTTATAGACAATGTGAGAAAAACCACAAACCCTCCATCTCCATTCTACTTTTGAAAAGCACAAGAACTGCAAAACCGGTGAAGTAACCAAATAAATATATTCTTTTATAAAAAGACGTCACTTGCATTTTTATTTCATCTTTTTTCCTTATACTTTCACTCGTGTAGGGCACCTCGGTTTTTCTTTTCATTTTGTAAAAAAACCTCACTTTCTAATATATATATATATATATATATATATATATATATATATATATATATATATATATATATATATAGGGCGGGTAAAACTCCCGAGATCCATGGAAGAGTTCTCTCCAGCGGTCTCTATCCTTCATCATTGCCGCCATGTCCTGCGTCTCCCAGAGACCAGTGTCTGTCCTTAAGGCTTCAATATATGTCAACCTCGGTCTCCTTCTTCTAGTGTGCCCGTGTATACGTGTATGCATATTAGTTAGTTAGATGCTCATTAATAGGTAGAGGGATCGAGGTTTGTCTATGTGTAAAAATGATGTTATACGACATTCAGTTTCTATTGAAATCATTTGAATTTCATTTGAACTTTGATCGAACGAATATTTGGATCTTCGTCTGTATCAATAACGAATGTTGCTGTGTTTTGATCACCGGACAGATTGCTAATGGAATTAAGCTGTAAGTGGTTGATCATCATCCGATACAATTTACAATGTACAATTTACGCAGGTCTCAGAGGGATTTAACCTGACACAGTGTATGAGACAACATTTCCTTTGAAGTGAACTTTCACAGTTTACGACGATTCCCTTTTATTTACAAAGTAGGGGCTGTCATGAGTCTATGGAAAATGACGCTAGCCGAAAATACTAAGGATTAGACGTGAACTCGGGACTTAATTTTAGTGATGCGAACTCTTTAAAAACAGACACAAACAATACCTAAGTTATACAGTTTCATGCCATTAACAATTTCGGCGTTATTCATCTCTTTATAAAGTATCATCTATTGGTATTCAGACGAAACCAACTAAGTAATTATGATCGATGTATGTATGTGTGTGTGTGTGTATGTATATATATATATGTGTGTGTGTGTGTGTGTGTGTGAATGCAGGTATATATATAATTACATGTGTGGATCTGTATTTTAGTAGTTATATATGCAAATATTACATAGTAAACTTCTAGAATGTTTTACATACTTTTATAGTTCCCTTAATGGATTGTACTTGCACATTCTTAATGTATGTATGTATTTATGTATGTATGTATGTATTTATGTATGTATTCATGTATGTTCTAGTTTTTTTCTATATTTTCCTTAATTTTTCACCAATACAGCGAGAAGGGGAGAGAGAGAAAGAGGGGGGAGGGGGATGTTTTCTAACACAGAAACAATAGACGTTCATTGTAATTTAAACAAAATAATTTAGGTAATTATGTATGTCTGTCTATATATATATGTGCGTGTATATGCGTGAGTTTGAATGTATTTGTTTGTGTTTGCACGCACCGTATGTATTATATATGTATGTATGATTACATGGACAGATCTCTATTAAGTTCATTCAAATAATATTCTACTTCTGTGTATACACTGATACACTCATAATATACATACACATAGGCATACCCATATACATACATACACATACATATGTACACATATAAATATGTACACACATACACACATATACAGATATATACGCATTCATACACATACATATATACAGGCATTCGTATCTACAGATATATATAGAGATATACATGAATATATACATACATACATGCATATATACATACATACACACAGGCAGCGAGATATATACATACAATTATACATAGATATATATAATTAGAGGCATGCATATATACATACATACTCACCATTGTACTATCCAGGATGTTTTCTCGCGTCAAATAATTCCTCTTCCCATCGGTTTTTCAATTACATTTAGTGTAAGTCACGTCTCAGAGATATGGTCAATCCTTCCCAAGTCATCCGTAATAAACATTGATTATGTCTCCCTAGGCAGACACTATCTACTCTACACACGATTCTTTTTCTGTTTTTTCTTCATCCTACTGACGCCTATCTCCTTGCCTATCTCATATAACAGTCTTATTTTTACCAATACAGCACCTTTGTTAATCAGACACATTTTATTTTATATGTAACAATGTTAGTTCTCAGGTAGAAAGTTCCAACCTGACTTTCATGGTGAGTAATAGTGGAGTTTTTATAAGTTTCTGACTCCAAATAATGTCAAGTTCAATTATTTTATCCTTTAGAAATAGGGCAACTTGTACATAATATTATATGTGTAAATAGCAAAAAATATATCTGTGACAATGAAAAAACAAAAAAATGAAAATACTCTATAAACATCTTCCGAATTTATAATTTATAAACATTCGTTTCCACTAAGCTTCAGAATATTGGACATCCAAGTGTTCATTTGTTTGATACACGGAAGAGCCTACACATGATATTACTATGCAAACGACTGAGTATTTCATACGCACGTGTCACCTTAACGTATTTGTCAGGGAAATTCAGCGTGGTACAATATGTTACAAGCACTGGTACAAAAGATTGTTATCCGCAATGTGGATTGGAGCAACGTGAAATAAAGTGCTTTGCTGAAGGACACAATGTGAAACCGAAAATCGAAACCACGATATTAAAATCGTGAGATATAAATGCTAACCACTCAGTACCAGGCCATCACAACCAAGCATACATGGTTAATGAAGTAGTCGAAACGAGTCAATAGACTGGTTACCTTTTACTCTCTACCTGACGAGGTTGAAATTATTGTTGACATTTAAATTTTTATTGCCTGCTGACATTGTAAATTTGATGCGTTTTATCAAAAAAGAAAGACTCCATTCGAGGAAACGACAGCTTTAAGTATAGATAAATAAATTAAAAAGTTTCTCCTTGGAGGAAAGTAATTGTCTGTCTAGTTAAATAAATAATTGTATGTCTACATTGCAATACTATGTCATGATAGGACGTACGTATTTACGTCGAGAATAAATTCTTAACTTTGGCCTGGAAACTTACAAATGTTGAATTAATTATTTACACGATACTTCAATGGCGTGCATTAAAATACAATAAATCAAAATGTAATATCTAAACTCATGAAATTATGTAAGAAATTGGGTCTGATTTCATAAGTATACAGATGGTGTCCAATAAAGAGGTACCGATTCCATTCACACACACACACACACACACACACACACACACACACACACACACACACACACACACACACACACACACAAACAAACAAACATAAAAGACAACGTATATATCTAATATAGTTAGATCAAAGTAGAGAATTCTTTGTCCTTTCATGATTATGAATATTCATCAAATGGTAATTAGACCCATTGACTTCTCGTAGTGGAGGAATGGCAGTAGCGTTCACGCATTCTGCAATGGATGAAGCGGAGTCAAATATTTCACTACAAAGGAGGAGACATACATACATATGTTCATATATGTACGTCACTCTCTCACTCTCTCTCTTTCCCATTTTCTCTCTCTCTCTCTTTCTCTCTCTCTCTCTATCTATCTATCTATCTCTCCATATATATAATTGTGTATACAAATAATATATACTTTATATATAACTCAATAACACGAACAAGTATTTGTACATATATGTATGTACATACATACATACATACACACACACACATATATATCTATACTGTATACGTGCATATATATGTATATATATAAATGCATACATATAGGGGTGTATATGTATATATATATATATATATATATATATATATATATATATATATATATATATATATATATATGTATATATATATATATATATATATACATATATATATATATATATATACATATATATATATATATATATATACATATATATATATATATATATATATATATATATATATACATATATACACACACACACACACATATATATATATATATATATATATATATATATATATATATATATATATATATATATATATATATATATATATATATATATTTATATATATATATATACATATGCAGCCAATTGGAATCGATATTATTTAGTAGTGCGTGCACATTAATAACTGCTCTAGAAGCTAGCACCAAAGATCCAAGTTATTAATACTTCCCAACAAAGATCTCGATTGTGCTATCCTATTTAGACGGGTACTCTCTTTGTTATTATTCCACCAATTCTCTTAAATCTCAAATGGCTACAACTAAAATCTCTTGTGGTCTTGATATATTGACCTCCGCCTTCTTTTCCACTTCACTCTACTGGACATTGCTCCCTTATGTCTCATCAAATTCTTTAGAAGTCGATTGGACACTGCAATTTCCCACTTAGTTGTGGTGCAATGGATTTTCGCTTTGGAATGGGATATGTGATTTGTATAGAAGCAGGAATAGAGTGATGGAAGAAAAGCTGTTTTATTGTTACTTTCAGACGTGAAAATGATAGTGGTGGTGGTGGTTGTAGGTGTGGAGGTGGTGGTAGCGACAGCGGTGAGAGTGGTGTTTTTACTTCTTCTGTCAGTGGTGATTTTAGCAAAAATGAGATGTATTATTCTTCCTTTTTGTTAATATTTTTATATATAGTGGTAATAGTGATGTTGTTGTTATTGTTTGTGTTTTCAATTGTGATATTAGATGATGTAGGATGAATTAATGCTAATGCTTGTCGATGTTGTTTCTATTCGATTGCGTTGTAAAGGTCATGGGGAAACTTTTGCTTTTACTAATCTTTCTTCAGTTGTCCGCTTAGGATATGCGGATTCTTTTTGTGATATCTGCATAGTTGTCGGTTGTAATTGCTGGCGTATTAAATTTTGCATTGAGATAAGTAATGCTAATGTAGGAACAGTTTGGGTGTCTAAGTTTGGCGGTGTTATATGACTTTACCAATGGGAACGGTGTCATTAAGAGTGAATCAAGCATTTGTGAACTTGGTACCGACATGATTTGCATGTGGCCTCAATAAAGTCCATGCTGTGATGGAGTGAAATTATTTACTATTATCTTTTCTCTTCTTCTCTAGGAATATTCACTGTTGTGCGAATTTGCAGGTTTTCGAATATCGATGATATACGAGAAGTCTGTGTGTAGTGTGAATAATGACGATAATGTTGATACTGTCGGTTATAGTGATGATAATGATAATATCAATGTTGGTGGAGGACATGTTGTTGGGGAAAAAATGGACAAGCTGGCACTGGCGATGATGGTGTTTGTTCTCTGGAAGAAATTAATGTCGGTGAGGATACTGTCGGCACAAAGGTGTTGGAGTTAGTGATAAATCAGAGAATTCCTAAAGACCTACTGCTGTTTATTGCCAGGAAAGAATGTCATTATGTAGGAACAATGTTGTTGCTAACATTACCAATTGGCGGATTGATTTCATTGTTGTTGTTGTTGCTGTTGTCGAAGGTGATAATGATCGTCGTAATAATGAGAAGAAGAAGAAGAAGAAGAAGAAGAAGAAGAAGAAGAAGAAGAAGAAGAAGAAGAAGAAGAAGAAGAAGAAGAAGAAGAAGAAGAAGAAGAAGAAGAAGAAGAAATGCTGATGATCATTGAAACATCATTTTAAGTGTTGACAATATCGTTAAGATGTTAGCTTTTCGCGTGATCGTCTTTCTACCATTCTAATACTCCTACTGCTGCTGTTGATTTTAAACCTTTAGTTAGAAGTGTAAACAACTGAGTTCGATTCCTCGAAGACGTTTCTGTATACTTTTTCCGTCTCCAGGTCTAATTTAGCCGATTTTAATGCCAAATATCATGGTGACTTGTGTTGGCACGACTACACTGCAAATTTGAAATTTTCTCAATTCTTCCTAACACAATCGGTTGTTAATAATAGTATTTTCTACTTGTGTTGCACACGTTTTACACCACATAACAGAATAAAACACGTTTCCATAACTACTTCGTAAACATAGAGTGAATAAAAAAACTGCTATCTACTTTTTCTTCTATATTCACAAAATCGTGAGTACAGACAACTTGGAGATACTATATTAAAGTCCACTACACATCAGTACTTAAATTAATTTTAAATGCAAAGTATACATTTTAATAATCATACAATTTTAACATCATTTTGAAAGTAAACAA
>OZ024742.1:304888481-304895981 GCA_964016885.1 Eledone cirrhosa | reverse complement strand
TTTATTTCGTTTAAGGTCTTTATTTATATCATAGACAAGTGTATTTATGAGAATGTTTCAGTCATTAGGCGGCGAGATTTTATATTATCACCATAACATTCAAACAATTGTTTCTCATCTCCAATTAAGCAATTATATTTATTTTATGCCACATGAACCACATGCTATATATATAGATATCTTCAAGTATATTAATTAACACACACACACACACACACACACACACACACATATATATATATATATATATATATATATATATATATATATATATATATATATAATTGGTTATGAATGCTATCCTGAAGGGGTTAGTGAAATAACTAGTTTAATAAGGCACTCAATATAGCAGTAGTGAATATGTTTATATATTCCTAATGATTTCATATATAGATAACAGACACGATTTGTTGAAATTCGATAAAATATCTATTATACAATAATTATTGCATAATAAATGTTTATTCGAATTTAAACAGATCTTGCATAGTTTTTTTTCCTTACGCTATTCATATTAAATTACTCCATGTATTACTCTTTGGAAATTATGAACAATAGCTTTTTATAAGTAATTTTCTCTGTTTGGTGTTATGTGCTTTGATTTTATTTCTCTTGTATTATATGTTGCCTAGTCACCTAGTCACAAATGTTACGCGCATCCACCTGATCTTTCAAAAAATATTTTCCTTTTGAACATATTTTCATTCAAATACGCCGTGTATGGCAAGACAATAGATATCATCAATTTTAAAGGATTATTATAAAGAATATTTTTAAATAGCCATCAGCGGCCATATTTAATGGAGAAATATTAAAACAGAATCGAACACGGGGAATTAGTAGAATGATAGCTGACTTATAAACACCTTGAATGCTGTCACTAGTGATAGGTTATTCATTCAATAGTTTCAAGATTAAAGTTTCTAAAGGGAATTGTAAGCTGCTCATGACTTTCGCAAGAACACTCAATAATAGAAAACAAAACATCGAAAGCGTGATGCAGAATCGGCTAAACGTGAGCTTCTTTCCTACACTGCAGTCTAATCACAGTTCATTTTGTAATACATTATTGGTGCAAGGTCACACAAGATATGACCGTCCTATGGAAGCTCAGCCCATACATAGAAAGTATTATCTCAACTGCAAGTGAGATAAACGCTAAATTCAAGCCCACATTTTCACAGATCCAGATCGCAAAGGGAGATGATAAAACATAGCATTGGTTTTAAACAGGGTTCTTACAAAACGTGCACTAACTTTAAAAGTATGTGATATTATAATAGGGTAGCGCACAGAGAAAAACAATACTTCCATTAACTTTCATTTTTCTCCCCCTCATCTGTCACTCACAAACACACTCTCATTCTGATGACCTATTTCTATCTGTCACAAAACAAACTTTACCCCATTCAAATTAATGAACACATGCTTATCAACTTCCTGTTTTGCTTTTGCCAGATATATGCGCCCATCTGACACCTATCTATTTTCCATACATCCCGTCTGCTCTCTTGTATAGTATTGCAATTTGTGGGTTCTACTTTTACATTCTTTGTCACTTATATATATATATATATATATATATATATATATATATATATATATATATATATATATATATATATATACATATATATATACATATATATATATATATATATATATATATATATATATATATATATATATATATATATATATATATATATATATATATATATATATATATACACATACATATATATATATATATATATATATATATATATATATATATATATATATATATATATATACATATAAATATATATATATATATACATATTTATATATATATATATATATATATATATACATATATATATATATATATATATATATATATATATATATATATATATATATGTACATATATATACATATATATATATATATATACATATATATATACATATAAATACATATATATATATATATATATATATATATATATATATATATATATATATATATATATATATATATATATATATACCTATATATATATGTATATATATATACATATATATATATGTATATATATATATATATATGTATATATATATATTGTCACTTACAAGCTGTAAAGTGTATATATATATATATATATATATATATATATATATAGCCGACCCATTTACTTATTTATTATTATTATTATTATTATTATTATTATTATTATTATTAGGGCGGTGGATTGGCAGTATCGGTAGAGGGTCGGACGCCATGCTTTCCAGCATAGTTACGTCCCTTTACGATCTGAGTTCGATCCCGCCGAGGTTGACTTTGCCTTTCATCCTTACGGGGTCGATAAAATAAAGTACCAGTAATGCACTGGTAATTGATGGCCTTGCGCCTAACGTAAAAACAATTATTATTATTATTATTATTATTATTATTATTATTATTATTGTTATTGTTATTCCTTGAATCTCAGTCATTGATGTTGGTTAACTGGAAAGTCCGTTGGATTGAATATCAAGCCACTACCTGCAGCCTCAGATATTCAGGACGTATCGGAGGGTTCTTGCCGTTCCAAGCAAGCATGCCTTTTGAAGCGTTCCAAAAAGCGTTATTATTATTATTATTATTATTATTATTATTATTATTATCATTTGACCTTCTATTGTCCACTCAGGAACTGACAACTTTCTGTAAGCCTTGATTCCCCACACAGGATGGGACGTCGTTAGCTCTCATTCAACCGATGAACAAACTGCAAGCTGCTATATTTTTAGAACGTCATTATACTCTTGTTTCACCATACCACTGCGCATGCTCGCATACGTACACACGTACCGACAGACCTAGATGTTAACAAACCATCCCCCCAACTAACCTACCACTAGCAAGAATATACTTTCTCTTCATAGTAAGAACCACCAGCAACATCACTCTTGTACCAGACAGCAATAATGACAATACACACGTACATATGTGTATGTACACAAATATGTACGAACGTACATAAACCCATTCTGTTTATTCTGTCATCTTACTTCCCGCTTAAAATTAATTAGCCGAAATCTCACTAACCGGAATTCAGTCTAGGGGACCCTACAAAATTGCTAGAGCTCTTAAAACAGTCTCAGATTTGAAGAATCACTAAAGTGTAGGCCGCCTTTTTCTTTCTGTTCTGTGTGTATATATATATACACAGCCATACAGATACACACCCACATAGATACAGACACAGGGAGACACAGATACAGACACACATAAACACACACAAATGACACACATACACATAAACACGCATATATTTATATATACATATATAATTATACACAAATGCATATATATATATATGTATATATATATATATATATATATATATATATATATATATATATATATATATATATATATATTAGAATGATCGAGTATCGAAAAATCGGCGTACGAGTTCACGATAAACAAAATTCGATATGAGCGGCAGAGTGCTCGCTGATTTAGATAAATCAGAGCTATAACTATCGTTAAAATACCGTCACACATAGAACAAGTCTACAATCAACCACACGATCGAAAAATTACGATAACGGAAGATTCGGGACACTCAGATAAAAAATATCAATAATTCAATAAATTAAATGAATGTAAAATGCATACCCGGACCCGCTAGGAAGATATATATATATATATATATATATATATATATATATATATATATATATATATATATAGAGAGAGAGAGAGAGAGAGAGAGAGAGAGAGAGAGAGAGTCAGCAAGACACATAGATACATTGAGCGAAAAGGATAGAGAAGGATGAGAGGCTTGTATGTGTGTGTGATGTGTATATACGAACTCGCAAGATGTATTTGCATGCATACATATTTTTGCATGTATTTATAGTTGTGTGCGATGTTCCTACGTGACCATGTTGTGATTTGTAGAATATTTCCATTGATTTTGTTATGCCTGGCGTTATATATATAGGAAAACACGAACACATGCATCAGGAATATATGTGTTTCTATGTGAATTGAAATGCATCAATTATACCTTTTCTGTAAGCTGAGTACCCCAGTCTCTTTACTCCTATGACATAATGCGCTAAATACGAAATAGTTTTTAAAACTTTTAAATGGCAATTTGTGAACATTGATGGTATTCACTTCATGTTTTCAACGAGTGTCTTACAGGTTCATGGTAATTCTGAAGGCAACAGTAAGTCGAGGCAGAACAATTTCTCTAAATTGTTCTCACCGATATTTACTTGCTTCAACAATGCATATAAGCCAAAAACGGATACCCGCATACATAAATTCACACACATACGTCTATTTATCTAGGCATTTCTATCACTTTCGCTATGTACTTATGTGTATGCGTCTATATATATATATATACATATATATATATATATATATATGTATACACACACACATATATATATATATATATATATATATATATATATATATATATATATATATATATATATATATATATATATATATATATATATATATATATATATATATATATATATTTATATATATGTATATACACACACATATATATATATATTCGGTCACGAATGACCATGTGATTTGCACCTAGAAATTTTCCCTCCGAGGCATAAGTCCGGGCAAGGTTGTTTGAAGAAGACCACCAGTCGCCCATGCATACAAGTCTCCCCTCTCCACGTCCCCGATGATGTCCAAGGGAAAGGTTACCAGTGACGTCGCAACTCATTTCTACAGCTAAGTAAACAGGTGCAACGTAAAATAAAGTGTCTTGTTCAAGCACACAACTCATCACTACTAAACCATTCACTTTCACACACACACACACACACACACACACATATACATATATATAAAACAATATATACATCTTTATATGTGTGTGCGCGCGTATGTATGAATTTATGTGTATGTGTGTGTGTGTGTGTGTAAATATACAAAATTGTTGTCTTCCAAATTCCGTTGTATCTTAATTGCAAAGCAGTTGGATCACATGTATAACAACATTGTGTTTTTAACAAGTTTTAGTTTATTTGTTATCCACTCTATGATAGACCAGTAATATATCTGCCATTTTGACTCAAATAATGGAAGGCAAGATCTACCCCCCCCCCCCCCCCCCCCTCTTACTAATCTCAATTGATATCCGGCAGTTGAAAGAGTTGTGTCTCTTCTAGTAAAACCTTCTACAGTGTTTATAATATTCTTTTTTTCCCGTTTGTCTGAATAGCAGACATGCTTTAGGTGAAATAACTCATTTCTTCCCACCTGGACCTGTATATTAACAAATATATTTAAACTATACACGAATTCTTCATATAAATTGAGCAAAAATAATCATGTACGTAACATTTTTCCTACACACAAATTATCTAATTCTACTTTATATTCATACATTATATTGAATTTTTAAAATTGTCTATGCAAAATTACTGTCCATTCGTCTACGTCATTATTATGTATACATACACACATAATAATTGTTCCTACTTCTGGCACAAGGCCAGAAAATTATTCCAATGCAATAAAGTACCAGTAATGCATTGAGATAATTTCTGCCCTTATGCCAAAACTAGAAACAATCATTATGTGTGTATATGTGAGTGCATTTCAGTCGGTCTTTAACGAGTATTCAGACCGTTGTACGAATGCAGTTTAATTAATTAACATTTAGTCTAGGACTATTTAAGCCGGAATAGATCTACTATTTTAATGGCAGGTAGAAAATAAAGGAAAGCTGGTATTTGGATATCTCTCTAAACATATATTTTCTATATATACATTCGTTGTAGGGTAAATCCGTATTCATGTCTGCTTGCATAAATCAATGACGGTTGATCGATTTAGTGTCGTGGCGGCGTTTAGTTGTAATTTTCTTTAAAATCTAATTTCTTTCTTAAAACATGGTAATATATCAAAAATATACATATGCTCAATATTCTAAAACTTTTTTCACATTATGAGAAATTGTAATGAAAAACTGATTAAAATTATATATTATTCATATAGACGTAGGGAAGAGCGACGAGGAGAGTAAAGCTATGGTTGTTGCTTAGGTTTCAAAGTTTGTGTCGCGTTCCTTCAAAAGAAGTTTTGTCGTTCTAAATTGTAATGTTGATAGGGTAGTAGACGGAGGCAGTAACCTTTTAAAGAGAGTTGCAGAGGAGATTGAGGGGGGGGGGAGTAGAGAGAGAGTATGTATATATATATATATATATATATATACATATATGTATATACATATATATATATATACATACTTTCATATATATATATATATATATATGAAGGTGATATATATATATATATATATATATATATATATATATATATATATATATATATATATATATATATATATATATATATAGTTAAAGAATGAAGATTAACTAGTACACAGCTTTATCAATAACGGCTTTATTTAAAGTACTGACAATTGTTTCGTTGATCATGTGGGTCTAGAGCTCGCTAATCGCTTGATGTTGCGTTATTCGATCTCAAATACATTATTCACCTATGATCAACACATCAGTGTATGTAGATATGAAAATAATTCACTCGGGGCAAGACTTATATAGAAAAATAGCGTATAATTAAAATAATAACATCAATAATAATACATGTATGGTAAAAAGGTAGAGAGGTTACAGATGTAAAAAGTAAAATTAGAATATAAGATAGGGTATATATATATATATATATATTATATTCTTCCTTACACCTATTGGCTAGGGCACAATTTGATCGCTCTCTCACAATATACATGTGTGTATATATACAAGTGTATATATATATATGTATATACAAATGTATGGAAATAAGTTTGCATTTGTGTTTGTGTGTGTGTGTGCGTGTCAGTCCCCCCTCTCTGTTTACTAGTAAATAATTGTTTCTACTTTTGGCACAAGGCCAGCAATTATCCAGTACATTACTGGTACTTTATTTTATCGACCCCGTAAGGATGAAAGGCAAAGTTGACCTCGGCGGGATTTGAACTCAGAATGGAAAGATCCGTAACTCTATGCGTCAAAGCATATCGTCCGACCCTCTACCGATACTGCCAATCCACCATGTTTACTAGTAAATAATGTAACATATCTATTATCACAGAGACTTAGGATTTGTTCTTGACAAGCACCAAGATTTTGTGTTGAATATGAAATTTATCCTTTATTTCTTTGGCTGTTATTAGACATTATTTTTAAATTCGCTCGATCACAAATGTCTACCAGATTTTAGCACTGGAATGACGTTTCTGTTTAAGAAACCTAATTTATACAGTTTCAAATAAGTGAGATATCATGAAACAATAACATATCTTATTGAAAAAGCTGTGTACTAGTGTTGTACGCCATTATACACTGACTAATCACCCAACCAACTGAGCCATTCTGTATTACTTTATATGATTATGAATGTGAACATGTATATGTGGGTGAGAAGAAACTTCCATTTCAAATGTTGAAAATGGAACTGAGATGCATTTCT
>OZ024742.1:304860981-304883481 GCA_964016885.1 Eledone cirrhosa | reverse complement strand
ATTGCACAGAAAAACTAATAAATCCGTACATATATTCTATGCTTCTTTATTTCCACTCCCCAAAATGTGTTAATGTTTTAGAAACTGTAGTACTATACTCCAAAGTTATACTATTTAGTTTTTACATCTTATAGTGAGTCCAATGCCTTTTATCTCTCGGGAATGATAATACGAAATATATATACGTGTCTATTGATAAACTATATCATTGATTTTCAATCATATTTTGTTGCAGAACACTTGTACAATTTTCCGAAAATTGCAGTGGAGAATACTATATCTTATGGAGAAGTTCTTAACCCCGATTATAACAGGATATTACGTTAATCAAAAATTGTGTTGGAGAGAATAATTATTCACATAATATAGCGTAGTGATTAATGATCTGCCCGCAAATCCAAGGAATACGAGGTGGATTCCTCGAAGTTACATCTGTTCATTTCTTGCTTGCTCGAATGGTACTTTAATCTTTTTATTCTTGAATATTATTTATAGTAATTACACTTATTAAAGTCCTTTTCTTTGGGATGCACACAATTTCAATTTCAAATTCGCCCAACGTTTGTTAAAGTTACCGGATATTCACACCTCTATGTAATAAATTGCTATTAAGTTTTATAAACTTATATATTTTCTTGTGGAACCCTAGAATTCTCCGATTTCTCGGATGTCACTTTCTGAAACACTGAAATTTATCAATTCTCTTCCCCATGATGTTTCTGTTCCTATGTCTTCAGGAAATATTCAATATTATTGAGCAACGGAGTTGATATTATTATTATAATTTCTTTTTTAATTCTGAACAATTTCGGTTTTTAATCAAGGAATAAGTATTCTTAATTACGTTTATCCTATTTCTTAGCGCATATTGAAGAAAAAATTTATTACGTTCAAGAGTCAATATTGCTTCTAAAACGGCCATAGTCTAATGTGGCACCAAAGTGTTTGAACTTAATTTCACATTAACTGTGAACGTTTACAACATCTGTAGATTATATGATGTCGGAGGTCCTTTACATATTTCAGCATATACATTGGAAAACCTCACCCTAGACCTCTTTGGCATATGAGTTGACATTGCATATGATACTATTGACGAAATTGGTGAAATAATAAGAACAACCAATATTTGTGTTACATGGCGTGTGGAAGTCAACAGTCTAGTTGTTACATATATCCCTACTTGTGTTTCTATTGAATACGATCATCATATATGTTGTTAATGGTTGGAATAGTGTATTTTATCGATGTTTCTGTGTTCTGTATATAATCGGTGTATTATTGCATTTGGGTGCGGTGTTGCTAATTGAATATGCGTGGATGAGTAATGTCATCATGGCATCGGTATTCAAAACAGCCTTTGGTTTTCAACTTGGTATAGCTAATAAATATGATGATATTAACGGCGTTGTTAATGAAGCTGATGATTTCAACAAGATAGCTAATCGATATATTAGTAAGAAGTCTTTTTACACTTAGAAGTGGTGTCAATGTCTATTTGGGGATGGGTTTGTGTGCTCGTAGATGTAGCTGATTGCATATTTTCTTTTTCGTAATGAGAGAGATGAGTGGGCTGTTATGGACGTATGGATAACATCACTATCATAAATGGAAATAGTAATATCCCGGCTTCACAAACTGATTAACATACCAACAACTCAGTTACTAATATGGCGTGTGTAACTGATGTCACATATGCTATTCAGAGAACAGACGATCAGTCAATCAAGGGAGGTTTATCGATACACATATATCGATGAAATTGATAAGCGATGTGGCAGACGTTCTAAATTTCGAATAGGTTTTACAGCTGCTTTCTACTTTTGATGGAAAGAGGAAATTCCATTTTGTAGTCTTTGAAGTAAAATTTCATGGATTCATTAGAGACTGAATCTGTTATGGAATCGAGACACGCAGTAATTGTGTGTATATGTGTCTAAGTGAAGTTGGGATAGATTGATACCCGAGGCTATATATGTATATATATATGTTTATATGTGTGTGAGAGTGTCTGTTTACTACAAACACTCACACACATGCGTGCAGACACACATACACACACACACACACACACATATATATATATATATATATATATATATATATATATATATATATATATATATATATATCCATATATATGCATATATATATATGTATATATATATATATATATATATATATATATATATATATATATATATATATATATATATATATCACCCATAGTTACATTCACGCTTACTGCACCCACGTAGGCACACACAGAATACAGTCATAATCAATATATTTCGTTTAGCCAAATTTGTTTCCTTTTTCTTGTTCATGTTTTCATATTATATATACTTTTCTTCGGTACGTTTTTATTAAAACGCTTGTGTTCTTATCTTTTTTTAATTATTTCCTTTTTATTATGTTTATATCTTACTTTATGTACACCCCCGCCGCCATCAACATCTTTTCTCTGAGTTAATGATCTGATATTGTTGAATTAATTTTAACTATTTTTTGTTCACTTAACAGCAGGGTGATAGATTAAATGAAGAAATATCTAGATTTAACTCTTTGCCGAAAGCTCTAAATACCGCCCATGTAAACATGGAAGAAATTTCTCTGGGTTGCTCATGTACATTTTTTTTTAAAACTACAGTTATTGAACACTAATGTTAGGCAACATGTCACTACTCCTGCTTTATTGCTGATGTTGCTGATGGTTTTGGGTTTTATTATTATTGTTGAAGTAAAGAAAAGTATGGATGAATACAAACTGATCATATGAAACGAAAAAAAAATGTATTCGACTGGTTGGTGAGCTGGATTGCTGGTTGTCAAAAACAGAGATGCAGCAAAGTGTACCCGAGATGTTCAATGTAGTAGATTAAATCATATATAGTATAAGTAGATCTAATGTTAAGGTGGAATTATTCAAATGCATATCTATCTATCTATCTATCTATATATCTATCTATCTATCTATCTATCTATCTATCTATCTATCTATCTATCTATCTACCAATCCAATCTAGCTGTCGTCTGTTCTACAGTGTGGATGTCATTCACTTCGCACAGAAGTTTTGTTCAAATTTATTGAGGAAATTTTGTGAGTTCAAACTTAATTTTGATACAATTGTGTAGCTTGACCCTCCGTCTGAACTGTCAGGCGGTGGGTCAGCTCATCTTTACCCCTCCTAGAGGTGAAAAACCTGTTTTAAAAAATTTTGTGTAAAAAATTTCAATCGTCTAACAGAAATGTTAAACGCAGCGAACGAAAATAGTGGTGGGGGGACAGCGGTAAGAGTTGTAAGCTCGCACGCTTTAGTCCTCCCTTCCTTCCCAACTAACGTCATAGAGAAGGAAGGAAAAATGAAAATAAAAACGGACGAATCTGCGGAGAAAAAATTAAATGACGAAAACAACGAAAAAAAAAAATTTGAAAAATTGCATGACAATACTAATAACACAAACAAAGACACAACAAACAAAAAAATAACAGTTGAAAATAACATCATATCAGAAAACAAAGCAGACGACAAGATTTCATTTGCACAGAAAACAAAGAAATCTTTGACTTATATAGCGGAAAACATTTCAGAAGTGGTACGAAGGATCACGGACGCAAAACAATACATAAGTGAAGGTGAGAATGGTATTTTATTGGTAAAAATGCCTCAAGAATTCACGAAAGACATTGAAAGCCGAACGGTCAAGTTTCGGACCATCAACAACAGTACAAAAAAACCTGAACAGCCTTCTCAAGCAGATATCAAAACAGTACTCGCAGAAGTACTGAATGAAACCACTTTCATAAGAAAAGACAGACTGTATGGAAGCCTAGCAATTATCATGAAGAACGAATCGGCGGCAAAAAAATGTGCTTTGTCACCGATTCGTTCGAAAAATTTCACCTTTTATCCATCTTATATGGGAAAAAAACTCAACGCATATGGCTGGATGCAATGATGCCAGATGTGGACTACTGCTGGCTCATAGCTGGCTTCATCGATCCAGTGAATGACAACGTGATTTCCATTGGGAAAACCACAGGCAATGCGTTCAGTGGAACAGGTATAGAGCTGGTAGTACAAATGAAGCCTGAACGCATCGCCCAAATACCCGACAGAATCCTATTAGAGGACCACGGGTATATAAACATTAGCGTGGAGGGGAGAAGGCCGTCCTGCCATATCTGTGCAGGCAGAAGGCACCTGAAGGCCGCTTGTCCCCAACTCAACAAAAAGAAAACCCTGCTACCAACACCAGCTCCACCACCACCACCACAACAGATAAACAAACAACAAAACTCAGTCCCACCCAACCCGTCCCTCAGTAACACCACAACACCACCACAACACAAACAGTCACAACACATTACCCCAAAACAAAATACAGGCCCACCCAACCTCTCACTCAATAAAACAACACAACCACCGCAGACACAACACACAACACAGTCTAACATAGTGACATCCATCTCCCCCACAAAGAAAACCAACACGGAAACATTACCAGCAAACATACCTCTTCCCTCCAACACTGAAGATAACCCAACGAATTCGGAGGAAGAAACGGAGTCCTTCAGACAGATTAAAAGGAAAAAAAGAAAACATGTGCAAAACACACAAGGACAAACAACCCCCACCCAAATCGCAACACAATCTAACAAAACAGAAAACACCCCTCCAGCAACAAACAAAACCAAACCTGCCCCTCCCCTCTTCGAAACACTCACACCATCGGAAAAAAAGACATTACACTATACTTACATCAACAGAAACAATAATAAATTAAATGAACTCATATACAATAATCCTTCGGTACAAACCGAAGGTGTAAACTTTGTTTCATCAGAAAACCACCCACATTTAAAACTAATAAAAATCCCAATGAACCTCTACCAAAAACTAAAAAAGGATTTTAAGGAGGACGTAGGACCACCCTCTGTCAAACCCATAAACCGCGTCCTACTAAAAAGCTTTCCCCCTCCCCTTCCCCTCCCCAACACAACTCCAAACACCCCAACCCCACCACACACCGACGACCCCACACCACCACAAGACACCCCTTCACCCAACACCCCCGACCCCATGGAAGTCGTGCAACCCGAACCCCGGGAAGCGGAAAGGTAGGTCTCTACACTCTCCTTTGGCTCTGCCGCCCACATGGATGTGTTAAGAGTAGGATGTTTGAATGCACGTGGCCTGGGCTCAACTTGGAAGCAAGCAAAGCTTCTAAATGACCTCAGGTCATGTAGTATAAATGTAATGGTTATCTGTGAGACTCGAATCAGCGTCGTGCGGCAGCTGGCCCCCACCTTCGATGACTTTGAGGTGCATGCATCTCTCTGTCAACCTGGAGGTGGGGGTGGGGTTGTCGTGCTGCTGCAAAAACACCTGGGTCTTGCCGTACAGGTTGTGCACTCGGACCCGGAGGGTCGTTTGTTGGTGCTAGACGTTGGCAGTAGTGAAAGTGCGGCCTTGAGACTGGTCGCCGTCTACTCCCCTTTCGGAGCTGAACGGCCCGACTTCTTCCAGCGTTTGGAGACTTTTCTGGGAACGTCGCGTTCCCTGCTTCTAGCGGGGGATTGGAATGACATCCTGGATGCACGTTGGGACTATGCAGGAGCATGTCCTAATAGAGGGGGGTGTAACAGCCTCAAGGGGTTACTCGACCGTTTTAACTTGGTCGATAGATATCGACTAGATTTTCCAACTGTGCCTACCTGGACTTGGAGAAACCACAGTGGTCAAGCTAGATCGTACTTAGATAGATTCTTAGTTAGAAGTAAGGATAGGGACATATTAAGCTGTCCAGAAATGCGCACGGTTGGCTACACGGATCACAAATTAGTGACCTGCGTGGTCAATCTCGAGAAAACACATAGACAGGGTCCCGGTTACTGGAAACTTAATTTGTCTTTACCGGCAAAAGAGACTTACAGAAACCGGATTAGCAGATTAGTTAAGGAGAGGTTGACGGGTGCAATCGTCAACAACCGATGGTGGGCATCTCTCAAAAGAGAGATTAGAACAGAATCAATAAGTTATAGCAAGATGTTAGCTGCCAATAGGAATAGAAACGAGAAAGAATTAACAGGTAAATTAGAAGAGGCAATCAAGAGCGAAGATGTGGCCAGAGTGCTGGCATCGAGGACGGCCTTGAACCAGTTTTTCGATGCAAAGCATGAAGGCTGCGTCATTCGAAGTAAAATACGTGCTCTAGGTAATGAGGGGGCCAAAGCCGTTGGATGGGCCCGCGTGACAGAAGCTAAAAGTGGAAATCGATCCACCATCCGGTCGTTGCAAGACGAAGATGGACGAGTGATCCGGGAGCCTAAGCAGATGTGCGAGGCCTTTCAAAAGCACTTTGCCCGATTGTTCGGGGGAGGCGAGGGTCCGGGCCGGGGCGTGGATTTCGGTCCATACCTCGACGGCCTGCCGCGTCTCTCGAACAAAGAGGCAGAGTCCTGCGAGGGACCAATCTCGGCTGATGAGATCGGAGATGCGCTGAGCCAATGCAGCAGACGCAAATCTCCAGGTCTCGATGGTATACCTTACGAACTTTATTTAGCAATGCCGGTCTTCTTCTCCGAACTCCTCGAAGCGGTCTACTGCAATTGGCAGCAGAACGGGAGAATTCCTTGTTCTGTAGCCAAGGGCGTAGTCACGCTGGTGAGGAAGGACGAGAACAAGGGGGATAGTATAAATAATTTTCGGCCCATAACCCTGCTAAACACAGAGTTAAAGATTTTGGCCAAGGTGTTAGCAAAGAGGTTGGCGCTTGTCGTGGGTGGCCTGGTGGGAGATGCGCAGACATGTGCTATCCCATCCAGGTCCATTCACGATAACCTCCACCTCATGCGATACATCATAGAGAGGGTTGGCAACAAACCCGGCTTCGGTGGGGCCCTGATCAACTTGGATCAGTCTAAGGCCTTCGATAGGGTCGACCATGGTTACCTGGATGCGGTGCTAGCGGCGGCTGGGTTCGGTCCTGTTTTCAGAGGCTGGATCACTGCCCTACATAGCAACCACATCTGTTCTAGGATCAAGGTGAACGGCTACCTTTCGAAGCCGTTCGAAATCACACGATCCATTCGACAGGGGTGCCCTCTCTCCTCCCTTCTGTACGTATTGACTCTCGAGCCTTTACTGAGGAAGTTGGAGTTGTTGCAGGGTATCCCCCTGGAACCAGGATTGAGCAAAGCGGTGTCGGCCTACGCCGATGACGTAACAGTAATGGTATCAACCGACTCGGAGATCGAGGCGATCGGTACCTTACTGGAGGAGTACGAAAGGTTGTCAGGAGCGAAACTGAACCGGGAAAAATCCATCGGGCTGCAACTCGGAACGTGGAGAGGCAAACCGATGCCTCCTGACGGTGTCGTCGGACACTGGACGGAGGGCCCGGTAAAGTTGCTTGGGGTCTGGTTTGGACCGGACCTCCAGGTGGAAAAGAACTGGAACGAGGTTACGAACAAGGTGTTTGCACTAACCCAGAAATGGGCCAAGTGTAAGCTGTCCCTAAAAGGCCGGGCGGAGGTGGCGAACATTTACATAGCGTCCGTCACTTACTACCGCCTGACTGTCGTGCCTTGCCCTAAGGAAACACTCACCACCATGGAACGCATGCTCTTCCAATTTCTTTGGAAGAAGCGTCCTCCTATGGTGAGAAGATCCATCTGCTGCCAACAACCTTCGAAAGGAGGGCTGGGGATGCCGTGGTTGATGATGCGTAGGCACGCATTAAGGCTACGGCACCTACAGGTATTCCTCACTGGTCAACCGGTGTGGGCTCCGTTCGTGAAACGAGCCTTTCCGAGACTCGTCTCACTCACCGAGCTACAGTCCTGGGTCAAGCAAAGATCCGGAAAACTGGGAGACTGGCACACTGAGTGTGCTCAGGCGCTCAGGGCTCTCTGGCAAGCGGGCCGGGCCATCGGTGGAGAATCCACCTCATCATTCTATAGAGGGCTGGTGGCTAGCAGGGGCGATGACACCCTTGGAGAGTCGCTGGACATGGAAGAAGACGAACTGGCCAGCCTGTTCGGTAGGACTTTCGGCCCAGGACCAATGGACAACTTCCAGAAGTCACTGGCCTGGCAGTGCTACCGAGGGGCTCTACCCGTTCGAGAGAGGCTCTACACACACGGGCGCCCGGGCAGGGATCCCTCAAAAAAGATTTGCCCTAGATGCGTGCGTCACGAAGAAACCGTGGCGCACGCATTGGTGCAATGTCCGGGCGTGGCTGATCTGTGGGGCTACGCCGAACAACTGCTGTCGCGGGTGGCGCCGATTAAATTGACCGCCGAGTCCGTGATGACAATCAAACCGCCTCCCCTCTTCACAAAGGAAGCAAAGGCGGTTTTTCTGTGCGTAATAGCCATGTTGAAAGAGGTTGTTTGGTGGACACGATTGAAAGGTCTGAGGTCAGGCAACTTCCTCTCTGGCCATAGTCTGGTCTACTTCTTCCGATATCACTTCGGAAGAAGGATAAGAATGGAGAGAGAGGTGCTTGGCCACAGGCAGTTTTATGAAAGGTGGGTGATAGTGGCGAGAATGGCTCGTGTAAATGGGCCTTCTCTGTATACCATCCTGTAGGTAAAGAAGTAAAGGAGAGGGGAGCACCTTCTCCATGTGCTCCCCGGGCAAAGGATTGCACACTTTTTCGGGGGTGTGTGCAACCCCCATCACGTCCCCTCCCTTTTGAGGTTATTTTCGATTATTTTCATGTTACACCCTTTTTACTCGATTATATGTAAACTCCCCCTTTGTATTTGTCCCTTCTTTTTATGCCTTTATGGTAAATAAAGAAATCTATCTATCTATCTACCAATCTATTATTCAAATGCATATCTATCTATCTATCTATCTATCTATCTATCTATCTATCTATCTATCTATCTATCTATCTATCAATCTAGCTGTCGTCTGTTCTACAGTGTGGATGTCATTCACTTCGCACAGAAGTTTTGTTCAAATTTATTGAGGAAATTTTGTGAGTTCAAACTTAATTTTGATACAATTGTGTAGCTTGACCCTCCGTCTGAACTGTCAGGCGGTGGGTCAGCTCATCTTTACCCCTCCTAGAGGTGAAAAACCTGTTTTAAAAAATTTTGTGTAAAAAATTTCAATCGTCTAACAGAAATGTTAAACGCAGCGAACGAAAATAGTGGTGGGGGGACAGCGGTAAGAGTTGTAAGCTCGCACGCTTTAGTCCTCCCTTCCTTCCCAACTAACGTCATAGAGAAGGAAGGAAAAATGAAAATAAAAACGGACGAATCTGCGGAGGAAAAAAAATTAAATGACGAAAACAACGAAAAAAAAAAATTTGAAAAATTGCATGACAATACTAATAACACAAACAAAGACACAACAAACAAAAAAATAACAGTTGAAAATAACATCATATCAGAAAACAAAGCAGACGACCAGATTTCATTTGCACAGAAAACAAAGAAATCTTTGACTTATATAGCGGAAAACATTTCAGATGTGGTACGAAGGATCACGGACGCAAAACAATACATAAGTGAAGGTGAGAATGGTATTTTATTGGTAAAAATGCCTCAAGAATTCACGAAAGACATTGAAAGCCGAACGGTCAAGTTTCGGACCATCAACAACAGTACAAAAAAACCTGAACAGCCTTCTCAAGCAGATATCAAAACAGTACTCGCAGAAGTACTGAATGAAACAACTTTCATAAGAAAAGACAGACTGTATGGAAGTCTAGCAATTATCATGAAGAACGAATCGGCAGCAAAAAAATGTGCTTTGTCACCGATTCGTTCGAAAAATTTCACCTTTTATCCATCTTATATGGGAAAAAAAACTCAACGCATATGGCTGGATGCAATGATGCCAGATGTGGACTACTGCTGGCTCATAGCTGGCTTCATCGATCCAGTGAATGACAACGTGATTTCCATTGGGAAAACCACAGGCAATGCGTTCAGTGGAACAGGTATAGAGCTGGTAGTACAAATGAAGCCTGAACGCATCGCCCAAATACCCGACAGAATCCTATTAGAGGACCACGGGTATATAAACATTAGCGTGGAGGGGAGAAGGCCGTCCTGCCATATCTGTGCAGGCAGAGGGCACCTGAAGGCCGCTTGTCCCCAACTCAACAAAAAGAAAACCCTGCTACCAACACCAGCTCCACCACCACCACCACAACAGATAAACAAACAACAAAACTCAGTCCCACCCAACCCGTCCCTCAGTAACACCACAACACCACCACAACACAAACAGTCACAACACATTACCCCAAAACAAAATACAGGCCCACCCAACCTCTCACTCAATAAAACAACACAACCACCGCAGACACAACACACAACACAGTCTAACATAGTGACATCCATCTCCCCCACAAAGAAAACCAACACGGAAACATTACCAGCAAACATACCTCTTCCCTCCAACACTGAAGATAACCCAACGAATTCGGAGGAAGAAACGGAGTCCTTCAGACAGATTAAAAGGAAAAAAAGAAAACATGTGCAAAACACACAAGGACAAACAACCCCCACCCAAATCGCAACACAATCTAACAAAACAGAAAACACCCCTCCAGCAACAAACAAAACCAAACCTGCCCCTCCCCTCTTCGAAACACTCACACCATCGGAAAAAAAGACATTACACTATACTTACATCAACAGAAACAATAATAAATTAAATGAACTCATATACAATAATCCTTCGGTACAAACCGAAGGTGTAAACTTTGTTTCATCAGAAAACCACCCACATTTAAAACTAATAAAAATCCCAATGAACCTCTACCAAAAACTAAAAAAGGATTTTAAGGAGGACGTAGGACCACCCTCTGTCAAACCCATAAACCGCGTCCTACTAAAAAGCTTTCCCCCTCCCCTTCCCCTCCCCAACACAACTCCAAACACCCCAACCCCACCACACACCGACGACCCCACACCACCACAAGACACCCCTTCACCCAACACCCCCGACCCCATGGAAGTCGTGCAACCCGAACCCCGGGAAGCGGAAAGGTAGGTCTCTACACTCTCCTTTGGCTCTGCCGCCCACATGGATGTGTTAAGAGTAGGATGTTTGAATGCACGTGGCCTGGGCTCAACTTGGAAGCAAGCAAAGCTTCTAAATGACCTCAGGTCATGTAGTATAAATGTAATGGTTATCTGTGAGACTCGAATCAGCGTCATGCGGCAGCTGGCCCCCACCTTCGATGACTTTGAGGTGCATGCATCTCTCTGTCAACCTGGAGGTGGGGGTGGGGTTGTCGTGCTGCTGCAAAAACACCTGGGTCTTGCCGTACAGGTTGTGCACTCGGACCCGGAGGGTCGTTTGTTGGTGCTAGACGTTGGCAGTAGTGAAAGTGCGGCCTTGAGACTGGTCGCCGTCTACTCCCCTTTCGGAGCTGAACGGCCCGACTTCTTCCAGCGTTTGGAGACTTTTCTGGGAACGTCGCGTTCCCTGCTTCTAGCGGGGGATTGGAATGACATCCTAGATGCACGATGGGACTATGCAGGAGCATGTCCTAATAGAGGGGGGTGTAACAGCCTCAAGGGGTTACTCGACCGTTTTAACTTGGTCGATAGATATCGACTAGATTTTCCAACTGTGCCTACCTGGACTTGGAGAAACCACAGTGGTCAATCTAGATCGTACTTAGATAGATTCTTAGTTAGAAGTAAGGATAGGGACATATTAAGCTGTCCAGAAATGCGCACGGTTGGCTACACGGATCACAAATTAGTGACCTGCGTGGTCAATCTCGAGAAAACACATAGACAGGGTCCCGGTTACTGGAAACTTAATTTGTCTTTACCGGCAAAAGAGACTTACAGAAACCGGATTAGCAGATTAGTTAAGGAGAGGTTGACGGGTGCAATCGTCAACAACCGATGGTGGGCATCTCTCAAAAGAGAGATTAGAACAGAATCAATAAGTTATAGCAAGATGTTAGCTGCCAATAGGAATAGAAACGAGAAAGAATTAACAGGTAAATTAGAAGAGGCAATCAAGAGCGAAGATGTGGCCAGAGTGCTGGCATCGAGGACGGCCTTGAACCAGTTTTTCGATGCAAAGCATGAAGGCTGCGTCATTCGAAGTAAAATACGTGCTCTAGGTAATGAGGGGGCCAAAGCCGTTGGATGGGCCCGCGTGACAGAAGCTAAAAGTGGAAATCGATCCACCATCCGGTCGTTGCAAGACGAAGATGGACGAGTGATCCGGGAGCCTAAGCAGATGTGCGAGGCCTTTCAAAAGCACTTTGCCCGATTGTTCGGGGGAGGCGAGGGTCCGGGCCGGGGCGTGGATTTCGGTCCATACCTCGACGGCCTGCCGCGTCTCTCGAACAAAGAGGCAGAGTCCTGCGAGGGACCAATCTCGGCTGATGAGATCGGAGATGCGCTGAGCCAATGCAGCAGACGCAAATCTCCAGGTCTCGATGGTATACCTTACGAACTTTATTTAGCAATGCCGGTCTTCTTCTCCGAACTCCTCGCAGCGGTCTACTGCAATTGGCAGCAGAACGGGAGAATTCCTTGTTCTGTAGCCAAGGGCGTAGTCACGCTGGTGAGGAAGGACGAGAAAAAGGGGGATAGTATAAATAATTTTCGGCCCATAACCCTGCTAAACACAGAGTTAAAGATTTTGGCCAAGGTGTTAGCAAAGAGGTTGGCGCTTGTCGTGAGTGGCCTGGTGGGAGATGCGCAGACATGTGCTATCCCATCCAGGTCCATTCACGATAACCTCCACCTCATGCGATACATCATAGAGAGGGTTGGCAACAAACCCGGCTTCGGTGGGGCCCTGATCAACTTGGATCAGTCTAAGGCCTTCGATAGGGTCGACCATGGTTACCTGGATGCGGTGCTAGCGGCGGCTGGGTTCGGTCCTGTTTTCAGAGGCTGGATCACTGCCCTACATAGCAACCACATCTGTTCTAGGATCAAGGTGAACGGCTACCTTTCGAAGCCGTTCGAAATCACACGATCCATTCGACAGGGGTGCCCTCTCTCCTCCCTTCTGTACGTATTGACTCTCGAGCCTTTACTGAGGAAGTTGGAGTTGTTGCAGGGTATCCCCCTGGAACCAGGATTGAGCAAAGCGGTGTCGGCCTACGCCGATGACGTAACAGTAATGGTATCAACCGACTCGGAGATCGAGGCGATCGGTACCTTACTGGAGGAGTACGAAAGGTTGTCAGGAGCGAAACTGAACCGGGAAAAATCCATCGGGCTGCAACTCGGAACGTGGAGAGGCAGACCGATGCCTCCTGACGGTGTCGTCGGACACTGGACGGAGGGCCCGGTAAAGTTGCTTGGGGTCTGGTTTGGACCGGACCTCCAGGTGGAAAAGAACTGGAACGAGGTTACGAACAAGGTGTTTGCACTAACCCAGAAATGGGCCAAGTGTAAGCTGTCCCTAAAAGGCAGGGCGGAGGTGGCGAACATTTACATAGCGTCCGTCACTTACTACCGCCTGACTGTCGTGCCTTGCCCTAAGGAAACACTCACCACCATGGAACGCATGCTCTTCCAATTTCTTTGGAAGAAGCGTCCTCCTATGGTGAGAAGATCCATCTGCTGCCAACAACCTTCGAAAGGAGGGCTGGGGATGCCGTGGTTGATGATGCGTAGGCACGCATTAAGGCTACGGCACCTACAGGTATTCCTCACTGGTCAACCGGTGTGGGCTCCGTTCGTGAAACGAGCCTTTCCGAGACTCGTCTCACTCACCGAGCTACAGTCCTGGGTCAAGCAAAGATCCGGAAAACTGGGAGACTGGCACACTGAGTGTGCTCAGGCGCTCAGGGCTCTCTGGCAAGCGGGCCGGGCCATCGGTGGAGAATCCACCTCATCATTCTATAGAGGGCTGGTGGCTAGCAGGGGCGATGACACCCTTGGAGAGTCGCTGGACATGGAAGAAGACGAACTGGCCAGCCTGTTCGGTAGGACTTTCGGCCCGGGACCAATGGACAACTTCCAGAAGTCACTGGCCTGGCAGTGCTACCGAGGGGCTCTACCCGTTCGAGAGAGGCTCTACAGACACGGGCGCCCGGGCAGGGATCCCTCAAAAAAGATTTGCCCTAGGTGCGTGCGTCACGAAGAAACCGTGGCGCACGCATTGGTGCAATGTCCTGGCGTGGCTGATCTGTGGGGCTACGCCGAACAACTGCTGTCGCGGGTGGCGCCGATTAAATTGACCGCCGAGTCCGTGATGACAATCAAACCGCCTCCCCTCTTCACAAAGGAAGCAAAGGCGGTTTTTCTGTGCGTAATAGCCATGTTGAAAGAGGTTGTTTGGTGGACACGATTGAAAGGTCTGAGGTCAGGCAACTTCCTCTCTGGCCATAGTCTGGTCTACTTCTTCCGATATCACTTCGGAAGAAGGATAAGAATGGAGAGAGAGGTGCTTGGCCACAGGCAGTTTTATGAAAGGTGGGTGATAGTGGCGAGAATGGCTCGTGTAAATGGGCCTTCTCTGTATACCATCCTGTAGGTAAAGAAGTAAAGGAGAGGGGAGCACCTTCTCCATGTGCTCCCCGGGCAAAGGATTGCACACTTTTTCGGGGGTGTGTGCAACCCCCATCACGTCCCCTCCCTTTTGAGGTTATTTTCGATTATTTTCATGTTACACCCTTTTTACTCGATTATATGTAAACTCCCCCTTTGTATTTGTCCCTTCTTTTTATGCCTTTATGGTAAATAAAGAAATCTATCTATCTATCTATCTATCTATCTATCTATCTATCTACCTTAATGCCTTTATGGTAAATAAAGAAATCTATCTATCTATCTATCTACCAATCTATTATTCAAATGCATATCTATCTATCTATCTATCTAACTATCTATCTAAACGGTACATCTGGACCCGGAGGGTCGACTGATGGTCCTAGACATTGACGGTAGTGAAGGTGGAACCTTCAGGCTGGTGGCCGCAAATGCCCCATCCGGGACACCGCGGCCAGACTTCTTCAAACATTCTAGAGACTTTTCTGGGAACATCCCGCTCCCTGCTGTTAGTGGGGGACTGGAATAGAATCCTAGATGCACGTTGGGACTATGTGGGAGCATGTCCCGATAGACAGTTAATCGGCCGATTAGCTGTTTGAGGCTGTGCCACTGTGGACGTGGACTAATCTTAGCGGAACATCTACATCGTACCTAGATAGGGTTCTAGTTAGAAAGAAGGATAGGGACATGTTAAGCTGTCCACAAATGTTCATGGTTGCCTATTCAGATCAGAAATTAGTGACCTGCTTAGTCAACCTTGACAAAACCTATAGACAGGGACCCGGCTACTGGAAGCTGAACTTGTCGTTACCGACATGCAAAGCCTACGGTAGACAGATTATCACTTTAGTTGGGCAACACTTGACGGGGGCCATTATCAACAACAGATGGTGGTACTCTCTCAAGAGGGCAGTTAGATTAGACTCGATAGATTTTAGTAAAGAATTAGTGTTAAATACAAATAAGACCGAAAAGGAAGTTGTAGATAACGTAAAAGAGGCACTTAAGTGGCAACGTAGCCAGCGTGCTAGCGACGAGAACGGCCTTGGACCAGTTCTTCGACGCAAAGCATGAAGGCTGCGTTGTCAGGAGCAAAATACGTGCTCTGGGAAATGAGGGAGCCAAAGCTGTTAGCTGGGCCCGAGTGACGGAGGCGAAAAGTGGCAACAAGTCCACGATTCGGTCTTTGAAGGATCGAGACGGACGCGTGATACGTGAGCCGAAGCAAATGTGCGCGGCCTTTCAGCGACACTTTGCTCAACTGTTCGGGCAGGGCGGCGCGCCGGGTGGGATTATAGACTTCGGTTCATACCTCGACGGCCTACCGCGACTCTCGGACAGCGAGGCGAAGTTCTGTGAAAGGCCGATTTCGGCCGCTGAGATAGGGGACGCGCTGAGCCAATGCAGCAAACGCAAATCTCCAGGTCTCGACCGTCTACCCTACAAATTTTACGTAGCAATGCCGGATGTGTTCTCCGGTCTCCTGGAAGCGGTCTACTGCAACTGGCAGCAAAACGGGAGAATTCCCAGTTCTGTGACCAAGGGCGTAATCACGTTAGTCAGGAAGGACGAGAACAAGGCGGATGACATAGGCAACTTCCGGCCCATAACTCTGCTCAACACAGAGTTACAGATTTTGGCCAAGGTGTTGGCAAAGAGGCTGGCGCTTGTCGTCGAAAACCTGGTGGGAGAAGCGCAGGCATGCGCAATCCCGACCAGGTCCATACACGACAACCTCCACCTCATGCGATACATTATAGAGAGGGTAGGGTTTAAACCCGGCTTCGGTGGTGCCCTGATCAACTTGGATCAGTCTAAGGCTTTAGATAGGGTTGACCATCGTTACCTGGATGCGGTGCTCGACGCGAGAGGCTTCGGACCCGTGTTCCGGGGCTGGATTGCTGCAATGCACAGAAGTAACATCTGCTCAAGGGTCAAGGTGAACGGCTACCTCTCGGAGCCGTTCCATATCACGCGATCCATCCGACAGGGATGCCCTCTCTCCTCCCTTCTGTACGTACTGACTCTCGAGCCACTACTGCGGAATTTGCAACTATTGCAGGGCATCCCTTTGGAACCGGGACTGTGAAAAGCGTGACAGTAATGGTGTCGAGCACCTCGGAAAACGGGGGGATCGACACCTTACTGGAGGAATACGAAAGGTTCACAGGAGCGAAGCTGAACTGGAACAAATCCGTCGGTTTGCAACTCGGATCGTGAAGAGGCAAACCGATGCCTTCCGATGACGTCGTCGGACGCTGGACGGAAGGACCGTTAAAGCTGCTCGGGGTCTGGTTTGGTCCAGCCCTCCAGGTGGAGAAGAACTGGAACGAGGTGACGGCCAAGGTGTTTGCGCTCACCCAGAAGTGGGCCGAGTGCAAACTATCCTTGAAAGGTTGAGCGGAGGTGGCGAACACTTTTATAGCCTCCCTCATCTACTACTGCTTGACCGTCGTGCCTTGTCCAGCCAAAATGCTCACAAAATGGAGCGCGCGCTCTTCCAATTCTTTGAAAGAAACGGGCTCCTTTGGTGAGAAGATCCATCTGCTGCCAACACCCTTCAAACGGAGGGCTGGTGTTACCGTGGCTGGCGATGCGCAAACACGCGCTCAGGCTGCGGCACCTCCACGTATTCCTTACCAGACAACGGGTGTGGGGTCCGTTCGTGAGGCGACCCTTCCCACGACTCGTCTCACTGACCGAACCTCAGTCCTGGGTCAAGCAAAGACCGTGGAAAATGGGCGACTGGCACATCGAATGTGCTCAGGCGCTCACAGTCCTCTGGCAATCGGAGCCGGCGATCAGTGGAGACATCACTTCGACATTCTTTAGAGGGTTGGTCCGCAGCAAGTGCGACGACACGCTCGGAGAAATTATAGGCGTAGAGGAGGACGAACGGGCCAGTCTGTTCGGTAGGACCTTCCGCCCGGGACCAATGGACAACTTCCAAAAGTCCCTGGCCTGGCAGTGCTACCTAGGAGCTCTACCAGCTAGAGATAAGCCCTACAGACACGGGCGTCCGGGTAGGGACCCTTCGAAAAAGATCTGTCCTTGATGCGTGTGTGACGAGGAAACCGTCGCACACGCATTTGTACACTTCCCGGGCGTTACCGACCTGTTGGGCTATGTAGAACGACTATTCTCGCGGGAGGGATCAATCCAGTTGACCACCGAGTCCATTGTCATGATCAAACCGCCACCCTCCTTCAAAAACGAGGTTTTACTATGTGTTATGGCTATGGTGAAAGAGGTTATATGGTGGACGAGGTTAAAAGGGCAGAGGTCAGACACCTTTCTCTCCAGTGAGCAACTGATTCGTTTTTTTCAAATATCATTTTGGAAGAAGAATCAGGATGGAGAGAGAGGTGCTGTACCCCAGCAAATTTTATAAAAGGTGGGTGAATGTGGCAAAGATGGCTCAAGTGGTTGGGCCTTCTCTCTATATAAACCTGTAGGTTAAGGAAAAAGAGGGAGAGAGGAAGGGAATACTCACACTTGGTGCTCCTGGAGATGAGGGTTGTACATTTTTTCGGGGTGTGTAAAACACCTGCGTAACACCTCCCACCTATTGGGGATTTCAATTGTTATTTGTTATTGTATTAATAGTTTTATTTTCATATACCTCTATGTAAACTCCCCATTTGTATTTGTCCCCTTCTTTTGTGCCCTTGTGGCTAATAAAGAAATTTATCTATGTATGTATCGATCTATCTGTCTATCTATCTACTTTTGGCATAAGGCCAGCAAATTGAAGAGATGGCGAAAGTTGATAAAATAGAATCCAGTGTATCAAAATAGGTTGGATTACTTTGAATAAATAATGAATGCATATTATATAATTTATGTACTAAATTTCATAACACTGAATTAAGCATAAATAATATTATTGCTTATTTCAAGTTTCACTTCTTTTAAAAGTTTCAAATTTCAATACTTCCGGTATATCGCCGCCACCACTTCAACTACCATACATATATATACAGAGTGAGAAATAAAGAGGGAGATACAGAAAGGTAGGGTGACTATGTGGCAGATATATACATATATATATATAGAGAAAGTGTAGGAGATTAGAGGTTTTTTCCAAATGTTGACGTGTATGTGTATGTGTGCGCCTGTGTGTATGTGCATATATACATACATTTATATGTATGAGTATGTAAAATTGAGGGGATGTTTGCCCGGGCCAAAGCTCTTAAGTGGTAATAGGACAGTGTGTGTATGTGCGCGCGCGTGAGTTTGTCGGCGTTCTTAAATTAGAGACATGTGTGTATCACCGTTTTTAAGTTAGAGACATATATATATATATATATAAGTGTATCCCCTTCCTTACTTTTATACACACACACACATTGTGTGACGGATGTATGGGCAGAAGTCGCTCAAATTCCTATACATGTGAATGGAGTTCCACTGAAGCAGGTAGAGAAGTTCAAGTATCTCGGGGCCATGTTCGTAAGTGATGGAAGGCAGGAGGCTGAATTAAGGACAAGAATTGCAGGAGCTCATGCAGTAATGCGCCGACCTCAGCACTTGTAATCAGAAGAAAGGAGGTAGGTTCAAAAGCCAAACTCACTGTCTCCCTGGTATTCCTGCGAACCTTTACCTAAGGTCATGAATCTTGGGTAATGATCGAAAGAATACGATTGCAAATACAAGCGACCGAAAAGGGGTTCCTCCGAGTTTTTTTTTTTTTCTTTTCTGTTTCGAGGGAGAAATTTTTATAAACATTAAAAAAAATCAACAACAAATTCTAAAAGCGTGGAACTCTCAAGGGTCACTTATGGAGAAAGCCCACAAAAAGCAACGGCGAAACCTGACCGCTAGGGCAAGGGCCGTCTCTCAGATGTCTTATTCCAATTTACAGGCGCATACACAGAGCAAGCAATCTCGGATCATGCTCGTCCCTCTCATATTTGCCCCCAAAACACTCAAGACATGAGTTGAACTGCAAGCCTCTTTCAATTATCATTTGGTATTCTTTTAATTCTTTATTTCATTTACATACCAAATATTAGAAGAGGCTACATGTGGCAATACAATTGTTCCCGCCTATGAGAGAGAGAGGAGGTGGGGATTTTGACAGGAAATACTTTTCTGAATTAATTAACTGAATTGTGAAGACTGTTTCAGAACACCCATGTTAAAATATGTCAAATTTGCAACATATATTATCACTGCACACATATATGCCCTCATTCAGACGAACGAGCGAACAAATAGTTGAAGAAATAAGCATACAATCGACACAAGATCCGATGCCGGCAGATAAGAAGTCACTCTAAATTAAATATATCCTCATTAAAATGTATCATTAATTTAGGAAGATGTACTGTAGATGAGTATTCTCTCTTTCCTAGTCTTTATGTCTTCACTTTCAACTATTCCATTCCTTCCTGATTGTATCTCTCTCCCTTATCCCCTCCAACCACCCAACATCTGATATATTCCTCTCTAGGGATAAAGAACTATAAGGCGAACAGTATGTAGGACACCGCACGAGAAAGAAGCCGAAGTTAACGATGGTGGTGTTTTTGCTGGTGCTGTTGAGCAAAATGCAATTACCAGCAGCAGCAGCAAAGGCAGCACAGAATATCATGAAGTGCAGCAAGATCAGCATCCGCAGCAATAGACATTATAAATAATATGGTTTCACCTACATCTACTATAAGCTAGTTCCGTCAACTGAGTCGAACGTGATGCTTTAACAATATCATTACATAGATTTTTTGAGCTTCAATATGAGCAAGAATTTTTTTCTCATATTTTTTAGATTAATATATGTAATATTAGAATTATTTTAAACTTCTAGAGCCAAGAATATCATTACTTCTATTGTTGTTTTCTTTAATGATTCAGTCCACATATTCAGATGTGTATTGTAGAAATTCTGGTCTGGAATTTGCCTTACACTAATTAGTCTGATGAAGGTTGTAATAGTAATTTTAGAAGGGTATACTTTCATTCAGGCATCCATTTTGGAAAAATAGCTAAAATGCTGGAGATTTCCAGGGAAGAATGTTTATTCATAATTCACAATTATATAACAAAAAAAAAAACGTTCCGACAACCTTCTATGGAAATCTACAGAATTTTATCCATTTTTTTTTTTTTTTTTTTTTTTAAATGGACACTTTTAGAATGAATGAAAGTGTACTTCTCTAAATTTATTGTCTTACTAACTCCAGCAGACTAATTAGTATATTGCAATTTGCAGGTCATATATATATATATGAATGTATGTATAATATATTTGGTAATGTACCGTATGTTTAATTAAAAACATTTTGAAGAAATTGCGGTATAATTTTTAAAGTAGTGACTATGTGAGGTACTTCTTTTTTTCGGCAAAAGAAGGGAGAGAAGCTAATAGTGTATGTTTAACACTCTGAAATAGCGATGTATACTTAAAATGATAGCGCAAGCTTTTCAAAATGTTTTTAATTAAACATACGGTATATGCCAAATATACTATACATACATTCATGTATAGTATATGCCAAATATACTATACATACATTCATGTATACATCGCTATTTCAGAGCGCCAATCCTAATATATATATATATATATATATAAGTTGAACAAAAAAAATGAAAACGAAATTTCATTTCTCACTCTTAGTATGGCACTTACTTAAATGTAAGTATGTATGTATACGTACATACATATATGTAAAATTCAGGCTGTTCAGTTTGTTTACAAACGAACAAAGCGGCGTTATAATAAGCGTCCGCTAAACTGATGCGTGCATATATGTATGTGTACCTGTATGTATATATATATATATATATATATATATATATATATATGCATGCTACTGTACGTCTGTATACATATATGTATGTACGTATACATACATACTTACATTTATATATATATATGTATGTATATATGTATATATATGTATATATATATATATATATATATATATATATATATATATATATATATATATATATATATATATATATATATATATGCATATATATATATGCATATATATATATATATATATATATATATATATATATATATATATACATATACATATATATATACATACATATATATATATATATATATATATATATATATATATATATATATATATATATATATATATACATGTATATATATATATATATATATATATATATATATATATATATATATATATATATATATATATATATATATATATATATATATATATATATATATGTGTGTGTGTATATATATATATATATAGGAACGAGTAGGACCCCGACGGCTGAGCTCACGCCGTTTCGACGGCTAACTGTGGACTAAACAAAAATCATTTTTTTTAGTCCAGAATTAACCGTAGAAACGGCTTGAGCTCACCCGTCGTGATCCTTCTCGTTCCTATTACCCACTCTACTACCCTAAGTATTGAGTACCTTTGGTGCGTTATGGTCCACCTGGTTCCTTGCCACATTTCCTTCGTTATATATATATATAAATATATATATATATATATATATATTGGTCAAAACACTTCATGCTGCTTCCGTATACTCAACTGAAGATGGCGGGGTTTAATCTTGTGATTGTCTTGCGTCCTGTCCGAGGGGAGTCTTGTACTCACAGTCGCATCAAGACACGAATGAGCCTCAGTCGCATTACTCTTGACGATACTCTGGGCTCGAAACCGACTTTGACTTTTACACTTTTTAATATATAAATGTATGTATATATATATATATATATATATATATATATATATATATATATATATATATATATATATATATATATATATATATATATATATATATATGTAGATATGTAGATATATATATATATATATATGTATATATATATATATATATATATATATATATATATGTATATATATATATATATATATATATATATATATATATATATATACATATATACACATATACATATATATATATATATATATATATATATATATATATATATATATATATATATGTAT
>OZ024742.1:304848481-304858481 GCA_964016885.1 Eledone cirrhosa | reverse complement strand
GGATTGTAGTGGTTGTTATTGATGTTCTTCCTACTTTATTCTTTATAACTATTGTTCTCATTATTCATGAGGTTGTTGTTTTTTTATTGCAAATTCTACCTTTTTTATCTCATTTGTACCAATAATGGTGATTTAAAAAGTACGACGTACAGGCTGGAACCTATATAATGGAACACATTCACAGATTTGCCTACTGTCACATACATACACAAACATATATACATAAAACACATTGACGCGCAAACAAACACAGACACAGGCAGGCAAATATAACGCAAAATCAAATTATATTGTCCTACGCATGTTTCCAAATTTCCAATGCATTTTATACTAACTGATATAGGTAACAAGTTGGATGGTTGGATTAATAACATATGCATTAGGACTTCATTTTACTTGCTCCATACACAAAAAAATTGAATTATGGGCTAGTGTACACATTATTCCAATCATCTTCATGATAGATAATGTGCGGATTCTAACTCATGCGACAGACATATGTATGCAGGGAAACTCTGAAAATATACTCTATAATCTGACAAGCGATTGCAATAATCTTAGCAGAGTTTGCAGCCATCATATATGTATATATGTATGTAGGTGTGTAGGTATGTATTTGTCTACTTGGGTAGCATATTGTCAAATGATTGCTCCTTGGATACTGAAATACATCTGAACATCTAAAATGCCTCTGTTGCCTTCGGAAAATTGGAAAAAAGAGTTTAGACAAATCGCAACATTACCAACAATACCAAGGTGTGTGTGTGTAGATCATGTGTTCTGTCTGCTCTTTTATACTCCGCCGAAACCTGGACGTTATTCCGCAAACTCACCAAATTGCTTTATATTCAACATCAAGTGGCAAGATAAAACTCCTGACACCCATCTCTTTATCAAAGCAGAATGTCCAAGCATTGAGTCCCAAGTAACATCTTCTCAAATGCACTGGACAGGACATATCGTCCGGATCAAAGAAAGCAGAGTCCCGAAGCACCTGGTTTACGGTGAGCTCCATCTTGGAAAAAGGCCTCAACACAAACCGAAAATGAGGTTAAGGGACAGCATCAAGAACAACCTCAAAGAGCTGGCATTTGATATAAACAACGGGGAGGAGATAGCTCTAAATAGGGCTGAGTGGAGAAAGCACATAAAGGGCAGTTGCAAAACCTTTGAGGAATGTCGTCTAGAACATAAACAAGTGAAGCTTCAACTCCAGAAAGGCTCTGCTCAGTCTTGATGAAGTCATCAGAAATTGGACATGCAATTTCTGTTAACATGTACTCTTCTCAAAGGCTGGTTATGTCAATCACACAAAAGGTTAACCACCTGCAACACCGCTCAACAAAGACCTGGCGAAACAACGTGTGTAGAACTAGTTCCGGATTATAAAAAAGACTTGGTGGTACATAAAGATTGTGTCCCACAGAGTGACATCACCGGTCTCGTGGAAAGCACAACACTCTTCTGTCACCTGTGTCGTAACCCATGTAGATCTACAGCTGGCCCACAAAGTCATCTACGAGGACATGGAGACAGATGGGAGGATCACGAAGAATCAATAAGAGACGGCAATCCTCTATGAAGACGCTACATTCCTCCTGTAAATACGTATGCGTGTATGTATGCATGTATGTATGCTGGTGTGTATGTATGTATGTACGTATGTGTGTATGTAGGTATGAAGACGTGAGTGAGTGTACGTGTATGCGTGTGTGTATTTTATGTTTCTATGTGTGTGTGCATGCATATATGCATCCATGCATGCGTGTGTGTATGCATCCATGCATGTATGTGTGTATGCATGCATGCATGTATGTATGTACGCATCCATGCATACATGTGTGTATGCATGCATGTATGTACGTATGTATAACACGCGTCGAGGTTCAGCCCTGTCACGTGCCAAAGCGTAGACGGTCGTCCATTTTATGTAGTGTAAAAATGAACTGTGAAACAGATGCTATCAAAGTTATTATTACTTCCACACATTTCACTCAGTTGATATTCTCAAGTGCTTCTTTCACAACACAACTTTCCCTGTTTTGCATTCTTTCTTTCTCGACAACTTGTGTAATATTGTTTTGCCTTCCTTGGATCAATTTTCTCAGCAACGCTTATCTCCGAATAGCGTGTCAAGTGTATTTCCCCCTTATCCTCTTGCTTTTCTTCCTCCTCCTCCTCCCCCTTCTTCTTCTTCTTCTTCTTCTTCTTCTTCTTCTTCTTCTTCTTCTTCTTCTTCTTCTTCTTCTTCTTCTTCTTCTTCTTCTTCTTCTTCTTCTTCTTCTTCTTCTTCTTCTACCACCACCACCACCACTACTACTACTACTACTACTACTACTACTACTACTACTACTACTACTACTACTACTACTACTACTACTACTACTACTACTTCTGCTCTTCTACCTCATCCTTACCCTCTCCTCATTTCTGACTCTCATTCTCTCTTTTTCATCTTTTTTCATATCTTCTATTATATGTATATGTGGGTGTGTGCATGATTTTATGTGTGTGTATGTGTGTGTGGTGTGTGTGTGTGTAATTTTCTATGTATACATAACACCAATAATATAATCATCCTTCTCTTCACTTCACACTCATTCCCAAACTCCTGATTATAACTATGGCCGCCATCAAGATAATAACAGTAATATCACTAACGATAATGATTATGATAAAGGTGATGTTAGGCGCAACGACGAACACCGCCACTGCTGCTACTACTACTACTACTACTACTACTACTACTACTACTACTACTACTACTACCACCACCACCACTACTACTACTACTACTACTACTACTACTACTACTACTACTACTACTACTACTACTACTACTACTGCTGCTGCTGCTGCTGCTGCTGCTGCTGCTGCTGCGGCTACTACTACTACTTGGCAATAGTAGTAGTAGTAGTAGTAGTAGTAGTAGTAGTAGTAGTAATGGTTTCATTTATTGGCCACAACGGCCGACATATAGGAAACGAAACACTAGACAGGGACAGTAGGAATTTACATATAAAACGTGTAAAAATATAAATAACAAGAAAAATACAACAACGAGAATTCCCCAATAGCGGGGATAACCACCCAGGGTTGATTCAGGTACCCCACCAATCCTAAACCACCCGACGCTTCGAGGGCACCCGGAAAGGGTACCCTTTTCCCCCTGAAATTCACCAGCCTACAGGCGCATGATCAGATTTTGCTCACTCACACGGGCTATTCTCACCACATTCACCGACCTTTCAGCAAATGTACTGGGGGAGGGGGGGGGGACAGCACTTCTCTTTCCACCCTCACCTTCCTTTCCAAATGAATTCGAAACAGTTGATGAGGGATTAGCCGAAGAGAAAAGTGTCTGTCTTCAGTCCTTTCAACCTGGTCCACCAAACAACCTCTTTCGCTACTGCCACCAGGCAGAGGAATATTGCCTGCCCTTCCTGGCCTAAAGATAGCGGCGGGTCGATCATCACTATGGACTCGGCCGATAGCCGGATCCGTTCTACACGCGACAACAGCTGTTCGACATAACTCCACAAATCAGTAATTCACGGATACTGGACGAGAGCGGTGCAGAAAACTTTCGTTGTCGAAATATCTGTGTTTGTTGTGTGTGTAGTATATATATATATATATATATATATATATATATATATATATATATATATATATATATATATATATATATATATATATATATATACACGACTACAATTATTGCTGAATCCTTCGTTGCTACATTAGCTCTGGTGACAGATTTATTTTACGGTACCAATGAAATAACAAGGCTTCTTTTTTTTTTCTACTCATGAATAAGTTTTAGGTATTTTTAATTTCTTATTTGAAAACTACCCTATCTCTTAGTAAAGTTAATCATGTATGCGGGCGTGTGTCTATGTTTGTGTGTGTGTGTCTGTGTGCGTGTGTGTAGTTGTATTTGCATATGCATGGGCCTATTTTTTCTGGATTTGTGTGTATGTGTGTATTTGGGTACAAGTCTGCACGCGTGCTCACGCGTATGCTTCATGTAATGTATATAATAATGTCGCTTAATGAAAGCTTAAGATGATGGATGGCGAAGCCTAGGTGCAGTAAATATTTTGCTAACTTTCCATTCGAATCTTTTTAGAATGGACGTGTTTTGACTTTTGTCATTGGTTAATAACACCACGCCGACAACACTTCCGTGTGTCGGAACCAGGAATGGACGGTTCAGTGAGAATTTGATATGGAGCTTTTGTAAGTATTTTATGGCAAACAAATTTCGTGTAGACCGCCAGAACAATTAAAGCTAAATAAACAGATGATTCAATTCTGTGAGCATACTGAAATGTTGAATGCCGTTCTTTCCGGCGTGAATGACGCACATTTTTAGAAAAAAAAATTGATTCCAAAATCTGCTTGTGTCCTCTTCTTGGAATCTATGAATAATAATAACTCCTGATTTGGGCACAAGACCAGCAATTTGTGGAAAGGGGAAAGACGATTATGTCTACCTCAGTGCATTACTGTTACTTTACATTATCGACCCCGTAAGGATGAAAGGCAAAGCTAAACTCTGTGGGACTCAGAACGTAAAGGGCCGTAACTCTATGTCACAAAGCAGGTTGTATGACGCTCTACCGATACTGCTAATCCACCGGGCTTAATATTGATAATAAAGATAATAAATATATGACTGTGTATTTAAAATGCGTAGTTTTTGTTATTATTTTAATACCTAGTAAAATACCGATATTGATGTTATAAAAAGAAACATATATTTACATTGCTCCCAATGAAAGAATGAATGAACTCTAGGTTCCCATGGGTGAAAGCCATTGTAAACATACAATAACCGCTGTTGAGTACAGCGTAAAATAACAATTTGGAGCTTTGTGTGCAGGAACAGTACGCTGTTCTGAATACCATGTTGACATTTTATTTAATAAATCAACTTCTTTTACTAGAAAATAAGGGGACGGCTTACACAGTAGTGCGTCTTATAACCCCAAGAAATGCAGTAAGTCAAAGGGATCACATATAAATTGAGCTATGATTGTAATTTTTCTTTTTTTTTAAGATAGATTTAAGTGTTTTTGATTGAATTGGAACTATAGGTTGTTGGTTATACCTAGAGTGTAAAAAAGTTCTAAAATGTGTCATTATATATATCTAAACAGAATTAACGATAGAAAGGAAATGAAATTAAAGATCGCCTAATTATATTATACGAAAATTTCATTTCGACTATCTATTGATGAAGTTATCAATAATAATGATAATTGTTTCTACTTTTGGCACAAGGCCAGCAATTATCCCAGTATATTACTGGTAAATAATAACAATAATAATTGTTTCTACTTTAGGCACAAGGGCAGCAATTACCCAGTGCATTACTGGTACTTTATTTTATCGACCCCGTAAGGATGAAAGGCAAAGTCAACCTCGGCGGGATTTGAACTCAGATCGTAAAGGGACGTAACTGGAAAGCATGGCGTCCGACCCTCTACCGATACTGCCAATCAATACACACTCCTCACATACAGATACACACTTATATATATATATATATATATGTGTGTGTGTGTGTGTGTGTGTGTGTGTGTGTGTGTGTGTGTGTGTGTGTGTGTGTGTGTGTGTGTGTGTGTGTATGCGTGCGTGCATGCGTGTGCGTGTGTGTGAATGTTTAGATTTGTTCATGTGTGTTTATGACTGAGCCTGTGTGCTTGCAGTATCTGTATTTCTGTGTGACTACTTGAAGACACATTGTCGTCTTGGACATGCAAATGGTCTAAGAAATAGTGTAAAATACAACAATACATTTCTTGGTGTCGGCAATGAATAATAATCCTTCTCACTCAGCTGACATTTTCCATAATGTCTTTCGCGACACCTGCCGATAGAATTCTGGCTTCTGACGCCACGAAGACATTACATGAGTGATTTTAAAAGCAAGAAGACTTTGCATCTTCATCAAATATGTAGGAAGAAGACCTAATTAACGATATTTACTATAGAGTAACGGCAGATAAATCATTGATATAACGCCTATATTTATATTCCCCACGCCTATCAACACAGTTATTATTAACCCTACAACTAATAACATTACCATCATGATGACCAACATCAGTATCATAACCACTACATCCTCTAGCTTGTTACAATGGCACATAATAGACTATGTCAAACATTCACAAGTCAACATCATGATACATTACGGAGACGTTTTAATTTGCATATACATCCTTAAATCTATGTATGTATGTATGAATGTATTTATGTATGTGTGTATGTTTGTATGTATGTATGTATGTTTGTCAGGGCATTCTTCTAGGAGAATGCAACTCAGGAAACTGGGATAATTCCGATGATGTTGATCTTTTCTTCTTTTTGGGTTATAGCTACTGTCGATCAGAGAGTGGGATTGGTTCAGTGCACAGCCTTTCCTCACATTAAAAAAAAATCTTCATGCACAGCCATTGCACGATGGTATTAATTGATAATTATTAATAAAGTTATATCATGCAATGGCCATAAATGATAACTAGGGGGCAGCCATCATGTATGTATGTACATATTATGTATGTAAGTATGCACGACGGCGCATTGCTTAGTACTTAGGAAATTAGACTCACTATCGTGGGATTGTGAGTTCGATTTCAGTCGGCATATTTTTTAGCAAAAGCAGTCGTTGTGGTTTGTTATTTTTATTTTTATTTCTTTTGGGCAAATGATATCACGAAGTACATGATATCTTCCTTGCAGTATAGTGCAGAGAAGTATGCCACAACTGAAACAATTTCAATTAGTTAGACTTATTCATTACTGGTCTATTCAGGAACGATGCTTTTCTTCTTCATTGTGTCTATCACTACACACATAACAAGTTTGGTTGAAATTTGGTCGAAGTAAGGATTATAGACGAAATTAAGAGTTGAATGACATTTGAGTAGAATTTCCAGCATAAATAATATATTTGTGCATAATCCGATGAATATAACCTTTGTGTATAATACGATGTAGTAAGTACAGTATACCCAATGTTGTCCCAATTTCTCACAACGTAAAGTAATTGGTAGTCATTTCACACACGAGATAGAAACGCCAATATGGTATGTTTTTCGTTGTGGGCAATCATTTCATTTTCCCACAGAAAAAAAATCAATTTACTACTACTACTACTACTACTACAACTACTACTACTACTACTACTACTACTGCTACTACTACTACTGCTGCTACTACTACTACTACTACTACTACTACTACTACTACTACTACTACTACTACTACTACTACTACTGCTGCTGCTGCTGCTGCTGCTGCTGCTACTACTACTACTACTGCTGCTGCTGCTGCTACTACTACTACTACTACTACTACTACTACTACTACTACTACTACTACTACTACTACTACTACTACTACTACTACTACTACTACTACTACTACTACTACTACTACTACAATTCTTCGCCTTTTTATTATCATTATATATTTTTAGGCTTCTACGACAAGAATGAATATAGAACGACGAAGGTGATGTTTTTTTTCTAATCGTTCAGATTGGAAACAAGAAGCCATATAAAAGTGAGAAACAATTTAGTGGCTCTGTTTCTGCAGGTATCTGTATGTATCTGCAGGTATGTGTACGTATCTGCAGGTATATGTATGGGCCAGCAGGTATGTGTCGGTGGGTGTTTGTATGCGTAAATGTGGAACGAGAGAGGTATAGGCGAAAAAATAATTACAGCAAGGTAATTCGTGCTATAAATGGAGGTGATGTTGGGACAGCGTCTGCAGTGTTGTGTGGTGTGTATATTCTTAACATTGCATTGATTTAGAAATGAAATATCCATGTAGTAGTAGTAGTAGTAGTAGTAGTAGTAGTAGTAGTAGTAGTAGTAGTAGTAGTCGTAGCAAAGTTGCGTTGGAGATGGCGGTGTAGATGGCTTGATTGTAAATAACATGATCATGATTTCGAGAACGGCTTTAGGTAATCATGCAATAGCGAACAGATAGAGTGAGTGTATCAACAACTGAAATATCATCATAGAATATATTGGGTAAAAATTAAAATTTTGTTTCATTTCTTCTGTCATCATGTGCCCCAGTCCCAAATTTATGTATTTTTAAGAGCATTCTATCGGGTTTTCGAAATTAGTAACAGTTCTTTCACACACACACTCTCAGATCTCTCTCTCTCTCTCTCTCTCTCTCTATATATATATATATATATATATATATATATATATATATATATATATAGAAGTTGTATTTAATTTGTTGGAAGTCCGACAAACATAAATGTTTATAACTGATTTAAAGCACTCAACAAAAAACTGGAGTATCGGTTGGAAATTCAGTGGATAGGGATTTCCAACCGATAAGGTATGATTTTCATGAATACGTCTCTATTTATAAAACAAACTTTGTATTTTATCTGATGAAAGCGTACCAATGTTGTCTTGGTTGCCCTTGAAATATATATAATAACATAAATATGGTTTTATAAATATAGTTTCCATTTATTTAATATCATTGTATATATATATATATATATATATATATATATATATATATATATATGAAAAACAAGGGGAGAAGAATACTGCATGGTTGCACATGGATTACATAATATAAAATTAGTCCCTTATCAGTGATTTGCCAACCATCATTGGTATTTCATCGCATTAAAAATCAGATACCTCAGGTTGGTGCGAGCAATAACTAAAATAAGCTATTGGGACAAGTGAAACGCGTAAAGCGAGTGAGACAAGTAAACAACAGAAGGAAAAGCAAACCGAAGGTTGGGAAAACTGCAAGCCACATGATAGTTATCCGATCAGCATAAGCTGGGTGAATTTCATGAGCGGTCAGAGAAGCAGACTGTACACCGTGAATGCGGTGTGAGAAAGAATATATAAATATATATATATATATATATATATATATATATATATATATATATATATATATATATATATATATATATATATATATAGAGAGAGAGAGAGAGAGAGAGAGATACGTACAAACACATACTTTTTCTCGTGTTTTTACGTTCCTTTCTCTTTCATATATTTATCTTTCTATTTCAACTCTTATTCCTCATTCTATCTTGAGATGAAGGTTAGCGTCCGAAACGGAAAGACACTTTTCCTACTATAACAAGCATTAAACTAATTTGTTTCACCGTTGTACTGTGTTCTTTGCTTTGCTGTTTCTGCTTACTTTCTACACACACACACACATACACACACACACACACATGCATGTATATGTATATATATATATATATATATATATATATATATATATATATATATATATATATATATATATACATAATACATACATACGTATATATCTATATATATCTTACATATGCATATATAAATATATATATATATGTGTGTGTGTGTGGGAATGTATGTGTGTGTAATTGTGAATATGTGTGTGAGAGTATGTGTGTATGTACGTATTTCTTTGCGTAGTAAGGCGGTTGGGATACAGACGCTTAGGCTCTGGATGAGAAGATGCTGGAAAATCGGATAGCAGAGAAATGAAGAAAATCCTTGAAATGAGTGAGAAGAGAAAAAAATGAAGAAAGGCTTTAGAATAAGCGAATAAATGAAGATGGAGGAGAGTTTAATAAATGTAATGAAAGATTTTTAAGATAGCTTGAACAAATGTGATGGAGTCTAATGTGTAGCTATGGTGATGGTTATAGATAATAGAAGATGCAAAATCAGATGGAAAGAAAGATAGATATATGCATACACATATATACACACAATAATATATGTATATATATGTATCTCTCTCTCTCTCTCCCTCTCTCTCATTCCCTCTCTCTCTTGCCCGCTCTCTCTGTATATATATATGTGTATATGTATATATTTACATATATATACAATTATATATATGTATATATATATATATATATGTATATATATATACAATTATATATATATATATATATATATATATTAACACATATATACATGCA
>OZ024742.1:304820981-304843481 GCA_964016885.1 Eledone cirrhosa | reverse complement strand
CGAGGCAAAGGTTGCAAGGATGTGTGTATAGGCAAAGTCTGGTCCCTGAAGTAATGGGATAATTATTTGAAAATTAAATACAGGAGGACATGAAATGTTGATAAGTGTGAACCGTGATGAAGAAAGGGAGCCTAGGCTGAAGATGGAGGGGGAAATATTAAATTTAGAACCGTGTAATAAAGTAATTCGAATGAAAGTCAAGTTTGGATAGATTTGGTCGTGTTATTAAAGTCACACATGTGCGAGTGCACACATGCTTATTCATACTCACACAAATATTAACTGTCACTCGCAAATTACTGTAGGCACAGATATGTGTACATATATGCATTGAATTGCACATGCTCAAATACAGTGTTACGTTATTGAATCCGAAATTATCACCTCTGTCTTCCTAAGCAAACAGGTAGCTAACAATTTAACCATCAAATCACTAAACCACAAATCGATAACCCGATCACCTAAACGATTCCCCAATCATCTCACAACACATCACAATAGCATACAATTCCTGGTTAAATACTGAGCCAGGAAGAACAGGACCCACAGAGGTAAACAAACCTTTTTTTATCTACACCCTCTTTATCCATCCAAATCTGCAAACGACTTAATCAAACAGTTAATCTAGCAATCGTGTACCTTCTTCCTGCGTTTTAAACTATTTTTGCATATATCTATCTGAATATCCAAATGCTGATCCAGAGAACGTATTAACCCTTTCAATACTATGATATTTCTAATGAAAGAAGCTGCCCATTTTAAAAAAGGAAAGATACATTGAAAAACATTGACTTTGCTACGCTGCATGATATAAAGAGGAAAATGCCAATACGCCAATCACTTTCATCAGAGGACCGTATATTCAGAGCTTACATTGATTAAATAGCAACAATAACAAAGTGTAAGCTATCTAGACAACCAGCATATACGAAGTCAATCAGTCATCATAACACCTATATCAAAACAACTGCGCATATAACGGCCCATGCAACTCACCGGCCCACCAATCTGCCAGTCAGCTAATAAACTATCTAACCAACCAGCCAGACAGCCAGCTTCCCATATAGTAAAGGCAATCAGCCAGCCAGCCAATTTGTAGACAACCATCACCAAAGCATTCAGCGACAGAGGGCGGATATAGCGTGACAGTTTCTAGTTCATTAGAGATGACGAGGTACTGCTTTTGCATTTTTTTTCTTTCGCTTTTCTAATTTGCTGTACTACTTTGTAAGAAACGTTTTGAACAATGTAAGGCCGACAACACGGCTTGATTAAAGCGACAAGCTATGTGCTGAAATAAATTTTGCATTCAAAACTAACATATACATTCACCATTACGGAAAATGTACACGCACACTCGTAAGCTTATACAAACACACACACACATGCATAGAAACGATCCTCTCTAAATATATGTATACAGACGAAGAACTTTACACACTAATATTTGCACATACACCCCCACGGATTCATCATACGCCCATATACATATGTATAGATATACACATCCAAACATCTATAGAAAATTCTAGACAACGCATAATATAAATATATAATTTCTATTATTATATAATAATAGTACACGGACACATTCACAAAGAATTACACGTTTAAACACACACATTTCATTAAAAATATACAAAGGAAACAACGATTCATACATACTCAGATATATGGAAACGAAATATACAACCAGATTGTCTTATATGTATAAAGGCAACATTACAGTCAAACAAATATTGACTCGAAAAGCAAAACACTTCAATAGGATACAAATACACATTCACACTCACAGACATAGGAAAATACCCAATTAAATCACATAGACATATGTAAAAAATATAGATGTATACACAGAAAATCATAAATGACTAATTGGATTTAGCTTATAGAACACGTGTAGATCTGTCGAATGTATAGAATACTACCATCACACACATAAGCGCACACGTTATATGAATATGTGCATAAATGTATTATTGTATGCACAGAAATGAGCATAAATCTAGCTCTCTCCTATATATATATATATATATATATATATATATATATATATGTGTGTGTGTGTGTGTGTGTGTGTGTGTGTGTGCTTATTAGGGGTAGTACAGTCGAATCACCCATTTAAACAGAAGGGATTTAAATCGTTTTGTAAGTAGTTAATTACTGAGACACTCATGTATGGAAGCGATACTCTACATTTCCAAAACTCACAGATCGACCCAGGGTCAACTGGTAAAGAGCCTCGACAATTTATGTTTTCTTTGTTTCGAATCTTGTCCGCTGTGAATGGTTGTTTTACTTTTAGTTCTATTTATTTTTAAATCATAGAGCCATAGGTTTATTTCTTGGAATGAGTGAGTGAGCGACTATATCAACCAGTTTCTCCAGTTATCTCATGTTATGCAAAAATTTCATCGATATATGTTGAATCCCAAATTGCTAGACTGTAATAAACACTTGAGTCGATGTGGTTGACTAAACTCACTGAAAGTGCCCCAGCATGGTCACAGTCTAATGACGAAAACCGATAAATGAATGCTTATAAGCACATGAATTGGTGTATGATTGTCATTGTGCGCAAGTATAGTAGTGTGTGCTTGTGTATTTGTATGTATGTTGATGTGTGTATAAGTGTGTTAATGTGTGTGTGTGTGTATGTGCATGTGCGTGTGTGTGTGCGTGCGTGTGTGTGTGAGTGATTTGTGTAGGCCAACGTTTACTTGCATAGTAGCAAATACAAAACTTTGAAGGAGTGAATATGAATGGAATGAGAATATAGGATATAATAATTGTTTCTACATTTAAGACAGGATGGAATATAATAACGAAGAAAGAATTTTCTACGATTCACCGATTCATTTACATTGTGTTTCAGTTTTAGAATTATGATGCAATTCATTCTTTATTTTCTCTCCTAGCACCTTTTTCTACCTTCCTCATGTTGCTATGTTCTATCATTTCTTTCTCTTACTTTTTCTGTTTCTTTCTCTATTGCCTCTTTCCATTCTTACTTCCATCTGTGAATGATATCAGCTCAATCTGCCTTTAAGCCTTGCCGTATATGTTCGTATTCTGGCCAATTGGACCAGTTAAGCACGTGCTGTATGTGAGTTGAATGTTAGCGTTTGATTCTCGCATTTTGCACGCGTCTGTATTATGCATACAAATGACGAGGCGTCATGTAAGCTTCGTACACAATCGATTAACTAACTTCATGTCTAAACTGAGAATTAACTTGAGAGTATTGGGGATATAAAAGCTTAGTTTTGTTATAAAAATATTCTCCACCCTTCGGTCTTAAAGGGGTTAATGGTGTATACATATTCCTTGATGTATGTAAGGTCCTATATATTTAGAAGAACTAAATATGGTATGAAGTGGAGTGGGGGCATAGCTAGCTGGAATTCCTAAATACCGCCATAAGATAGAATGAGAGCGATAAACAGAAAATAACGAGTGGAAGAAAAATAGTGTATAAAAGTGAAACGGTGTAATGAGTAGGGGGAATTGTGAAAGAAGGGTAGGGATAGTGAGAGGGTGAAAATGAAGGAGTGTAGGAGTAAAAGCTCATTAATGAATCTTTCGTGTCGGAGGTATTGTTTGGAGGGAAGAAGGGAGAATGGAAATAATGAAACATTTCTCAAGAAAATTATCAGACAACATAGCATTAAAACATAGTGAGAATTATATCTAATTAGATTCCGCGCAAACTATATTCAAAAATCTACCCATAAAAGACAACTAGAATAATACTAACATTAAGGCTTTGATAACACAATTTAATGTAATTTATAGTGTTTTTTCCCTTTCTTGCCTCCCCCATTTTGCACGTACGAATGTTGCCCAAACTGAATATCGTTCAATTTTATACGAAATTAAAGCTCTCTCCAATACAATGCACTTGAAAAATAAAAAATAAAAAGTAATAAAAGAAATATTCACGAAAAAAAAATTTAATAAAATAAGTCAATAAAATAGGGTGCCTTGCACAAAATCCATTTATTCATTTAATATTATGTTAGTTGCAAAACAATTCTAAAGAATAACACAAGAATAAAGAAAAAAATAGAGAAAGGAAAATCATATTTAAAAGTGAAAAATCAGCAAATAAATATAACTGAAGTTCTAATGAAGCTTCAAGAAGATCCGATATTAAATAAAGGGAGAGAAGCAGCAGCAAGAGAACAAAAAATGAACGACGAGGGTTATTTAATAAAGATTGAAAGCAGTAGTGTCACATGTAGAAATCAAACATTATCAACACATTGCATAGGGCCCGATATACCAATAACTTACACAAGAAAAGTGTTCATAATTTCATCATAGTTCAATATACTTCAATAAATCGTTCTCAATAAAGTGTGGATTTTGTTAAATCCGTTATCCAAATAACTTCGAATATCATTAAATGTCAGGCTATGTATATTATTAGTTCACTTCGCTCCTGCCTCTTGATGCACCTTGTGAAATATATAAACATCACAACCTAAAATCCCACAACCATATTTATTGCACTGATTGATAACAGGATATATATATATATACATATATATATACATATATATATATATATATATATATATATATATATATATATATATATATATATACACACACACACACACACACATATATATATATATATATATATATATATATATATGAAATATAAGAATCAAAGAATTGTTCAAAACATTATTGTGCTTACAGCTGTTTCCTCCAAACGGAGGTTTGGATTCTTCGGAGCAATTTATTAATGAATGGACAGTTATATGACCTCGAGATTACATTCATATTGAATGTAATCTCGAAGTGTGTACTGCCACTCTAAATTCTGTAATGAATGTTGATCTACAATATTTGCATATGTATCGGTATGTCTCTTGGCTGAAAAGGAGGTCATATAACTGTCCATTCATTAATAAATTGCTCCAAAGAATCCAAACCTCGGTTTGGAGGAAACAGCTGTAAGCACAATAATGTTTTGAACAATTCTTTGATTCTTATATTTCATATAACTGCTCTGTAAATCATCTGATGTTTTTAGATTGAGCTAATTAACTTACTGGTAATAAGGTAGTAATACATTACTGCATACCACGATTTAGGGTTTATATAAAAAATACATATAACTGCATAAGGTTTTTGTATTTACATAACCATCAATAGTATAATTAATACTATATATATATATACAATCATATTAAATAAATAGAAACTATATTTATAAAACAATATTTATTCTATTATATATATTTCAAGGGTATCAAAAGCTTTGGTACGCTTTCATCAGATAAAATATAGAGTGTGTTTTATAAATTTTGACATAGCCAAGGAACATACCTTATCAGTTGAATTTTCCTTAGAAAAACTGTCGAGTGGTCTAAATCAGTTATAAACATTTATAATTGTTGAATTACCAAAAAATTAAATATCCCTTCTGCTTATATATATATATCTATCTATATCTATATATATATATATATATATATATATATATATAGAGAGAGAGAGAGAGAGAGAGAGAGAGAGAGAGAGATGGTTTCTACAGGAATATATATGTTTCCCTCGTGTGAAATCATCTCGAATTTCTATTCCTGATGAAATCATATGAATGAAACAGTTATAGTCCTGTAGAAGTCATTCCTATGTATAAAGATACCTATATTCTACCAACTTATTGAGTTGGTAGAACCTACATATGGTATGTGTGTGTGTGTGTGTGCAAGAGCATTATAAACATATCCAGATGCACATACACATACAAACACACACATACATGGGAGAGAGGGGGAGCAAGAAAAGGAGAAAGTGGGAGAGAGCGATGTATTGCGTACGGAAATGAGATAACACCAGCACAAACAATTATCAGTTGATCCACAGATGCTGGAAAGTGAGAATATGTTAGTTGCAACACACATTTTTGCTAGATTTTATGATACATGTTAGCAAGATACTGGCCTTTCTGGTAAAAAGACTATTGCTGCAAAGAGACTACTATTGTAACGAAGACAAAGATTTAGCGTGATAGCACGAGGCAAGACACTTAGAATTAAACTTTTCACACACACGTGTGCGCGCGCCCACACACACACACACACATATATATATATATATATATATATATATATATATATATATATATATATATATATATATATATATATATATATATATATATATATATATATATATATATATATATATATATATATATATATATATATATATATATATATATATATATATATATATATATATATATATATATATATATATATATATATATATATATATATATATATATATATATATATATATATATATATATATATATATATATATATATATATATATATATATATATATATATATATATATATATATATATATATATATATATATATATATATATATATATATATATATATATATATATATATATATATATATATATATATATATATATATATATATATATATATATATATATATATATATATATATATATATATATATATATATATATATATATATATATATATATATATATATATATATATATATATATATATATATATATATATATATATATATATATATATATATATATATATATATATATATATATGAAAATGTTTCACCCCGACGGCAGAGCTCAATCAAGCCGTTCCGACAGCTATTTCTGAACTAAATTCAATTTAGTCCAGAAATAGCCGTCGAAACGGCTTGAGCTCTGCCTTGGGGTGTCAAACATTTTCCTATTACCCACTCTACTACCCTAGGTATTGAGTACTCTGGTGCGGTATGGTTCATCTGGTTCCTTACCACACCTCCTTCGTTATATATATATATATATATATATATATATATATATATATATATATGAAAATTTCGGGACCCTGGCGGCTGACCCTGCCGTTTCAACAACTTGAACCCAAATGAATCACCGGTGTTCTGTCGACGAATATAGCTGACGTTATCTGGGTGCAGGGGCGTGGGGGTGTTTAAGTCCAAATTTGGGCAATCAGTCTGTACATAAAAATGTATTTAAAGAAAGACTCTGTTTTTTTCAGGGAGTGGTGTGTGTTTGGGAGTGTCTGTACATATGAATAATGAATAAATAAGTATTAATTTTATATGAACAACTAACCTATTGAGAGAGGAGCGCCAGTTTGGTCCGCCTATAATGATTGAAACCGGTAAACGCAATATATAGATATGCAAGTGTGTGTGTGCGTGCCTGAATATGTGTGGTTATGAATGCGCGTATTCATATATACAATATAAGGTTTCCCTTATGCCAGTCCCGTTAACATCGTATTAATATATATATATATATATATATATATATATATATATATATGTCTGTATATATGTATGTATATATATATGTATATATGTATATATGTCTATATATTTATATGTATGTTATATATATATATATACATATATTGTGTGTGTGTGTATGTGCGCGCGTATGTTTTAATATTGGATTTTTCTAAAATAGTATAATATTTAAAATATTTATATATTTTAAATTAAGGTATAAAGTTGTAATATTAAATCATAGATAGGGGTGAGTTTAGATAGAATGAAGATCTTTAAATATAATAACAAAATGATTCCTTTATATCTATTCAATATTAAAAGTATGAAATAAAAAAAGAAAACAAAACCGAAACCCTTTCAACGTTAATATACAATAACATCGTAAAACAATTTTAAATATATGGAAATAGCGTAATATCAACAGAAATGTTCGTGTGTATGTGAATACGTAATGGGGGTGATGTGTCTTATTGACGCCATCGAAAGTTCATAAGAGATTAGAAAAAGTGTTTCTAAGGCGATTACTGAACTTCAGATGGTGAAGATCAAAAATGTATGGTCATGAGCATGTGAAGGATCAGAAGATAAAGTAACGAAAGATAAATCAGTAATAAAACTGATATGTAAATTATAGTATTATGGGTAAAGAAAATACAAAAGGAACGTCTACATGTAGCATATAAGCGATAAGATAGAGTAAGCAAGGTACATTATTTTATAAAACATTGTACCCGCACCTCTCTCTCTCACTCTCTCTCTCTCTCTCTCTCTCTCTCTCTCTCTCAATCTCTCTCTCTCTCTCTCTCTCTCTCTCTCTCTCTATATATATATATATATATATATATATATATATATATATATATATAGAGAGAGAGAGAGAGAGAGAGAGAGAGAGAGAGTATATATCTGTGTGTGTATATATGTGGCTGTGTGTACATATGCACCTACTTTTATTGTTGTTATGCACACAATTATAATGATTCACAGAGTCAGTATATAGGTCTATAATGCAACTATTTCAATAGTAGAATAATCATATAATCCCACTCTGATATAACAGGAATATAGGTAACACTTTTTGTTGACATTTTTACTTTTAACAACTATACTTTATATTTTCCTTATCTCACTCACACACACACTCTCCCTCTTTCTCTCTTCCTTTCTTTTTCTCATACTCATTAACCGTCTCTTTTTCACACCTACTCTCTCTCTCTCTCTCCCTCTCTCTGTCTCCCCCTCTCTCTCTCATTCTTTCTCTCGCTATTTATTCTCTCCTATCGACTTTTTTTTAAACACAGTATAATCTAACTGTAATTCTGATATCAGCTATTTGATATGGATAATATTGTGTTGTGTCTCGTCCTTCCAAATATCTGTTTGATGTTATATATTCCCGGAGCACCTTATCTGCATGTTGTTATTTATTTATTTATTTATCTATCTATTTATTCATTTATTTCATTTTATTTCACTGTGCTATACATCTAGTATCAGTGATCAATATTTCGTTGTTCCAACCAATCGAATATTCTCATATGCTTCTTTCTACTTCCAGCCCTATCTCATTCTTTTGAAATCCACAACACCATTGGCTGCTGCCTACGTTCAAAGGGATTAATAGCCAAGGGGAAATATGGGTTCAAAGAGTTGAAACGATCTTTGATAAGCGACCATAATTGGTTGAGTTTTTACTATGCGTAAAGGTTTGCTAGTTTTGTGGATATAAACACCGTTCAGGTTTAAGATATTTTCAGAATCCTTCCTGTTAATCTGCGATCACAAGAGACAGAGATAGGGTTATTTCCTTATTCATTCGCTATTGAACATATACAGTCATGCAGCGAAAAACAGCACAAAAGAAAAGAAGCATACACACATTAGTGTACTCCCTTTTACATGAACTGAAACTGTTTTAACTGCTTCAGATCCCTGAAAAAATCACATCTTTTCCACGATTAAACTAGAATCTCCCCTTTCCTTCTTATACACACTCTCACATACACACACACTTGCACATACAAACACACAGTGTGCATGTATATGCTATTACTACTACAACTACTACAACTATTACTACTACTAATAATAATTGTTTCTACTTTTGGCACAAGGCCAGCAAATACCCAGTGTATTACTGGTACTTTATTTTATCGACCCCGTAAGGATGAAAGGCAAAGTTAACCTCGGCGGGATTTGAACTCAGAATGGCAAGGGCCGTAACTATAATAATTGTTTCTACTTTAGGCACAAGGCCAGCAATTACACAGTGCATTACTGGTACTTTATTTTATCGACCCCGTAAGGATGAAAGGCAAAGTAAACCTCGGCGGGATTTGAACTCAAACCGTAAAGTGATTTAACTATGCTGGAAAGCATGGCGCCCGACTCTCTACTGATACTGCCAATCCACCAACTATAATAATTGTTTCTACATTTGGCACAAGGCCAGCAAATACCCAGTTCATTACTGGTACTTTACTTTATCGACCCCGTAAGGATGAAAGGCAAAGTTAACCTTGGCGGGATTTGAACTCAGAATGGCAAGGGCCGTAACTCTATGCGTCAAAGCATGGCGTCCGACCCTCTACTGATACTGCCAATCCACCAACTATAATAATAATGGTTTCTTATATAGGCAAAAGCCAGCAATTTTGGGGGAGGGAAAATCGATTAAATCGTCCCCAGTGCGTAACTGGTACTTTATTTTATCGACCCAGTAATGATGAAAGGGAAAGTTAACATCGGCGGGATTTGAACGCAGATCACAAAGGGCCGTAACTCTATGCTGCAAAGCATGACATCCGACCTTCTACTGATACTGCAATAACAATTGTTTCTACTTTTGGAACAAGGCCAGCAATAAACTGAGTGTATTACTGGTGCTTTATTTTATCGACCCCGTAAGGATGAAAGGCAAAGTTAACCTCGGCGGGATTTGAACTCAGACCGTAAAGAGGCGTAACTTTATGGTGCAAAGCAGGCGCCGACCCTCTACCGATACTGCCAATCCACCGCCCTTTACTGCAATAATAATAAGAAGAATTGTTTCTACTTTAGGTACAAGTGACCTTGCTTTCAGGATGACCCCAGGACATGCTCGTGGCTCTAACACTAGGTGTCCCCACGTCAAAGTTCTAGCTCTCCCTAATGTATATGTAAGTATTTGGTGCCATTCCAAGCATCATATGTGGCTGCGGCACCTTGAAAGAGCTAGTTGCAAAGAGCTCCCCTTTCTCCTCCAAACCCATGGCTTCGTGCACAGCGACCATTATTTCTTTGTTGAACCATCTTATAAGCACGGAGTTGGTGTCCCTGTTACCAGCTGATGAGAGAGTGTGTTAGCGTTTGCTTGGTTGTGCTGCTTGTGGTAACGCTGATAGCCTGGAATATCAGCATGATTTTGAAACGATGTTCTTAAGGATTACATTTTTAACACCATCAGACAGTGAAGGTGAATCTAGCGAGAGTTGATCTCAGATTTTCCGGCTCTATTCTTTATGTCCACAACATATATTCCATGGAAAAGGAGATGTGAGTGTGTGGTGTGCATACCTTTTGCAAGACCGATAATATTGGATAAATAACGATAAAAACATTCAGAATGGATACTGAAGAAATGAGAATGCACGTTAGGATGCTGGATAATTGAATATATATTTTTACACATTGTGAAATATACAAGAAGCTTACCTAATGCCGATGAGTCATCTTCAGAGCTACGTATACCGTATTTAAACATTGTAACTGACACAACAGAACCATACTTAACAGGCCATTGACAAGAAACACGACAGCCTCTCACTGGGTTGCCTATTACCAGTAGAAACATCGAACGACAGTTTCCTAGAAATCAATGAAATTGCCTAACTTTATAGAGAGAACGATTTTTTGTTATTATTACAGCAATATAATTTATAGAATTATATGTAATTTGTTGATTGATTTAATATGTGTGTGCGCGTACGTGCATAATATATAATGCAATTAATATATATATATATATATATATATATATATATATATATATTATATTATATATACATATATATATATATATGTATATATATATATATACATGCATATATATATATATATATGTGTGTGTGTGTGTATGTGTGTGCGTGTATGTATGTTTGAATATAGACATAAACACACAAACATTCGTATATATAACATATAAATATATGCATATATATAATATATAATATATAATATATATATATATATATATATATACATATATATGTATATATATGCATAGTGTATACATATAAATATATATATATATATGCTAACTCATCTCATATTGCTTTAACACTTCCTTTTTCCTTTTAAATCATGCGACCCTTTTTCTTTCAATCATTTTCTTTCGATATTGTTTCCTTTACTTAAACATTAAAACCTCTTCTCGCCTTATATATGAATGTATATAAGTATACTTGTATGTATATATATATATATATATATATATATATATATATATATATATATGTTGATTTAAAACTTCACTGCTCACAAGTGTTTTTTAAGCTTCATATCATGTCTCCCTATTTTATCTGATGAGAACGCAGATAACATCCCATGATGATATTTGTTTTTGAAATGCGCATAATAAAATACTTGGAACTCTTTTAACCATCTTTTGATATATATATATATATATATATATATATATATATATATATATATATATATATATATATATATATATATATATATATATATATATATATACACACACTTACATTTAAGTATCAGCCGTACTAAGAGTGAGAAGTGAAATTTCGTTTCATTCTTATCCATCTTTTCCATTTATCGTTTTCGGTGAGCCCGGCCGACTAACTCACTCGATATGCAAATTAGGCTGCTCAGCCTTTAATATGCATAAGGAAAGTATATACTTTCAAACGTTCAATCATCTGACAGGAAGGTATACGATGCTGACGATAGCTAATAAGCTTGAAACTAGTACATCGTTCCTTTGTCAGTGTTGAACAAAAAGGCGACGGTGGTTCCCTGAACACTGTACGGCTTCATTCGGGCTGTTTGTTTACAAACAAACCGAACATTATAATAAATGTTCGGTAAACCCATACGTACATATATGTATGTGTGCATGTATGTATATATATACATACCACTGTACGTCTGTATACATATATGTATGTACGTATACATACATACTTACATTTAAGTATCAGTCGTACTAAGAGTGACAAATTAAATTTCGTTTCATTCTTTTCCATATATACACATATACTTATATACAATCATATATACGGCGAGAGCACGTTTTAATGTTTAAGTATAGGAAACAATATCGAAATCTAATGATTGAAAGACAAAGGGTCGCATTATTTAAGAGGAAAAAGGAACTAAGTTAAAGCAATATGAGATGAGTTAGCAGAGTCCTTAACAATGAATTTAGGATGGTGGAATCCTTGAAAACCTTAACTTCTGTCCATAAAAAGGTGTTATTTGAAAATTTGAGGCACTCTAATTTTATTTGATGTAACAGCCGTTACACTAGGTTTACTGAGACCTCAGGTAGATTTCACCAGATTACAGACATGTTCTTAATTCATATAGGTGTCTTGTTGCTAACCATGATTCCCAACTTTCCATTTCCCTTCCCCGGTATGTCTATCTATTTATCAATGTATCTATCTACCATAACTACATGTGTATATAACTATATATCCTTCTATTTATCCCCCCCCCCCCCATTCTCTCATCTAGGTGTATGCTTTGCTAGTCCCTCTAGATTTTTCTGTTACAATTCCTCTATTCTTATTTCTCCTCCGCAAGGCAACATATTTTCACATTTCTGTTCCATTATGTACCTCAATCATTCAACATATCCTACATTACTTTCCTCACATTTCGTCATTCACATTCTCCTCTTTTTCATGAACCACACTTCTCTCTCTCTCTCTCTCTCTCTCTCTCTCTCTCTCTCTCTCTCTCTCTCTCTCTCTCTCTCTCTCTCTCTCTCTCTCTCTCTCTCTCTCTCTCTTTATATATCAAACTACTACTTTCCTTCCCGCTATCTCTAATATGTTATTCTTTCTCAATTATCAATGTTTATCTCCGAATAATTTTCTTTTCCATTTTTTCAATACCTCACTCCCCCATTGTCCTCTGTCTCCATTATTCTACTAACATTCTTATTCATGTTGTTCTTGTTGCAAATCTTGTTGTTCTTCTACTCCGCCCTCATCCGTCTTCTCTCCCAAGTTGCTCATACTCAAACTTACGCTCTCATTTCTTCCTGTAATCCTTCATCTACTCCCCAACACTTCAAACTTTATGTATTTTTTTCTTCTAACCCCTTTTCAATCTATCTATCTCTCTATAGATATAAAACATACATCGACTATTGTTTGATTTAAGTTAAATATCGCTATCCCATTGCTCGTAATTAGTATTATCTATCATTGGCTTTGGCATCAAATAGAGTTACATGGTCCATGCCTCTTCCAGAACATTAGTGAGATAAATGAAGTGAAACACTCCCACCACAGACCCCAGAGAACTAAAACGAGGGCATTAACTCAAGTTGCTCCCCCACCCATCACTTATTTCCAGATTACTCATGAAGTCTCTTTTTCCTCATACTTTACCTCCAGCTTTCCACTCCATGTCTCTCGTACATCTTTTCCAAACATTTCATTGTCTACCTCATTCTTCGCCGACCTCTTTTACTCTCCTCATCACTATTTCAATGTCTCAAAAGATAGTGCAAATCATTGACAACATATTTAGCAACGATCAACAAAACACACAATAAACAGTCCAAGATGGTGGACAAAGCTACAATCATTGTATTTATGTCATTTCCCCATGTGTATTGTTTCACGAATCACAGAATCCCAGTTCTTCCTGACCTATTATAACTTTTGAAAGAAATATATGAATAAATATATATATATATATATATATATATATATATATATATATATATATATATATATATATAGATATAGATAGGTAAATATACACGGGTGTGCATGATTGTGTATAGAAGATTATATTAATAAGAGGAATTCCAACTTTGTCTGATTTACTCGTTTTATTTACAATCCTTTAAAATATATATAATGGTATTATAATGAAATAGTATGATAGAATATTAAATTTTAAGTCTTAATTGAACAAGTACTTTCATGCTTTCGCAATCTTCAGGTTTATGATATGTGGTGACAGTCGAGTTTGCAAACTCGACTGTCACCACATATTATGAACCTGAAGATTGCGAAAGCATGAAAGTACTTGTTCAATTAAGACTTAAAATTTAATATTCTATCATACTATTTCATTATAATACCATTATATATATTTTAAAGGATTGTAAATAAAACGAGTAAATCAGTCAAAGTTGGAATTCCTCTTATTAATATATATATATATATATATATATATATATATATATATATATATATAGATAGATAGATATACGCATATATATATATATATGAAAAAGTATGACCCCGACGGCAGAGCTCAAGCTGTTTCTGCCGTCGGGGTCATACTTTTTCCTATTTCCCACTCTACTACCCTAAGTATTGAGTACTCTGGTGCGTTATGGTCCATCTGGTTCCTTACCACAATTCCTTTGTTATATATATATATATATATATATATATATATATATATATATATATTAATATATATACATACATACATATATATATATATATATATATATATATATATATATATATATATATATATATATATATATATATATATATATATATATATATATATATATGCATATATATATATATATATATATATATATATATATATATAAGTTAGTTTACGCTCCTAACATAGTGGATACCTATTACTGACTATCGAATATATATATATATATATATATATATATATGTGTGTGTGTGTGTGTGTGTGTGTGCGTCTGTGTGTGTGTGTGCGTGTGTGTGTGTTTGTGTGTTAAGCCTCTGTATATTCATTAATGCGAGTATATGGAGCAGTGTGTTTTAGTGCGAGTATGTAAATATTTATTAATGTGTCCTATATTTGTGTATGCTTGTATGTCTGCCAACAAACCTACATAAATACGAAACGAAAATGACTGCCAAATATATCATGTTTGTGTGTGTCTTTATATATATTGTGTGCGTCTTTATATATATGTGATAGTTTCAATTTTGTAATATGGTAATATACGTTGATGCAGCATGAACGAGTTGCTAAAATATTTCTCTTTACATTCATTTGGTTCTGGGATTGATCCCGATGCGTGATATGAAGGGCCAGTTTCAATTACCTTAATCACGGGTTGACCCATACCTTGTAATTGAAATTTGGAAGGTGGAAATTGTTTGAAAAGCTGTCGGATATACTGTTGAGTGTAATTCAATTTACGTTATGGGAATATATGTTTGCGGAATGCTCAACCACTTTACGCATTCTTTTAATGAGCAGTCTGTTCAAATAATAGAATTACTCGTCGTCGACCAAGATGGAGATCCATCGTCTTTGTAATGTCTATATGCGTATATGTGTTTGCATGAAGTTGAAGGTGACGGAGTTTAGTAGTGTTGAATGTGTTGATGTTGGTGGTTGTGGTAAGGAGAAAGGGTAAGGAATTCATAATAAAAAGGTATATTCTATTATAACAACAAACAGACTAGCAAGAATTATAATGGCTTCATCAATGTCGATTATATTTGCTTCTACAGTTTAGTCCGAGATAGAAAAAGACAAAAGAGTAAATGTGACGAAAAAAACATTTTCTTTCTTACAAATAATTTTCTTCTTTTTTTCTTAATCTTTTCCTTTTTATAATTTTTAATAATTTTCTATGGTTGATTTATATATTTATTTATGTATTGTCATTATATTATCCTTTTCATGCTGATAACACACTCACACACTCACACATTCACACATTCACACTCTCACATACAGACACATTCACACACTCACACATTCACACACTCACACATTCACACACTCACACATTCACACATTCACCCACTCACACACTCAAACATTCACATACCCACACACTCACACATTCACACATTCACACACTCATATACTCACACATTCACACATTCACACACTCACATACCCACACATTCATACATTCACACACTCACATACCCACACATTCATACATTCACACAATCACATACTCACACAGTCACACATTCACACACTCACATACTCACACATTCACACACTCACATACACACACATTCGCACACTCACATACTTTCACATTCACACACTCACACATTCATACATTCACACAGTCACACGCATATTAAAAATCAACAGAATAAAACTAAAATAAAATATAAAAAATTTGTTGAGAAATTAATACTAATCAATATATGTTTATCTTTAAGCCTTTGTTATTATACTAATGTTGATCGATTAATTGGAAAAAGAAAAAAAATCGCTTTAACCAAAGAATTTTTCAATCGATTTACTTATTTCATTCTATTATGTTTCTTTAATCAATTTTCCCGCCAAAATTCGTATTCTTTAGGAATCAGTCAACGATTATCGATCGGATTGATGCCACTGATACTACTACTACCACTCATACTATTACTACTACTACTACTACTACTGCTACTTCCACTACTACTAATACTACCACCACCACCACCACCACCACTACTACAACTACTACTACTACTAATACTACTACTACTACTACCACTACCAAAACAACAACTACTACTGCTACTACTACTACTACTACTAACACCATTACTAAACACCACGACCACTAATACTACTACTATTAAAGGAATTTGTAATAGCACGATTTGTAGAAGACATAGTAGCAGCAGCAGCAGCAGCAGCAGTAGTAGTAGTAGTAGTAGTAGTAGTAGTAGTAGTAGTAGTAGTAGTAGTAGTAGTAGTAGTAGTTGCTGTTGTAGTTCTGCTGATGCTGCGCACCAGTCTCAGCAAATGTAAGACGACTCAGTGTACAATGTTCCACAAACAAAAGGAAAGCTTCGCTAACCATTTTACTACTACTACTACTACTACTACTACTACTACTACTACTACTGCTGCTGCTCCTGCTACTACTACTATTTCTTCTTCTTCTTCTTTGAATACTTCTACCACTACAACTACTACCGCCAATACTATTTCAACTACTACTACTACTACTACTACTACTACTACTACTACTACTACTACTACTTTAATGACGTCATCACAATACTGACAAAGAAGTATTTTTTCTGGAGAGAAGAAAGATGCCATGTTCAATCCCAGTTTAGCATCACGATTCTTTTCAATTTTCATTTTTCATCTTTCTCTTTCCACTTCCTTTTTCCTTCCTATCATCTCATAAGTATTACTGGAAGGATTTAAGTTGAAATGTCGTGAAAATATACAATTGCCATAATAGTATTTTTTCTCCCTTTATATTTATCTATGTCTCTCTCACTCACACACTCTCTTTCCTTCTCTAAACATTTCATACGTATATATATACGTATGTAAATACATCCTCACATCCATATGTTCGTACATGCATACATATAAAGGAAGAACGATTACACAAGGGGCGAAGAAAATTTCCTTTAGATCCTTGCCAACGGGAAATTGGACGGTCAAAAATAAATTCAAAATTAAGATAAAGAGCCTACATACTCATACGCACTTAAAGATATAGAAACATTTGAATATATGCGCCTATAAATCATACTTACATACATACAAACACACACACATAAGCATTCACACGCATACATACACACATACAAGTATACACATATACGCACACACACACACACACACACACACACACACACACACACACACACACACACACACACACACACACACACACACACACACACACACACACACACACACACACACACATACACACACACACATATATATATGGAAAGTTATATTTAAATTGTTGGGTTACAACTAGTAAATATTTATAACTGATATAAAAGCACTCGACAAATATTTGGAGTATATTTACAATATTAAATAAATGGAAACTATATTTATATTTATAAAACCATATTTATTTCATTATATATATTTCAGGGATATCATATTAACAATATGCTATGCCTTCCTCAGACAAAATACAATATAAACAGTTTTATAGATAAATAGAATCGACATACCGTAACAACATCTACTTGCATTTGAGAATGCAAGTAGATGTTTTACGGTATGTCGATTCTATTTATCTATAAAACTGTTTATATTGTATTTTGTCTGAGGAAGGCATAGCATATTGTTAATATGATATCCCTGAAATATATATAATGAAATAAATATGGTTTTATAAATATAAATATAGTTTCCATTTATTTAATATTGTATATATATATATTCTGCTAAAAATGTTTGGTGTGTTGCTTGTTCATTGAAGCTGTTGAAAATTTAGTGAGATTCTGAGTAGCTTTGAAATAAACCATCGATTTAATCTCCACATCCAAACACACGCCCTCATGCACATACATATGCGTACGCGTGTGTGTAACAATCTATATGTGTATTGGTACATCTATATGTGTATTGGCATAACGCAATGATTAATAATTGTGGATTAACGTGAAGTGAAAGAGCTTTGTTTCGAAAAATCTTGAGTGAGCATTTATTATATAAAACTAAAGGTCTGTCCCAAGCCTAGACTCTAAAGATGACGGGGCCTATGCAGATATTGGCAGATTAAGTGTCACAAATTCATTGCTGGGTTAACTCTATTGCAGCTGATACTCATCTTATCAGCTACGTTTTATTCTTTATATTCTAAAGAATATAGTTCCTAATTTTATTTTAATAAAGTTTCAATTTTAAATTCTTGGGTTTAAAACGAACATGAACAAGATCGGCATAATTTTATTTTGGTTTAAAATACTTAATTCAAGTGTTACTTGTAAAGTTAGTTGTTAATTCTCAATTTTGAATTCATTGCTAGTTTATATAGCGAGTAATGTTAGTTTGGTTAATTTTGCTTTATTTATTATTTACCTGATAGATAGTATATTCCCTGATTTCATTTCATACGGAGTCGCATGGTCGGCAGTCATCGTGTATTATGGTTGTGTAATTATTGTCTGTTAGAATGGTTAAGTATTTAATACACTACAAAGGATAGGGTGCACAATAATATGGTCACCGCAACTACGATAGAAACCAGATAATTGGAACAACCAACATAGTATGTTGGTTTTGATTTTAATTTAATTATGTTATAGTGTGGTTTGGCTACGCATTTGCGTTTAGAGTATAGTCTATTGTTAGGTGTTTCAGAATTTAGTTGACTAGATATACATTATATAGGGGAGGGATTTTGACTCTATAAGATTTTGGGTTAAGTGATGTTATTTCTATAACTAAGACCATTTATTCGGTAAACATTATCACGGATAGCTTATGCTTGTAATTCTTATATTTTGATGTTAGCTAGGGTTACGTAAAGATAAATAAATATATATATATATATATTATCTTAACGTAACCTTAGCTAATAAATATATATATATATATATATATATATATATATATATATATATATATATATAAATGAAAAGTATAGAAATTGTTTTAGCGAGAAGCTAATAGTATTCTATAACATATATGCGACTATGTCGTCAAGATGGGAAACGTACTTAACGTAAGATTTAGGAAAAATAATTCAAACTCATCTCAAAAGAGAATCAGGATACAAATTCATCCACAGAATTTAGTGAAATCCAGGGAAAAATCAATAGACCCTTAACTCATGATAAAATAAAGTTTAAAATACTTATCCTTCAATTTGGAAAAACATCAAATGCTCTGTATAGTCTTAAAGACTATTTCATGAAAACTTTCAGTGGAGATGGTCACGGTTGGATTTCAATCGTCAGCAGAGCTCAACAGATAACCATATATATATATAAATATACACGGGTGTGTATGATTGTATATAGAAGATTATATTAATAAAAGGAATTCCAACTTTGTCTGATTTACTCGTTTTATTTACGATCCTTTAAAATTATAATGATATTATAATTTTAAAGGATTGTAAATAAAACGGGTAAATCAGACAAAGTTGGAATTCCTTAACCCATGTGCAACCACGCAGTATTCTTCTTTCTTCTCATGTTGTTTATATATATATATATATTCATTTACTCTCATCTCGGGAACAATTTTGAATAGCGCCAGTTTATAATTTAAGTTCGAGAATTTTATATTCTTCGAATGTAAAGAACCTTCTGACGAGAATCTTTCTTTGCAACGAAGGCCGTATGGACTCCGTTTAGTTTTGAGATTCGAAACCGATTCGGTAAAGGTAACTATAGTAAGTAATGTTAATTTTTTAAAATTTATTTTGAAACTTTTTCCTTATTTGCTAAACCTTGATTTATATGTTCTGGCTCGTTAATTTATTAACCTGCCATAGAACCACATTGGCATTTGGTAGGACAATACATGTGTCCCCTAGCGCCTTGTGCGTGTAGGAACACATATTCTATTATTACTATACTCCTCTATGTTGAGAAAAAAATTTGGTCGTTCTGACTGCTGCTAGTTATAGCGGTAGCCGATTGACCTCCCTGTCTCTGCTTCTATCTTTTCACTCGGCCTTTGAAAAAATTGATTCCACTTCATTTACTCTCATCTCGGGAACAATTTTGAATAGCGCCAGTTTGTAATTTAAGTTCGAGAATTTTATATTCTTCGAATGTAAAGAACCTTCTGACGAGAATCTTTCTTTGCAACGAAGGCCGTATGGTCTCCGTTTATTTTTGAGATTCGAAACCGATTCGGTAAAGGTAACTATAGTAAGTAATGTTAATTTTTTAAAATTTATTTTGAAACTTTTTCCTTATTTGCTAAACCTTGATTTATATATATATATATATATATATATATATATATATATATATATATATATATATATATATTACAGACATTTTTCGTTGAGGCGGTAATTCAAATAAAGGATTCACATATATGCGCAGAGAAAATATTTATTTTATATGTAATATTCATTTAACATTTATACGAAAACTTCGGTATATATATATATAAATAGGTAGATAGATATATAGAGAGATACATAAAAAGAGAGATACACAGAAAGAAGGAGAATGACAGCGAGCGAGAAAGAGGAGGGAGAGGGTAAGGACGGCATAGAGGCAGATATATAGTTTTGCCATCCCTAATCTCCGCCTCAATTTTGGTTATATCCCCGATTTATTTTCAACTGCTTTCTAATGATATATATATATATATATATCACGTTCAACTCTCACACTAATTATTATTGACATTCAATTTATTGTTTTCATCTGTGGCATCAGAATGGATGGCATTGCAGGCAATATTTGCAAACCACCAACTAACGTCTGTATTACACATGTTTAGAGACTATGTGGTATCTGAGCATAACATCTATCTTGCGGTTAGAAGTGATATCAGCGACAAGGGAATGAGCTCATGAGAGTATATGAAAGGGAGATAATTTCCTGAATTTCTAATCCGATTATTGTTGTAGTGTTCATATAGGATGTAAATCTCGTCCGACAGTGGAGAATAGATTCACCACTTCTTTCAGCTTGAAAACACTGGAGCTTAACTTTAAATTGCAATCGCCTTTAAAGATAAAAGATTTTATTCTTACCTTTATAATTCAGGATTATTACAACAGCCATATGTCACATAAGATGTTGTATAGTAAATAAGTTAATTTAGACTTTACTGTACTTTATCTTTGATGTAAGTTATAGCGAAATACCCTTATGTAATATTTTTATTCCAAGTTTACTCACGAGGGAGGAGCTGGTAGATTGGTTGTGTGTTTGACTACACAGTCTACTAAATATTTCAGGTTACTGATTTCATTTTCTGATGGAAATGAGACCCATATATTCTCTATTGATCAGAGAGTAACTCTTTGGTAACTAATAGATAACCAAGTTATTATGGGTGATATATTTTAAACATCGACTCAACTAATGTCAGGTAAATATATATATATATATATATATTATATATATATATATACGAGGGCAATCCCAAATAACATCTCCACAGCGATGGGGACGCAGAGAAACTGTTTACACGGCTGTTGACAACACTGTTGTGATTGGTGCTTCCTTCACTCCAAAACAAGCATACGCGCGCTTCGCTGGGAGG
>OZ024742.1:304803481-304810981 GCA_964016885.1 Eledone cirrhosa | reverse complement strand
TGTGGCTGTGTGTGTATGTATTCATAAACGAGAGAGCTTAAATAAAGGAATTTAGAAAGAAGTGACAGTAAGCATTAGAGATATAGATAGATGATTAGATAAATAAAAAGATGTCAGGGTTGAGAGCAATCACATGACATACAGAGAATGAAAACAACTAAATGAAAGGTTATAAAAAAATGTATGATAAAAACTAACAACAGAAAACTGTAGAGAAATATTTGGTGGTATGGTAAGGATGAAGAAGTGTTGGTGTGTATTTAAGTTTGTATTTAGGTTGTGTATGTAGGTTTTGTAATGTATGTGCTTTTGGTGTAGCATAGTATGGAGGAGGGTGTTAAGCAACACCCATGTGTGAATACAGCGATGACAATGTTTGGCCATGCATCCTAATCCCTGCTCTTAGATTTTGACAAGATCGTCATCAAGTAAATCCCACGTTCTGGACTACGACAATATCTTAATGAAGGCGGATTAGTCTTAACAGCCCACCTAATAAACACTGACATCACTATCAGATGAAGCCAGATTGGTTAGCTATGTTATGTTGAGAGGTGGGAGGGGGAGTGAGGGATGTGGTAGGAAGAGTATGGGGGGAGGAGAATTGTGGCGTGAGAGGGGAGATACGTGTGAAAGAATTGAAGGTGTAGTGGCGCGGGAAATAAAGGTGTTGAGGAAGAATGTAATAGCGTAGGTGGTGTAAGAAAATGAATGAAAGAAGGAGAAAGAGAGAGAATGAAAGTGAGAGCGAGAGAGAGTATGAGATAAAGAGATAAAAGGAAAGAGAAGATAAGGTTTATGAAAAAGAAAGAGAGAATAGGAAAAAGAGTATGAAACAGAGAGAGTGAGTAAGAAAGAGAAGAAAAAGGTATTTTGAGAACGAAAGAAAGCATAGGAAAGAGGACGCGGGAAAGAGGGGTTTGGAAATAGAATGAGCTAGAGAGAGAGAGAGAGAGAGAGAGAGAGAGGGAGAGAAAGAGAGAGGGGGAGAGAGAGAGAGAGAGAGAGAGAGAGAGAGAGAGAGAGAGAGAGAGAGAGAGAGAGAGAGAGAATGAAACAAAGAAAAGGAGTAGGTAAGTGAAAGAGATAAAAAAGAAGAGAGAATGTAGCAAAATAATTTTGTTACTTGTGAGAAGGGAACTTAGGTGAAGAGATCGGGAATGAAGAGAGTGTGAGTAAATAAAATAGAGGATAGTAATAAGAAAGGTGTAACGATAATATGTGGAAGTTAGATAAAAATAAAGTAGATAGAATGTGGAGAGGAGCGGTAGTGCTAGAGGGAGAGATATTAAAATGAATAAGGTGAGGAGGGGAAAAAAACCAAAGTGTAAAGGATGAGCTCTAGAGTGAGAAAGTAAAGTGAAAAAGAGAAAGTCAAAGAGAGAGGAAGTTTAATGAGAGCGATGAATATGAATAAAGCAAGAAGAGCAGATATAAGGAAATAAAATAAAGCATTGAATTCTGGGATATGATGTATTAGATGTTGTGTGGTGATAGTGGAGAAAATGTAAAAAAAAAGAAAACTGGAAAAATGACGACATCTGGCGATACTCCCCTGTCTGTCTCGTGAGTGGATGGATAACATGGGATATTTGTAGAAACATGCTGTATGTGTATTCACGATTGCATTCGGTGCCCATTTGTTCTACAGGCCAGTTCAGCATCCCGCCGCTATGAAGGAATCTAACCATGTACACGACATCCCAAGTTATTGACCACTCCCCGTGATAGACAAAAAAAAACAACACATCTTTAGAATTATTTGCTTTGATATTTCTGGGTTTTTTTTTGTGTTGACTGCATGCCCATATATGGACTGTACCTCTTGATAAGTTCAGCTAGATTCCCACCGTTCTAATACTGGTGGGTTAGTTTGAATCTAGCTGTCGAAACAGCCGGAGTTCAGCCGTCGGGGTCCTGACTCTTACCCCCCCCCCCCCCCCCCCCCCTCTCTCTCTCTATATATATATATATATACAATGATATTAAATAAATGGAAACTATATTTATAAAAAAATATTTATTCTATTATATATATTTCAAGGGTACCAACAATTTTGGTACGCTATCATCAGATAAAATACGAAGTGTTTTATAAATATCTGACATGACCAAGGATAATATACGTTAACGGTTCAAGTTATCCCTGGAAATCTTATCCAGGGATAACTTGAACCGTTAACATATGTTATCCTTGGTCATGTCAAATAGTTATAAAACACTTCGTATTTTATCTGATGATAGCGTACCAAAATTGTTGGTACCCTTGAAATATATATAATAGAATATATATGGTTTTACAAATATAGTTTCCATTTATTTAATATCATTGTATATATATATATATTGTAGAGAAATCAATATAAGGCCGTTGACTGTGATTTATTCGCATGTGGACCAATTCTGGAAAAGTAAATACGGTAAAGTCTCTCATGATTTCCCTTATTAATTGAAAACGTTTGATGAACTGAAATGAATATTCCTGTTAGTAGAAAAAAACCCAAACTGGGATGCTTAATATCTAAACATAATTCAAATAATTATAAACACTCACAGGATAGATTATAGTAGTTAAACGCCATAATTAAATTAGTAAAGAATTAATGACCCAATGGAGTACACCGAATAAAAAAATAAGTCTCTACGCAATCGTTCCATCTGTTAAAAATTCCATCCGCATCTCCTCAAAATCGCATTCTACGGTCTTAGAAAACGAAGTAAACAAATTGGGCAATACGTCCTGATAGTAATGTGGTTGAAAAAAAGGGTGGGGTCAACTAATCGATAATGGCTTTGATTATAATTTTGTTCAACCGGGACAAACGTGGCACAAAACAATAACTACTCATACGAATCACACACACCCACATATATATATATATATATATCAGTGTGTGTGTGTGTGTGTGTGTGTGTGTATGTGTGTGTGTGTGTGTGTGTGTGTGTGTGTGTGTGTGTGTGTGTGTGTGTGTGTGTGTGTGTACATATCTATACTCATTTTATTAAGGCTAAATAGTAAGTCTAGTTACTCTGAAATTTCGCATATTTATCACAGGGGCATCAGAGTTCTTGTCTGATGAACCTGTGATAAAGACACACACACACACACACACAAATACACACACACTCACACACATATATATATATATATATATATATATAGTGAAAACTTGGACGGGAACAAAAACAGAGAGGCAGTACAAATAGAAGTTTATTAGGTTCACGCTTTTGAGAGTGTGTGTGTGGGTGGGGGGGACGTTTCGGGCATAAGCCCTTCATCAGGAGAAAAGTGGGTAGGAAGAGAGTTCCGAGGGTGTGAGGGGGAGTAGCGGAAAAACATTTAGAAAAGGGGGGGGGGAGAAAAGGGAGGAAAAACGATGTAAGGAGTACAAATATAAATAAAAATAAACATAAAAATAAACATAATAATAAACATAAAAATAAAGGGTGTGAGGCGTGTAGGGGTGGTGGCGGGTGAAGTTGGGAGAGGGAGGCGGGTGGTCCGAGCGGGGAGGGCTGAAGGTGACGTTCGTGTATGTGTGTAGGTGTACGTGTGTGTGTGTGTGAACGTGAGAGTTGGGGAAAGAACGAGGTTCCATGTTCAGGAAAAGGTGTGTGCGTGCGGTGGGGTGTGAGTCGGTGTGTGCGTGGATGGAGAGGGGTCAGAGGGGTGATGGGGTGGATTCTGGAAGCTGAGTGTGTATATGTGGGGGTACGCACGTGTGTGTTTGTGTTTATATGTGGTGTGGATGTGGGTGACGTGGTTCGAAAATAAATGTGAGTGTATGTTCGTGGGTAAGTTCCTAAGGTAGTTCCGTGGAGTGTGCGATGAGTTGCTGGATATTTTTCATGTTATGGAGTGGAAAGCTGGAATGATGACCTATGGTGTGGAATCCATAGGTTGTGGTGGTCGGAAGGGGAGAAATGTGGGGTGCGCGCGCAACAGGAAGTGGTCAGAGGGTCAAGGCAGGGTGAAGCGATAGCAGTAGAGGAGAATGACAGGTGGAGAAATGGTCAGTGTGTGGTAAGGACTGTGTGTCCGTGTGTGCGAGGGTTCGGTGGACAGGGGAGAATATAGGTAAGTGTGAAAGGTGGAGGGGGAAGGTGGTGATGTGGGGGGATGGGGTGTGTACTAGTAGAGGTGTTAGTGGGATGTGTGGGTGTGTAAAGGGGTGTAGGTGAAGCGGGGAGAGGGAGAGGGAAAGTAAAGGTGATGGGGACGGAGGAGGGAGTGTGGTGTACTGCTGTGTGTGCGTGTTTGGATGAGTGTGTGAGTGGTAAAGGAGGTGTTAGTGGATGTTAATATTACTGGTGGTGTGGAAAGGGTTAAATGCGGATGTGTAAGTGAGTGTTAGTGGTGGTTGGTTGAGTGGAGTGGGTGGTGTATGTAGGTGTGTGTGTGATGGTGTGTGTTCGTGCGCGTGGGGTCGGGGGGATGTTAGTGATATTAGTTGTGGGGTGGTTGGAGTGGATGTTTGGGTGAGGGTTAGTGGTGGTAGTAGGGTGTGTGGATAGTGTGAGTGCGTGTATATATGTACAGCTGGGTGTGTGCATGATAGGGGGATGGGTGAGGGTGTTAGTATTGTTAGTTGTGGGGTGGGCCAAGGGGTGGGGCAGTGAAAAGGAGGAGTGTGTTAGTGGTGTTAATGGTGGATGTGTGGGGTGAGAAGCAGGGTGGACGAGAGCGATAGGAATGGTGGTGGGGAGTGGGTCTGTAGGGTGAAGATATATATATATATATATAATCATTCATCCAACTTCTATTACTTCAAATACCCAAGTATTTCTTGCTTCTATTTCCCTAGAAAATGCGGGGAGCCAGTGTGTAGGTAAGTCGTTCTCACTATTTAATAATTAATTGTTCTATTTTAGGCACAAGGCCAGCAATAACTCAGTACATTACTGGTACTTTATTTTATCGACCCCATAAGGATGAAAGGCAAATTTAACCTCGGCCGGATTTGAACTCAGATCATAAAGGGACGTAACTATGCTGGAAAGCATCTCCGACTCTCTACCGATACTGCCAAATTAACATTTCATGGATGCATATAGTAATCACACTTGCACTATTAAGTGTACATACACACACACACACACACACACACATATATATATATATATATATATATATATATATATATGTGTGTGTGTGTGTGTGTGTGTGTATATACAATAATATATGCAGAGGACAGAGAGAAGAGGAGAGAAACGGTGGAGAATAAAGTATATAACAGTGGAGCTCCGTATGACATTACATTATTTATCGCACCGAGGTTCACTTTGCCTTTCATCCTTACAGGGTCGATAAAATAAAGTACCAGTAATACACTGGAATAATTGCTGGCCTTGTGCCAAAAGTAGAAACAATTATTTTTATAGAAAACGATATGCTGGTATTTAGAATCCTCGGTGTATTTTTAATTGCTCAAAGATATCGTGTAGTAAACTCACCATTTTAATTTTATTAAATAAAAATAATTAGAACAAATTAGCATATAAAGTGAAATAATAAATAAGGAATGCAATAGCTTTATGAATATTCGAATAACTAATAAGCAGATATAATATTTCAGACGAGTGATATGCGAACAAAAAGTTTATTTATGGCGGTGCTTTCATTAACGACATATATTATGAGCAAAATCGTGGAGATGATTTCCACAGTAAAGACTGGAGAAAATGTTTCCTGAATTGGCTTATGTTTCTGAGCTCAAAACGAGGCTGTGTTCATAACTTGATTTATTCTTCTCGGAATTTCAGACCCCAAAATCTTTAATTTCATTTCAGCTAACATCTGCTGATTCCTTTTTGCAGCAGATGCTTTACTGTGTTTCTAGTGACAGAAATAATTGCACTAGTCCAGGGTTGAGGAACAACAGAATGGTATGCTTTGCAGAATCTCTTCCTGCTAAACGCATTTTAAGTTTTTAATGATGCCTCCTTTCACTAAAATAGTTGAGGCACTTATGCATGTGTTGCAATCGAAAGGTATCATTATCAATGATAAGACCAGTTAAAACAGGTTCTTGTTTTGTTTTAAGGATTGGTTCTCATCTTCATTCTGCCAAGTACAATAAAAGGTGTACTTAAAAGTATCATAATGAGAAGAAGAAGAAGAAGAAGAAGAAGAAGAAGAAGAAGAAGAAGAAGAAGAAGAAGAAGAAGAAGAAGAAGAAGAAGAAGAAGAAGAAGAAGAAGAAGAAGAAGAAGAAGAAGAAGAAGAAGAAGGGGGTTCAAGCCAAGTACTGGACTACTTCATCGACACCGTAAAGGCTAAAAGCAAGGTTGACCTGTAATGTATTTGAAATTGAAGCAAAGATGTTCATAATGCCATCCTACCCGACGTTCTAACGATCCTGTCTATTCCCCCAGCTAAAAAAATATGTACTACCTTCAAAGAAATATACACGCAGTAAGGAAGCAACTTCTCTGAACCCTCCATGGGTATTTGTATTTGGTGTCACTGTTTTGAATATGTCTTTAATTTAAATAAACAGAGTAACATTTTCCCCTGTAGTGTTAACATCGATAATAAATGGGATATTAGTGGTAATTCAATTAAAAGATGAAACGTGAAAGTCATTTCCGTTCATTCTACAGCTTTGACCCAGCCTGTTAAAAATTCTTAGAAATATGGATTCTAAAAATGAATATTGCATCATTAAGTATATATCTTGCTTTGTTCTAATTACATTTTGAAACAATTGCACCTACAGTGTGGCATATGGCCAAGATGGCTAAAGCAATATAGCATCTAAAGTACACTGCAAAAAATAACAATAACATATATGTATATATTATTTTCATTTTCAATCCAATATTCTTGTTATTGGACACCAAGAATACTTGGAGATATTTTACTTTACTCGTGAGTCAAAACGTAGTAGACATCCTCAATGCCACGTTAATAACTAAAGGAAATCGTTAGAGAGTTTTTCAGTAGGGGCGTGGTTAGATTTCCAGGCAACCTCTGGTTTGATAAAAATAGGATGTAAAGCCATTTGATGTGTATGCGTATTTACTTTTCTCTCGGTAATTCAGTTACATAATATCTGTTTAATATAATATATATATATAGGAGAAGCTACTTTAATAATAATTGTTTCTACTTTGGGCACAAGGCCAGCAATTTCCCCAGTGCATTACTGGTACTTTATTTTATCGACCCCGTAAGGATGAAAGGCAAAGTTAACCTCGGCGGGATTTGAACTCAGACCGTGAAGGGCCGTAACTCTATGCTACAAAGCATGTTGCCCGACCCTCTGCCGATTCTGCCAATCCACTCATAATGATGAAATATAATTCGATAACACGCACACACATACACATATATGTATATATATATATATATATATATATATATATATATATATATATATAAATATCACAGAAAAAAGAGATCGCGGGATTTCAGAGTCAGGTTTGATCACCACATCGATCGAGCTGGTCGCCCGAGAAACAATTGTAATATGTCCAATAAATTCCTTTCGTCGCAAC
>OZ024742.1:304788481-304793481 GCA_964016885.1 Eledone cirrhosa | reverse complement strand
AACCAAAACAAATGAAGTGGTAGACGGAAACACTACTGAGTAAAAATTTAAAGCTATAAAGATGAAGTGATTAAATGAAGGAATACATAGCTAATTCGTTATCCACAGTATACACCCTTGATGGTTCAGTTACATTGTTGAAGAAGTGATATCAAGCAGATTCTTCCGGGATGGAAACCGTAGGTGTATTCTAAAAACGATTCTGTTTTTATTCAAAATAGATAATTAACCTTATGCATATAATACTCTTCAGAACTTTACAAAGATGAAATGTGAGTAATAGAGGCATGGAGTCGCGTGATTATGCTGCACAGCTACAGTTATGAATCAGTATTCATTATCACTTCATTCAGTATTATTGGAGTCCTCATCCTGAATTCAAAGGATTTCCTATTTAGATAATATATTTTACATTAACGATTTCTAAACTCGGAAAAGGTCACAACATTAGTAAGGGGTGGAATTTTATACGGTACTTATAAATGTCTTTTATGCATATATATATATATATATATATATATATATATATATATATATATATATATATATATAGCCCATACATCAATGGATAGGCATGTTTACACATATAAATATACATATATATGTAACTTCGTACACAACAATATACACAATATATATTAGTACATTGCTTTCTGATTTACAAAAAATGATGACGCATCTATTTTTCTTTTACGTGACACCTTTATAAGTACAGAAAAGTCAAGATATTTATAGGCACACCGACATTCATTGAATCGTCTACCACATGGATGTTTAGTGTTAGTGAAGAATATATTTCTTAAATTTACTGTGTCGCTTGTCTGGTTAATTCTGTTTAATTTTTACATACATGCCTATATATATATATATATACACATACTGAAACTCATATATATATATATATATATATATATATAATAGAATAATCGAGTATCGGAAAATCAGCTCACGAATTAACGATAAACAAATCCGATATGAGTGGCAGAGGGCTCAATTATTTGGGTAAATCAGAGCTATAACTATCGTTAAATTACCAACACTAAAAGATTATGCCTAAAATCACCCATGCAGCCGAAAAAGAACGACCAGGAAGATTCGGGTCACTCAAATAAAATATCAATAAATCAATAATATATATATATATATGTGTGTGTGCATATATATATATATATATATACATATTCAGCAGATTTTGAATCAACCCTAGATTAAGAAATGATAATAGGCCGACCATTAGCAAGCACATTGGCAATAATAACCCTAGTAATGCCCCTGCCAACTCTGCTAGACCCCATAGACGCAACAGGCCTAGAAAAATCTCCACGATCAACCCCCCTTTCTCATCTAATGTAGCTAACAGCAACCCTAAATGCTTCTTCTCCATCCTATCTAAATATCCCCCCCCCCCACCTCACCATAGACATTAAAAGCTCTTTAATAAAAACAATATTAAAATCTCCTTCTCCACTACACCGAACCTAGCTAGCCACATCGAATTTAGCAACTATCATAAACTAAACAAATATTACTTCCCCCCTGCGGCACCACCACCCCCATAAGTACTCCACGTAGCCGTACCAATACTCATGGTAATAACAGAACACCTCCCTCCAATCCCTCTAGTACACACCAGCCGCATAGTTTAAACAACCCTACTCCTACTAATCGCAACCGTAATTGCAACTGCCGTAACCCCACTGCGTGCCCGCTTAACGGCCAGTGCCTTACGCCCAATATCGTATATAGGTGCAGGGTTAGAACGGCCTCATCCACTAGTTCTTATATTGGCTCTACATCAAACCCCTTTAATGTTCGCTATAATGCGCACTCATTTTCCTTCCGCGACCCTAGCAATAGATGCTCAACTTCTCTAACTAGGTTCATTAAAAACCTTAGACTTGCCAACATTGAACATTCAATAGCTAGGTATATCTTAACTAGATCTCCTGCATTTAATGGGAGAAGAAACTCTTGCGATCTCTGACTTACCGAGGCCTATCACATAACTTTGTCAAGGCCACACCCCATCAATGACAGGAATGAGTTGGTCATCAACTGCCACCACCGCAGAGCGAGTCCCTTCGCCAACAGAATATTCGACCCAGCTTAGCACATCCTTTAGTCATGCCCCTCCTTAAAACTAACAAATTAATGGCATCATTAGTCCACCACATAAGCACCTATAAGTTACCTCCCTGGCATTATCTTAGCTACAAATCCCACTGCATCTATACCTATAAGCTACCTCCCTACCCTACCTTGGTTACAGCTCCTAGTGGGATTCTTGGCTCTCCAAGGAGTTACCTCCCTTGAAATCCATTTTGGTATGTGATAGGCACCAGTGTTTACCTTCAGCCTCGACAGACATCTAATGTTTATTTATACCATACATATGAAATTCTCCAGTGCCAAGGTGCCCCATCTAGGGAGTTGCTAATCTGAGGATTCTTTACGGACACGTAACCCTCCCATTTTATTTTTATTTCATTTTTATTTTGATTTCTGCTTTATATATAGTAATAATCTCTTTATCTTTCCCCAAGTTCCGAAGATCTGCTCCCTAATTTATTTTATGTTACTTATATTTCTCTGCACCAACTCAATAACTCTCTTACCATCGATTGATCTAGAAACAATAAAATTGAGTAGTGAAACAATTGTAAACTAACATTACTATCCCCTTTCTATATTAAACTGCACTTAATGTGGATACTCTGTGACTAATGTCTTCTATGTGAATTTGTGGTCTTGGTTTGCTTAACTACTGAATATATATATATATATATATATATATATATATATATATATATATATATATATATATATATATATATTTATATATATACACAATATATTAATAAATGGAAAGTATATTTATAAAACCATAATTATTTTATTATATATATTTCAAGGGCAACCAAGGCAAATTTTGGTGCGCTTGCATCAGATAAAATACAAATTTGTTTTACAAATATTGACATACCCGCATAATGACAACTCACAAATTAAATATAACCTCTGCATATATATATATATATATATATATGAATAGATACGAGATATATTTAATAACTGATCACACAACTTCAGGGACATCATTTATTTTCATATTACAAAACTTTGTCTACTTAAAAATAATTCTAAATTCAAAGATTCCACGTTCAGCGCCTGTGTTGACTCGGATCTCATTCTCATGTGGTTGTCTTTCATGCATACAAACAGGTCGATATACCATTTTCATTCAATTGTTGGTTATCCAGCATTGGCTTGTGGTATGGAACCTTGTCCTAGTGGGAACAATACTCTCCACTGTTCCACTGATGTAGAGTGGAGGTGTGGTAAGTAATGAGGTATGGGTGTCGGTTTGGTGGGAAGCAACTGCGATCATGAGTTAGAATACACTGGCACGGATTAGAATAGATTGGACCAAAGACGGAGAGTAAACTTCTAAGAACATTGTATATAACATTACTCCACACCTGGAATAGTAAAGTGTGACTATAATGTGGTGCGTTATGGTGCACTTGGTTCTTTACCACACTTTCTTTGTTATATATATATAGATGTGTGTGTGAGTATATATGAGTGTATATTTATATCTATCTATATCTATATATGCACACACACACACACACACACATATATATATATATATATATATATATATATATATATATATGCATAAATACATCATAAATACATACATGTATCTGCACGTACATATACATTTCTATTTATACATATATACATATATATATATAAACTTACATATACATACATAACATGCATACATGCATACATACATACATGCATATATATATATATATATATATATATGCGTATAATTTGTCTTACTCATAATTTTTTATTTGCGTTTAGAAATCAATATATTTCCTCTGGCAAATACTGATTGGATTTCTCGGCAAAGACAACTCTTACCCATTTCTCTCATAGATACAATCCTTTTATAAACACGCACGTGTACTCTAATACACACTCACACACAAACATATATATATAAATATATATATAAATACATGTGTGTATGTGTGTCTCTTTATATGCGCATGTATATATATATATGTGTATATGTGTGTGTGTGTTTGTGTGTGTGTGTGTTTATGTGTGTGTGTGTGTTTATGTGATATGTATATATATACATATATATATCTATATATATATATATATATGTGTGTGTGTTGTTTGTGCGCGCGTGTGTGTGTGTGTGCGCGTGTATGCGTGTGTGTGTGTATGCGTATGTGTGTGTGTGTGGGGGGGGGTGTATGCGTATGTGTGTGTGTGAAATAAACATTGTTGTCTTTGATCGAGACGAAGTGAGGTTATATATGAATTCATAGGAAAATGAGAAAATGCATCGCTTGAACAACTGTTCAGGCAGCCAAATGCTGCCAAGGAAATAAAGAAGGACAATGTACAAGACAAGTTCATATACACAGCTTCACTATCATCAACTCTCAAACGAGCAAGATTTCTTCTAGAGTAACAGAAAAATATGCATCTCTGCAGGCACAATTTGCGTGAGCTTAAACAAACTGAACATATAGAGAACATGTTTTGAAGCTGAACAATAACATAGAGTTTCAGATATGTACATAAACATATAATGAATATTATTAAATTTTGTAAAAGGTATATCATATGATATTACATATCAAAAATATTCGCTATAAACCTACGTTGGTGTCAATATTCCTCTATATATGCCGTCTTCAACAATTGTTCATTATTTACCATAACCTGAAGTTAATATTTCATTTTGTTACATTCAAATTCTCTTGCCTCTACTTTTGAACACTGGAAAATGATGTAAATTCGGTTAGAAACTAGTTATTTGCATTGTTTGGGATCAGGTAAATACTGTCGTGCATATCAGCGAAATTGGAATTATCACATTTTTATTTCAGACACAATTGATCTAGACCTATGATATCAAATACGACTTTCCATATAGAAGGTTAATTGATATGACCCCTATTTGT
>OZ024742.1:304770981-304783481 GCA_964016885.1 Eledone cirrhosa | reverse complement strand
ATAACGAAGGAAATGTGGTAAGGAACTTACGGGTCCTACTCGTTCCTATATATATATATATATATATATATATATATATATATATGCGTGTATATATATATATATATATATATATATATATATATATATATGCGTGTGTGTGTATCTAGTGTGTATTCATACTCATACATGAGTGCGTGTGACTGCAATTGAGGATGTTTGTCTGAATATGGATTTGTGTATTTTATGTGGAATTTAGGAATTTAATAATAACGGTCTGTCACTCTGTGAGCCATTTAGAATAAACCGTCCCATGGGTAATTACGTCGCTGAAAAATAATCTGGAGATGAAGAAAAAAATATATTAAAATGATTGTGGAAGTATATTATAATAAGACGCTTCATCTGTTTTATTTTTATTATATTCATTTTTATATTCTGAGGTTTAGCAGAGACGAAATAGATTTGTTAATAGCTAGTAAGCTTGGTATATATATAGAGAATAGAGACGAATAATAAAATATAGCAGCATGAGGTTGAGAGATGCATTAGAAAGGGAGAGAAAAGATGGTGAAATAAATACATTAGAATTTCGTATACGTATGGATACCAAAATTAATATGAGTAAGATATATATATATAGCTAAAGCGATATAGATAGGAAATACAAGAGGAGTGAGCAAAAGATATACTTGGTAAGGTAACAAAAGTGAACGTCATAACAAAAGCGTCAACGAAAACTGCGTAATAGCCATGCTTTTACACACACACACACACACACACAACACACACAAACACAAGCACACACACACACACACACACACACACACACACACACACACACACACACAACACACACAAACACAAGCACACACACACACACACATACACACACACACACATACACACATATATAAATAGTATATGTCTGCGTATCGTTAATGTGTGTAAAAGTACTCACTAAACGGAAAATCTATTTTTTTTGGCAAAATGTATAGTTTCTTAAGGTGGCGAATTGGCAGAGACCTTAGAACGTCAAATGGAAAGCTTTGCGGTATTCATTTCGTTTCTCTGCTCTCTGCCTTCAAATTCCGCCGTAGTCAACGTTGCCTTTTATCCAGTTAAGGTTGATGAAAAAGGTACCAGTCAAGTAATGAGGTTGATTTTTCTTCTATACCTCTTTCTCACTTCCATTCTCTCACTTTCTATTCTTCTCTGGAAGAAATCTGCTGTATTCAGACCTGGAGAGGAGATTGGCTCCACCAGATTCATGTGCCCCAGAAACGCCGTATGTCAAGATGGCACCCCTACGAATACCTCGGATGTTGTTGAGAGAAGACGTTCCGTTTCGAATAGATCTTTTGTTATTGAAGAATGAGAAAAGGTTTTATCCAGACATAGTCCTTGATAGCATGGACACGGGGGCGACAAGTGTCTCGGAAAATATTTGCAAAAAATGTTTCCTAATAATGCCCAACAAATTTGTTTGCACAGTGTGGCATATGTGCTCTAACATTATACACTGCATCACATGCAGATTGTACGGTGCATTCTAGCGTGATGGAACATACTGTCATCATTATATGCATGAGCAAATTTCCAGCATACTCCATTGCACGCCAGGCCAACCGATGTCTCCTCTATGACAATTCAAACCACTTTAATATCTGCTACTTGTTGTCTAGTATTTCCACCCATAAACGTATCCTCCACTAAGGTACAGAAATAAAAACACACCATTTTAATACTAGGAACATCTAATTTACATGCCAGGTTTTCTAACACTCCTCATAAGGTTCAACATCATGTTCTTGAGTCCTTTGGAGTGATGTGTTTTTGCAATTGTAGAATTATGTTGATATATAATTGTTTAATTTTATTTATATTTAGTGTTTTTATGTTTGCGGTAGTTTTTCGTTTGTTTGTTTTTTGTGGAACATAAGTTGTTTGAGTTTTCTGATTCTTTGTTAGGTGGTACGTTGCTTCGTATTTGTTCTATGAGATATATAACGCGTTTTGGCATCTAGAGAGGGTTCTGTGAAGAATGAGCTATGTGCATTGTGTACGAGGCAATTGTGTACAATATCTTTGGTGTTTGATACGTGTTACAAATATTGGGTGTCGATTATATAAAAGTATGTGTTATGTAATTTTATTGGGAATTGGTTGTGTTAAGTTAAAGCAGATTTAATTGTGTCACACCATTATATAGTAATTGTATTCTGCAAGTGTTGCGTGCCTTGAATTCTATTATTCGGCGATATTTGCGTAGAATATGTGTTATGTGAATTATGCAGAAAATGTATTCAGTGTGTTGTGTATGTTTTAATTTTGTACTGAAAGAATCTTAGGTCGGAGGTTTTATGCGTCTAGGAAGGATATTACTTCAAATGTGTGTAGTTTTGTGAATCTAGGCATGGTTGTATATATACTTTAATTATTATAACAATTGATATAATTAATACATCAGTGTATATCCTAGCAATTGTTTTAGTGAGGCGATATTAAGATACTGATCAAAGTGCAGCCGATGTGCTTCCTATACTTGATGAATATATCTGAAAGTGTGGCTCGATCTTTTCGTTAGTCTTCACTAGTATATACAGTTTTTGCTTATTATTTTTCATGCTATTTCTTTCTTCGTCGTCCTAGACGCTTACGTTCAATAAAATATTTTTTCGAATCATTGGATCTCCCATTTGAACTTGAAATGAACCAATGAATCCAACTCTTCATTCGTTGTTTTTTTAGACAGTGATTTGATAGAGTGCTGATAACATCGGTCGAAATGCCTTACAAAATATCGGACGAAATACCTTGCGAAAAGTGGGACGAAATACATTTCGGCTTCCTGCAAACTGAATTCAAATCTGACCGTGGTCAAATTTCAGTTGATATTTCCAGAGTAGATAACTACTCATACTAGGTGTGGGTCTTACTACCCTGCATTCAAAACCCCAATAACAACTACATCGGTGGTAGTCGTAACCAGTCGTCGGTCTTAACACACACACTCACACCTGGCTCTTGGGTGAATATGCAGTTGCAAGCACTCATGATACGATTATAGTCTCCGCATACATTCTAATCTTCATTCCACTAATTACAGAAGCTCTGAAAAGTGTCATCAGTACTCTATAAGCCCATGATTGAATAATAAAAAAAAGTCATATATCGGACAGTAAATATTTTAATATAGTGTGTATATATAAATATAGCTCTCTTGCATAATCACATTTGTCATCCACGTTATTATTGCTTATTCAAAAACACAAATTGTCTACGCCAACATGTCTAGATTTATGTTGTCATGTTTCTTATCTTTAAATTAATGGCGTCTACACTTGTATATATATATATATATATATATAGGTATATATATATATATATGTGTGTGTGTGTGTGTGTGGGTGGGTGTGTGGGTGTGTGTGTGTGTGTGGTGTGTGTGTGTGTGTGTGTGTGTGTGTGTGTGTGTGTGTGTGTGTGTGTGTGTGTGTGTGTGTGTGTGTGTTCAAACTTTGAATTAAATGTAGGAAAATTGTAAATATTTTAAATACAATGACGGAGTACATTCTGGTTTTATCATTTTAGTCGTTTTTCTTCCTCCTCAATTCACTCATTAAATAAACTGGAGTAAGGCTTCGAGCAAAAAGAAAATTAAGATTCGGTGATAGCAGTGTGATACATATTCCATCATTAATTTTGTCTACTACTACTACTACTACTACTACTACTACTACGCACACACACACATACACACACAAACACACACACATACATCATTTGTATATATACAATACTTATATTTTTGTAGAATGGTTCGTTTATTTTCGGGTGCCAGGATAAAGTATTGAACATATATAGCTTACATATGTATATATTATTTTACTAAACAGGAACTTCATCGACTTACCCAAACATATCAGTGTCCGAGGATTAAATTAGAAAGATATCAATACTGTTGTGACTTACCTGAAAAGAGATAAAAGAAACGCTTCATTAGTAAAGTTTATATAAACAAACAAGTGAAATATATTCTTTAGAGATCTGATATATTTCTCTATTTAAAGTTCTATTTATAAAACGTCTAGGTAAACACTGAAACATAAAGCTAACTTAGGCTAGATTTGAATTGAACACGGAAAAATAATATACATACATATTGACACACCTCCATATTCCTAAATACCTACATATATGTATTCCAACGTACATACATATACAAATGCATGCATGCATATGTTTGGCAGAAAGTATGCAAGACTGATTCAATAGTGTGGTCCGAGGAATGGTCCATTGGCTTTAGTTACTGACGACCTACTATCAGAGATGTTCTACGTAGTATTCTACGTAATATTACTAGCAGCATCCAAACGTGACCTGCCACACACACACACACACACATATTTATTTATATATATATATATTTATATATATATATTTATATATATATATATATATATATATATATATATATATATGTGTGTGCGTGTGTGTGTGTGTGTGTGTGTGTGTGTGTGTGTTAGTTTCTATATTTGCTCATACTTTTTATTTATTATATATTTATATATATATATATATATATATATATATATATATATATATATATATATATATATATATATATATATATATATATATATATTGCTTTGGGGAAACAGTTTGTTAATGTTTTCCACAGTAACGCAATACAATTTTTGTTTGAACAACAGTTTTTATAGTTCTGCATAAGATACCTGGATTTATTTTCGTAGTAATGTGTATCAGTTCTTTATAAGTATCGTGGCTACTTGTACTATACATACAACTTTATGTAGACAATACTCCTTACCTATAAATGAGAATAGTGTTATTAATTTAAATCGATATTTGATATACTTAAAATTCAAACAAAATCTTGAAATGACATTTTGAAACTGATACAGGCAGCAAATCAACTTACATGGGGGTCTTCGTAATTAAATATTAGACTACTTCTCTGGTGATTCATGGCTAAGATAGAAGAGGCTGTCAAATAAATTAACGTAGTCCACAAGCAGGGGAAAAGTAGCTCGGGCTCTTTAAAATAAATCTAACTCCATTTACTCAACACGCCTGCTTAGAGTGGTAGGAATAAAAGGGTTAGTATAAAATGTGTTACAGAAATGATAGAGGGTTTTGTTAAATAAAGAATGGTGAGAAAGGAAGAATGGAAAAATTGCACAGAAGACAAGTGATGGACATGATTTGTATAGCAGAAGGAAATTCAAAAATTGGGATTGTGAGCTACAGCATGTGAGTAATTGACAGTGTACGTGTATGCGTGTGTGAAGAAAGCAGCATATTGCTGCAAATTATACGTTACAAAATGTCTGCTGTTTGCTGAACAAAATGGCGAAGATGGGGTGGGGGTGATGTAATGGAAAAGATAGGTGTGTAGAGCTGCAAAATGACTCAGTTAGAAGCGTAACTTTGCCTTTGAAACTATTTGTCACGACAATGTCCTAGTGAAAATATAATCCTTTGCGACAGTTAGCGATAATTTGCTTACAAATTCCTGTTGGATGGGAAAATGAGGTTAAATAACACCAGCCTAATTAAATAAGCGAGATGACTCGTCAATTGATTTGCGAAGATACACTAAGCATGCGCTGTTGAATATGAAATATCGGTGTAATATCAAAGTTTATCTAGAAACACATGTCTCGGGCAACGTTGAAGCGCAGGAAATTAATAGCACTTCCAAAGTTGGTGCTAATATAACGCGAATATTTTATTGACAAGGAAAATAAAAATTAAATATAAAATTTAATTTAAATCTGAATAATATGTTTACTTAAATTATCCCATGTTAGCTGGATTGTTGTTAATATGAAGGCACCATATCTCAGTGGAGTAGTTGAAATTAGAATATTAATCAGTTTTAATATATTTTCTTTTAGTTAAAGTTGCTATTATAGATTATAGGCTTCTTATTTCCTAGATTAATATTCTACCAGTCTTTTCTCATCAATTTCGAGTTATTTCTGGTTTCTTTTTGTTCTTTATATTTCTATGTATTTTTATAGTATTATACGTTTGATAAGTTATTTTTCTATAAATCAGAAAGTAGCTGCGTTTGAATAGAACATTATTATCATAATCCTTTCTTTTATCTAATTAATAATCACTACACTGTCATTTGAGAAAATGCATTGTTATTTAATTGTATTATATATATATATAACCCTAACCCTAACCGAAAAAATGTTTACATAGACACAAAAATGTAATAAAGCACCTACCATACGTAGCAATGAAGAAGATACCCTGATGTTAGCCATTGCCATTTCTATTCATATAAAAGTGACAAGTTTGTGATATATATATATATATATATATATATATATATATATATATATATATATATATATATATATATATATATGTATGTGTATATATATTAAATGTATAAAGAAAGTTTTTCACTAATGTTTCAACACACTCTATATATATCTACGTTGTGTGTCATTTATATAAATATATACATTTATATATAGGCCTATATTTTCACTTTGAGTTGCAGATGTTTGGCCAAATTGTATTGATAGTGCATTGGCAAACCCGATGCTATATTTGAAAGTAAACTCGAATCAAAATGTTTGCAAATCGAACTCATTAATCACACGACTACGTCTACGCCTATATCCATATATTTTGTACGTGTTTGAGTGCGTGTGTGCGTGTTAGTATGTGTGTGTGAGTGCGTGTGTATGTGTGTGTGTGTGTGTGTGTGCGCGTGTGTGTGTATGCATGTATGTGTGTATGTATGTGTGTATGCATGTGTGTGTTTCATTTCTTAATAACTAAACACTCCATATTGTGAACTCACACTACAAATAATCTGTATAGTATTTCTTCCAGTGGTTGCTAAATGAAGACCTACTACTTGAAGAACAGACGAACTGTCCACCCACAATTCACACAAAAGCCAAAGTAACAAGAGCGAACGATGTCACTCTATTGAAGACCAGCTGAACTTATAAGATTTCACTGTTCCACTATAATAAAAATCATTCTCACAAATTTGATAGAGAAACTAGCATCTTGGGACATTGCCGTGGTATTAATGAACACGCTGACCGCTTACTGTTGCTAAAGTTTTTGCTGTTGTTATTGTTGTTGCTGTTGTTAATAGCATCGTATTCAACCAAATTCTTTAATCTAAAACTGAAATCTATTATTCTCTGAAGGTGTAGCCATATCAGTGCAAGATGTTTCATATTGCGAGGTCGATGAAGCTGCAGCTTGATCATTATTCTACAGCCAGAGGCATTGAGAAAAGCTTCAGGAAATAAATCGTACCTCGGGCAAAATAGGGGAACGTTCTGCGCATTGTCGATCAGTGATTTTTAAATTTTAGTTATTCTCCCGTTTGGATTAGTAGTATGATCCAGAATTATCTGTATTCTCTATTCCCTATCTCTATATATGCATTCATACACACACTCACACAAACACTCCCACATACACTCATCAAGCTATCTATCTATCTATCTATCTATATCTATATACATATTTATATATATATATATATAAATATCTGTACACAAACAAAAACAGACACACTGTATTCTTCCTGGTACTTGTGTGCTTCTGCTGGCATCTATGTGTTGTGGTGTGGTTTACACGTGGCTTTGTGAGTATCAATTGTGAATAAAGAAAAAAAAATAAAGAAATCAAAAGCAAAGCCATATTATCCTCAGATGTATTTAATTTAAATTTTCCCAAATAATGTTACCTTTGGAGATTTCAAATTTAGAATATTGATTTCTGTTTATTCAACAAAATATCGCATGTTTACAAGATGAGAGAAGGGTCATTCTTGATGCCCTCTAAGAATATTACACTGGCATTGGGAAATTAAATAATTTTAACACAGAATCGAAAACGAGGTATCCCCATTTGGATAAAATATTAACCATTATGCAACAGTGCTCAATTTATAGAAACATTAGAACGTCAAGATATAAGCCTTGCGGTGTTTATTGCGGCTCACTGCGTTCTGATTTCAAATCCCGCTGGTTATCTTTTCCTTTTATATTTTCAGGGTTGAACATTATATAGATGCATCTACCTACTTGTTTCCTATATATATATATATATATATATCTTATCACGAGCTACATTATCGTATTCATATAGCCATTCTCTACATACGCCAGTTTTTCCCTCCTTTCATAAGCCCATTCCACCACGACCAATACCGCTGCAACTATGTACACGTCAAATAATACTAGCTAGCACACTTTTCTTTTGATCTTGGGTATACCTGAAAATGTTGATGATATTATCTGATGCTTTTATTCTATTAAGCGGATAATCCATTTTAATTCAACTTGGTCTTTTATCATTTCATGGTTGATAAGATAAAGTAACAGTCTAGGATGCTGGATTAGGAGAGTTGATAGAGCTTCTGGCGGAATGCTTCGTAGTTGATTTCCGTCTTTTGCTTTCTTCGTTCGAATCCCACAGTGACTTATTTTGTTATCTTTAGCGAAATCAATCCTTCGTAAGCACTGAAACCAAGGCTCCAGTTTGCGGATATTTACGTTCGTTTGAAGGATGTAAGTACTGGAAGCCAGTAAAGTTTGTGTTAATCTGTTTAATTAAGTTTGAAAAGTTAGTTACTGGGTATGTTGGTATACATTAGGGACTGAAAACTGATTATTACTATTTCCAACGTGAATGCAGGAAGCCAATTATCAATATTCTTTAACTAAAAGTTATACAGGAATGAGTAGGGCAGAGTCCTCAATTACTCACTCCAGCAGGTCTTGTCAGAGGCAACCGTGTCCACCTGGTCCAGCTGGATCCTCAAGCGTGCCAGCCAAGCTCATAGATGTTATCTAACCATCTTGCTCGGGGTCTACCCCTGGGTCACCTATCTGTTGGTTTGTGAACATAGTTAACGTTATTCACTGTTTATAATAAATTGTCACTATGTTGTATTGTTTAATAAAGGTATTATAAAAAAAATGTATTAATTAGGGATACTGTCTCAAACAGTGGCAGCAATAATTGATGTCCATAGGTAAGTGTTGGAAACGAATACCGAATTGAAAATAGCGTGTTTGGCATAACACCCACCCCCCTTCTGATTACTGAATGCAGAAGCTGGTGCATTACTGCACCAGCGCCAGCAATTCTTGCATTTAATTCAGCCTCCTACCTTCCATCACTCGTGAACACGTCTCTGAGATAGTTGCTTCAGTGGATACCTGCTTCAGTGGATACCTGCTTCAGTGGAACTCCATATATATATATGAAGTAATAGGAAAAAGAGGCAGGACCCCGACCGCTGAGCTCCGGCGTTTCGTCAGCTAGATCCGAACACTATTTCTTTTCCCTATTACCCACTCTACTACCCTAAGGATCGAGTACTCTGGTGCGTTATCTCCACCTGGTATCTTACCTCGCCTTCTTTGTTATATATAAAGTAATGTTTATGCCAGTCGCACGTGCACATGGAAACCGAGTTACATAAGACGAAGAGACAACTGTAACTCTACCTCCACGGCCACATTGCTGGCATACAATTTCGTGGTAGTTCACTCAGAAGGCAATAGAGGAGCTGAACCAAGAACAACATGGCTGCACAGCGCACTCCTTATCCATACGACAATCTAATCGGAACGTGAATAGCGTCAAAAATGAAGCAATTGTTTCGAGAATATTCTGGCTGACATAAAAGGATGTATTTCGCTTGCCAGAAGGTTATTCTGTATCATGCCTGTATAACTTTTAGTTAAAGAATATTGATAATTGGCTTCCTGTATTCACATTGGAAATAGTAATAATCAGTTTTCAGTCCCTAATGTATACCAACATACCCAGTAACTAACTTTTCAAACTTAATTAAACAGAGTAACACAAACTTTACTGGCTTCCAGTACTTACATCCTTCAAACGAACGTAAACATGTACTATACGTTTTATGTATTGATTCTTGTCTGCACCATGCGGGGGGGGGGTGTATCTGTGTGTGTGCGTTTATGCGTGTACATCTGTAGATATTTATATGGTATATAATATAAATATCAGTCTATTAGTAAAGAATGTCAAATATATATGGTTGGGAAAGAATAGAAAAAAGAGAAAGTAAATGATTGAGGGACAAAAAAGGGAGAGCGAGAGATTGAAGGAGAGAGGAAAGAGAGGTAGAAATCGGAGGGAGGGAGTAAAGCATTGTGAGTCATAGAATAATAGACTGAGAAAGTGCCACACCGAAACACACATATATGCCCGCGCACACATACACACATATATATATATATGTATATGTAATGACTGAGTATGTATGAGTGAGAAGGTACTACAGATTAAAGATTACACAGAAAAGTCGCAATGTACGCAGGATAAATTAGATGATTATATATATATATGTCCATATTCCTGCATTCATATATACTCATATATATATATGATATATACACACATACTCATATATATGAGTATATTTGTGTATGAATATATATATATATATATATATATATATATATATATATATATCACAAAGCCCCAAATTTCAAATTGAGTCAATATCGCTTATTCACCATTCCAGCCAATCTTTCATCTTTTACGCCCTTATCTATCATTTATTTATGTATTTATTTATTTGCTTATTTATCTATTTATCGATTCCCAATTCATTTGTTGTTTTATTTTTTTATTTGATGTTTTTTTTTTTACTTTTTGTATTTTTTTATCTCCCTCCTATTTTTATTTTCTTCATTTATTTTGTTCTTGTCGCTTTTACAAGTAAAATTCAGTTCTTTGTACTTTGCCTGATAGCATATTCTTTCATTACTATATTCTCTTACTCTTTTAATGTATTTGTAGCTGGCCAAACAGATACCATATTATAGACCGTTCCCACATCCATACACCTAAGCACAGCACAACTAACACTTCCAGCAACAATCATCAACATTAGCATCATCATCTGTTAAACATCACTAGCAACACAAACACCATCATCAGTTCCATTAAATCTCGCACCATTTCTATAACCGTTGTTATCACAATCACCTCACCAACATCCACGCAATCACCAGCACTACTATTAAAAACACTAAATCCACCAGCTCCAGCACCAGCACCGGCACCAGCTCCAACATCACAATCAATACTAACAACTTCACCTCTACCTTCTACTTTTTCCCATTAACATCACCAACTTAATCATAAATGCCATAAGCCTCCGTTTTCTCTTCTAATCACTGCTATCGCCATTGTCGCCACCGTAACAGACACGAAGGATTACGCATGCGTATAAAAAGGTCACTGCTAATGGAAGTGACAGATTCCGTTTTTCTCGACCGCTGAATTCTGGGTAAAATTCATTAAACATTGCTGTCGACATGAATGATTGATTTACACGGTAAACGAACGCCTTCATCTCAGCTAACGAGGCAACCGACAACTCCGGCAGCCGTCTCAAAATTATGAATGATAATGGGTAACACGGGTTAGTCGAGAGCAGACTGGTGTAAGGAGGCTAGATAGTAAAGAGAAAAGCCGACGCCATTGAAATCTGTTTAGATAGGCCTTGGTGGTCGTTTGACTTATGACCCATTATTTCGGGTTCTTCACTAATTATTCCTTCCCTTATCCATTATTACACTATCATTCTTTGCACTTCTCTTCTAATTTGTTTTTATCTTCCTCCCGTTCTCTTTTAGAAACGCCATCTTTTTTTATGCACACACACACACACACACACACACACACACACACACACACACACACACACACACATATATATATATATATATATATATATATGTGTGTGTATATATGTACATATATGTGTGTATATATATATATATATATATATACATATATATGTATATACACACACACACACACACACACACACACATAATATATATATATATATATATATATATATATATATATATATATATATATATTTATTTATGAGTGTACACATATGTATACACATATGTCTATATACATCTGTATATCTCACACTTTCTCTTTATCCCTTTCTCACGGTATATATATATATATATATATATATATATATATATATATATATGTGTGTGTGTGTGTGTGTGTGTATGTGTGTGTGTGTGTGTGTGTAGGCCTGTATATGTGTATGCATACGTGTCTATTCTATCTGAGAAATACATTATATTTCTATATTTGCTCCAACAACGACTGGGATTTCCATTTTCCAAACACATTCGCAGACTCACACACATACTTGAACTGACATATGAACGAGCGTACAAGGCCATAGCGGAGTGTGTATACATACACATTTAGACATAACGCATTCGTACATAATCACACACATATAACGAGTTTCATTTCTTGGTGAAACTGTTCATATTCTCTTGCTGACAGCCGTAACTCTGTTTTTCTCACCTCTTGAATCACTCAATTAGCTAGGTACTTTTAATAATGTATTCATAGGAATAAGTTAAAACTAACGAGCAATGAATGAAGGAATGAATATTCTTGATAAGCCGTCT
>OZ024742.1:304753481-304768481 GCA_964016885.1 Eledone cirrhosa | reverse complement strand
TGTGTCTGTGTAAGTATATTCAGTAGAATTCTCCATTATTATTATACTAAACAGCAATATCACCTATAATCTGTTTCTAAACCTACTTTCCCTTTTATTCTGCTTTCCTTGATTTCCTCCCCACCCGCTGTGTCGTCTTGTACAACTCACGTCGCCCTTTCTCTCCATTGGTCTATGCTGTAATTCGATACATACTTTTAGCCATGTAAGAAAACTAAACATTATCGATCTAACATTATTAATCAGAATTCTAGGGTGGTGGATTGGCAGTATCGGTAGAGGGTAGGACGCCAAGCTTTGACGCATAGAGTTACGGCCCTTGCCATTCTGAGATCAAATCCCGCCGAGGTTAACTTTGCCTTTTATCCTTACGGGGTCTATAAAATAAAGTACCAGGAATACACTGGATATTTGCTGGCCTCGTGCCAAAAGTAGAAACAATTATTAATCAGAATTCTGCACTCTTTAGTATATGTTTTCTTTCTTCACCAACCCAATCTCTTATTCTGTCGTCTTCTCACTTCTTTTCTTTTAAAGCAGAGAAGGCCAAGCTTAAAAAGGAACAGGGTTAAAAGGCTATTGCTTTTTCTATTGACTGTGTGTAGTGTATGACATGCTCTGGTTGAAGTTGCTTAAACGATTTCACATGCATCGTTTTGATTGAAATGTTAATTTCGTTTCTATATATTCATTTACAATCATGCAAGTAGTTTCACTTATCGCTCTCTATCACCCATTTGGTCCATTCTTCTTCAGCAACAACCAGCATTTAACAGCATTTAATATCGTTCACAAATAATTCCCCACTCCCAGGGTTAAATCGACCTTATATGTTACGAAATTTCTCCTTAAATACAGAAATAGCTATATAAAAGGAAGATAAAAAATTTACGTAATTAACACTAATACCTTAAAAGTACTTATTTTGTTGACAGTTGAAACCAAATTTGAATTGAATCTTACAAACGGTGACATTATTTAAAGATTTCATCTTTTGTTCTTTTTAGACTTCGTCATTTGAAAAGTACTCATGGACAAAAAGAAGACCATTGAAAGGATCACTTCTGTTAAGAGAGAATTTAACCATAACCCGTACCTTTTAAAGAATCAATAATATTAGTAGAAGAATTTCCAATAAGGAAGCATTTGATAAGAAAGCTTCAACTGAAAATAATGCATTATTCAAGGAGAAAAGTATCGAGTGACTCACCTCACGCCCACCACATAAGAACAAGAAAAGTTGCAGTAACATCATATGGTTAACACATCCCTTTTCACTTAAGGTGAAATCTAATATCAGAAAATATCTCAACATAACACTTCCAAACCAACCATGAATATAAAGAAATATTTAACAGATTTTAAAGTAAGCAACGGTCGTAGCAGAACTTTGAAGAATATATATCACAAACGCCCACCATATGAAAGGATACCATATCCCCAATACATTACCACTAAATCGGTACAGAGGCATGGTTAAAGATACATTCAATCAGAGATTCTATAACCGCATTTCCTATGAAAATAATACACTGAGAGAAATAAAACAATATTAGCTGACTACACCAGACCTTGAAAAGAAAAAAAACCTTCCGATTCCGCCTGAACGATAAAATGTTTACAAGAATAATCATGAAGTAATCAATTATTTTTCTTCTTCTTTACCTACTTATTCCTGGAAGGATCGTAGGATGAGAGTCCCCTAGAACGAATTCTAGCGGATCCTGTCAGAAGCAACTATCTCCAACTGAGCCGACTGGAACCCCGCGCTTGTGGATGTTATATAACCATCTTGCTCAGGGACTAGCCCTGGAACTCCTGCCGGTTCCAGTAACGCACTGGAATTGATTGGCTTTGTTCCTAAATTAGCATGGTTCGGTTGTTTGCTCTACTGCTATTTGTAGTGGTATGGAGAGCTATACCACTGTCACTGCTACATTCTCCTCAATATTTTAACGTGACTATTTTGAATTTGAATTTATCGGAAAGCTGAAGAAGAGAAAAAAATTAGGGACACCCGTCCTGTGTGAGATGATATGTTTGACTGCTAAGGTGTTTGCCTAGTCAATTGCAAAAACTGATGAGAGTGTTTGTGGCTGACCACTGTCAGTGTAAATGTGCAACATTGGACAAAAACGCAACCAGAATTAATCACAAGACAGTCGTTTTTGACATTGTGTTACGGTCCTTTACGTTCTGAGTTCAAATTTCACCGCGATTAGCTTTGACTTTAATTCTTATGAGCCCGATAAAATAAAGTACAAGTAACGCACTATTGTCGATTTAATCAACCCCCACCCACACCCATAAAAAAAGTATTGTTGGCCTTGTGCTGAAATCAGAAACCACTATTGTTATGATCCTTCCCACACGTGACAGCAGATGGGTATGTAGAACACCTGCTGTTACTTGTGGGACGGATCCGACTATCAACTGAGTCCATTGTGAAGATATCTCTGTCTTCTTCCTTTAAAGAGGGAGGACATACAGTTTTTATTTGCCTGGTGGCAACGGTGAAAGAGGTCGTGTGGTGGACGTGCTTGAAAGCGTTGAAGACAAGCACTTTCCTTCTCCGCAAAGCCCTAATTAACTTTCTCAGGTTTCACGCGAAGAGAATAATCAGGATGGAGAGGAAAATCCTGCCTTTCAACCAGTTTGTTGGAAGGTGGGTGAGAGAGGCGAACATGGTCCGATTCAATGGATTTGCTCTGAGAATGCGCGCCGAAATTGGAAGAGAACATCTGAGATAAGGCACTTACCCAAGCGGTCAAGATTACCGTGGCTTTTTGTGAGCTTTCTCGAGGAGTGACGCTCGGAGATATCCCCATGTTTGGGAAACTTGTACAGTTTTTGCTTTTTATTTTTTAATCATCTTTCTAAAACTTTCTCTCTGCACCACCCTTTACCATCTTTAGTGTCCTCTTAATGTAAACCCTGTGTGGCTCATGAAGAAACCATTATTATAGGGCGGTGGATTGATAGAATGGGTAGAATGTCGATAACATGCTTTGCAAAATTGAGTTACGGTCATTTACGGTCTGAGTTCAAATCCCACCGAGGTTAGTTTGCCTTTCGTCCTTACGGAGTCTATAACATAAAATACCTGTAAGCACTGGGGTCGAGTTAAACGACTTTCCCCTTCCCTTCAAATTGCTGGCCTTGTGCCTAAATTAGAAATCATTATTAGTATTATCATTTCAAAATCGTGCAAAATGTTTCCTGACTATATAGATAAATGTCATTCCTAGTTACATGAAATAAACCAATACAATAGAAGTCCGATAAATTATTTAAATTCTATGAGCAATGACAATATAAAATATAAAGTAGAAACAGAATATAAACTTAAGAAGCATTATAGTAAATTAATGAAACATGCCTGTACTAAGTTTGAAATAACAGTGAAACCTTGAATCTCTAGTGGATTGAACTTTTTGTCAATACAATTTGTAAATCAAATAAATGAATGGATGAATATATATATATATATGTGTGTGTGTGTGTGTGTGTGTGTGTGTGTGTGTACTCGTGGATACAAACACATGTAGATGCGTGCATAGATACACGCAGACACATATACACACACACAGGTATATACACACAAATATATATATATATATATAAATATATATATATATATATATATATATATATATATATATATATATGTGTGTGTGTGTGTGTGTGTGTGTGTGTGTGTGTGTGTGTCTGTGTGTGTGTGTCTATACACGCATCTACATGTGTTTGTATCCACCAATACACACACACACACACACACACACACACATATATATATATATATATATATATAAATATATTTATATATAAGGAAAATAAATTAAAAGATATGAAAAGAAGATTTTTGAGAAACATTGCAGTTGGAAGTTTCGCTGTTCTGTTGATGGAACGTTGTCTTGAAGGAAAGAATCGTAATGACGGTTCTTATAGGATTAATGTGGCGAGAATCTATATCATGTGGTATGCGAAGAGAAAACATAGTAAAATAAAACAAAGCAAAACACAGATAAATAAAAATATAACAGAACAGAGAAAGAAAGACAGAATGAAAGAAAGAAATAACAGGTAAAAAGAGAATAAAGAAGACAAAGTAAAAAGAAAAAACAGGAGAAAAACTTTGTATAAAAAGCTAGAAAAGAAGTAAGAAACAGTAGAGGAAAAGGAAAATAATAATAACCCAAAATAACGGCGAAAAAAAGGTGGAAAAGTGGAGAACATTGTATGATATGCTGTCTCTGAATAGTTTTGTTAGGGTTAGATGTGTTCTATGTTCTGAGTATGGTTGTGTACGTGAGTATGTGAGTAGTAATAGAATAGGATTGTATATAGGTTTTCAATACATATATATGTGTATATATATATATATATATATATATATATATATATATATATATATATATATATATATATATATATATATATATGTATATAAAGATATTTATTCATAATACAAGCTAACACATGCACACACTTTCATATACACAGTTATATCAATTTATATATATTTATATATATATATACACATATACATATATATATATGCTTACCCTTACATCCCTATGAAGAACAAACATATCAGAGAAAGTAGACAATAGAGAGAGAGAGGGAACGAAAATATATGTGATGAGATAGATTTTATAAAAATATGCAGAGAAAAGAACAAAAATCGTTACAAGTACAATAATGTTACTGCGACAAATAAAAAGAATAAATAAACTCATCACACATGTATATTTGTATATGCATATATATGTGAGTGTATATGTTTGTGCATGTGAGACAGAGTATTCATGCATATGGATGTGAATATATATATATATATATATATATATATATATATATATATGTATATATAACATACCTTTATGTATATGTAGATAGATAGTTAGATAGATAGATATAAAGACATATCTATATGGAGATTGTAGTGGAAGCGAAGATGATGTTTGGGGTTGAAGAAGGAGTCGAGGGATGCTAAACAATATAGAAAAGTAGAAATGGAGAAACGAAATGGCAGATTCAAATAAAACGGTCACTTAAAAGATGAGAGAACGGTATAGGGCGCGGGTTTGCAGTGATATGTTGTGTAGGGGAGGTATGAGGCAAGTCTGAATGCCATGTCAGTGAAAGGCGGAGGGAAACAGGATAAAAGGAAAACTAATAAAAATACTTTAAAAACGTGAAATAAATAAATGAAATATAAATATGAAGTAAAGAAGAAAGGAGAAAAGCAAGACAGACAAGAAAGAAGCTGGAAAGAATCACTTGAAATCTGAAATTCTTTCTAGTCTTGTCAGAAGTCGAGTTGAAAAATAATGGTAATTTTCAAAGTAACATTGAAAAATAAATAAATAAATAAATAAATGAATAAATAAATAAATAAATGCAACAACAAAAGTGGCTTCAACGGGATCGACAAGAATAAATACTTTATCCAGTATATTTAGCTATTTCAAGGCACCGAAGTATGAAACACATTCGCCTATTAATTTTTGCAGGCCGCAATACCAAGTAAAGGTTCCGTGTCCCTTCACTAATATACACATTTCAGTTTCCAAATCAATACAGGAGTTCCGAACAGAAAATAAATGCACACATATATGCAAACGCGCATGCTCACACCAGCAAAAATAATTATTATAATTCACGAAACAAACACAGAGTAAACATAAACGAAAACCCCATTCGAAACTATTCGCACTACCATCAACATAAGCAAGATGTTCGACTTTCCAATGCCTCCCCGCTTATAAAAGTATACGGAAATCATCACCTTTAAAAAAAGACATATACAACTGAACAATAACAATGACGATCAAATGAGTCTTGAAGGCCCTGCGGAGGTCATTCACACAGCGCTTTTTTCTAGACAGAAAAAATAAATACAAATCCTCATACCCCAAAATACTTCACACTCATAAACTCCCACCTGTCTCAAGTTCCAGCTACACTACTAATTCTATTCTTCATCAATCAGCAAAGCCCCCTAGCTCCAAATCATTTCCCATTGTGACCATCATCAGAATCTGAAGCCATACAGAAATAGACCTGAAAGTGCTTAGGCTGCAATACTTTGCTAGTTTCTTTATTGACCAAGAAAGAATGAAGGTTTCCCATAGGAAATCATCGATTAAGATAAATACTCGTATAATAAACAAAGTTTAGTATATTAAAGGTTTGTTATTTTTTAAATATACATTTGATTTTGTTTACGTGTGACTTTTTGTATATACGTATGTATATATGAGCGAAAGAGAGCGTGAGAATGAGAAAAAAAGGTAAGGAAGTGAGAAAGAAAGAGTGAGAAAGAGAGAGTGAGAAAAAGAGCACAAGGAAGAGAGAGAAATGAATGAGAAACAAGATTCAGCGTGAGAAAGAATGACTGATAAAATAGCTTTAAGTAGTAAGTAGTTATAATCAACGGAATGTTGTTTGCAATGAGGAAGCTGATGATGATAACGGTGATAAAAATGATGGTGACAATGGTAGTTACCCATATATTATTGCTGGTGAAGTCTACGCGGTAAGTCTGAGGTATTCTCATTGCTAGTGGTAAACTATTATTTTAGTCATAGGGCGGTGGATTGGCAGTATCGGTAGAGGGCCGGACGCCATGCTTTCCAGCATAGAGTTACGTACCTTTATGGACTGAGTTTAAATCCCACCGAGGTTAACTTTGCATTTCATTGATAAAATAAAGTAGCAATAATTTACTGGTTAATTGCTAGCATCGTGCCAAATGTAGAAGCAATTATTTTAGTCATACATACATACGTATACATTCACATGCGTAGACAATCTCTCTCAGAGATGTCAAAGAGGATTCGGGCCCATCTCACTGATTGTACCTTGAGCTGATCGATTCCAAAACAATTGTAATATGTCATTAAAGTTTGTACATATGCTGCAACACTGACTTCGATTCTAGTTATTCTAGTTATGTATGTGTGACATTAGGGAAAGGGAAACTATTCGGAAGCCCGTCGAATAGATCGTTCCTGTCAAACGAAGATTTAAACATAGAACATAGAGTCAATCTAATTCTCCCTAAAGCTAATATTCTGGATAAACATCTGTGGGACGTGTAGGTTATTGAATTAGTCGGAAAACTGGAACACATATCCCTGAAAAGACATTTACATATACGTATGCATGTGTTTGTCTATATATATATATATATATATATATACACAAACATATGAATACATATTATATATATATATTTATATATATATATATATATATATATATATATATATATATATATATGTACAGTATATATATATATATACATATATATATATTGGAAAATATGTGTAATCCTTGGTACAGTTAGGTATATTAAGACAGGGGGGGAAAAATGGCTCCACTTGTGCTTTCAACAAATTTATTTTGTTCGCAAAATCCAAAAATAATTTTTTTCCGGATTAGAAAAAAATTTTTCTTAAAAAAAATTATTTTATAAATTAAGTTGTTGGTTGTTGGTTAGGTCTTAGGAGTTCTTGGTTAACGTAGGAGGTATTGTTTCGTTTTTAGAACGACCTCTCACGCTGTATTCATATACATATGTATATATATTGATAAGGATCGCCGATGAAAATCGATTCGATGAACAAATATAAGGTGCTTAGTTCTAACTGGGTTACACCCCTTCAAGCTAAGGTTAAAGTTGTTTTGTTTCTTTACAAGGTTGATAGAAAGACCATAAATATATATGACTAGATGATGAAAACGGTGGGAATAATCGTGTCAGGTATAAAGTAGTACGACATTATGATTATAATGTTAATCATCACCATAATCAACATCAATAAGAACACAATCATTTTATCAGTGTCATCATCAAGTTAATGATGATGATCATAAAGATAAGTAACTTGATTGAGCTCTTAGTACAGGGAAGGTGCAAATATTTTAGATGTTTGTGTAGTTTCCTTTGAAGATGATGTTAATGATGATGAGGATGCTGATGATACCGATGAAGATAATGCTTGTGATGGAGAAGAGGTCGATAAAATCGTCAATAGCAAGTAGCTTCTGGAATGTGCCTGCATCTATTGATAGCTCGGATGCTCATCCGATATTGTTGTCAGCGCAATGGAAATGTCAGTTTCATGAAATTAAAAGACACTGAAACATTGTTAACTTGTACCGGGAGGCCAGTTGAGGAAATACTGACATTCTGCCCCTCCCCTCTATGTCTGTCTCTCCCCCACCAGACACACACACACACACTCTTACACACACCCACACTCTCTCTCGCTCTCTCTTACGTACTTTCTATTTCTCTACCTCTCTCTTTCATGCACACACACAGACTATATCTTTTTATATCCTCACTACTTTCTCTGTCCCACCCTCTCTAATCCAATCTCTTTCACATTTTGTCACATAGTCACCAGTTAAACAATATCGCTGTTCGAATGATGTTGTGTGTGTGTATGTGTGGGTGTGTGTTTTTGCTTGTATACCTGTGTGAGCTCCAGTGTGTATGGGTATCTGTGTCTGTGTACGTGTGTTTCTGCGCGCATGTGTGTGTGTGTGTGCCCGTATGTCTGTATGTGGTACCTCCATCTGCGTATGTGGGTATGCAGCCGCAGGTGCATGTTTATCTGTGAGGAATCTCCATTGGTTTTACCAATGAGCATTACATTTTATCCAGTTAAAAACTTACTCATCTACGTTATATATGTTATGCCTGAGACTTTCACGAAAATCTGTGTCTTTAAAGCAATTTTTGGACAAAGCTAATCGACACAATTTACCAACTTCCCAGTTTCACAAACCAAATAAATAGCGTAAGTAAAAGCGTTCGATACATCATGTAGAAAGGAAATTCCAGACACATTGGAACAGATGAGGATAGAAGAAAGGGTAATAGATAATTACAAATATCTGGACCAGATAGTTAACATGTCAAATGCAATAGACGAGATGATGTTGGAATAGAATTGTTTCATTAGGTAACGTAATATATTCTGAGACAAGTATTACCCTTAGTTTTGTTAGGGAAATTGTTCGACCAATACGTTTTTTTGACAGTGCACCTGGCAGAGCCTAATGGTTTAGAAATTCGTTTCGCAAACATTAGGCCTCGGGTTTGATCCGCATACGTGACATCTTAGACTATTGTAATTTACCGCTGCGTTGGATTTACCTGTGCTATTTGAAATCAGGTAGACGGAATCTGTTTAAAAGTCCGTACGATGGATTTTACCTGTAATTAAAAGGCAAGCATTATCATAAACGATTATGCTAAAACTCCATTAACTTAATATACGTGTCGGTGAAATGCTCAGTCAATTACAATTTAATTTCATGGGCAGGCTGTTGTGTAGTTGGAACAGCTAAAACACTCATCTGCGCGTTGACGGAAATCCGTTCAGTTGCCAACATAATAATATGCCAGTGGCAGAATATGAAAAAGCAGAATATGAAAAAGGAAATCAGAACAATGAAAAGGGAAATGAAGATGAAAGATGTGGAGTATGATGTTAAAAGATAGAAGTAGGTGTGAAATATTAAGATGGAAAGCAAGGGCTCGAGATATAAGTCAGAACATAGGAAAAACAAAGATAACAGAGAATAACTGATGAAGCAATAGAACCAATGAGTGATTTCTATGAAAGATATAAAGAAGGGGGGTCATAGAGTAGAGAGAATGGAGTCCAAGAAGGAATAGAAGAGGCTTCAAGTACAATATGTCCAGGAGTAATCTGTTGTCCCAAAAAAGAAATAAACATTAATACACTACGTAAAAAGGGAAAACAAAGCATTGTTACACGTCGGGACTTCGTGATGTAACTGTGAGAGATGAATGAAAAAAACAGGAGGTGTTGAATTCAAGTTAGGTAACTAAGAATACAAAATATAGGAATTACACGCACGGTTTCTCTCTCTCTCTCGCAACATCTTACTTCACTGACATATCTACTTTTTTCTTTTCCATTCCTTGTTACCTAACTTCAATTAAACGCCTGCAGTTTTTCCTCTTCATTTCTTACAGTAAATGCGCGGAGCCTCGACGTATACTTTCAAGCTGTCTCCTCGGTTCAGCTTGTCTATCATATTTTCAATGTATACATAGAGTATGCAGTATCTCTCTCTCTCTCTCTCTCTCTCTCTCTCTCTCTCTCTCTCTCTATATATATATATATATATATATATATATATATATATATATATATATATATATATATTATATATATATATATATATATAAGCATGTGTGTATCTGAGTGAGTAATTTTATTTCTTATATGTGCATCAGTCAGTCACATGAGTGCTTTTAAATGTCTCCCTTTCCTTCCTCACACCCAACATCACCATATGCACCACCACTACAACCGCTAACACCATCACTACTCCCATCTCCACCTTATCAAATTCCCATCATTTGATCTTCATGTCTCTATGTCTGTGCCTACGACATGTGTTCGAAGTTTGAAAGCTAAACATTTTGAAACGAAGATTTTAGCAGGGCCCATCAATAGTAGCATATGTCAAAAGAATGTTTATTCAGTGATGTAACAGCAACAATAGAAAATCGATGTGTATTGTAATACATCTACAATAACAGGATCCATTCAACTGTATAGCAATGGAATGTATATTTAATCTACAATGAAAATAAAAATATTCTTTATTAATGGAATGGTTTTTTTTTATTTATTTCAATTATTAATACTTCGATTTATCTCTATATGTGAAGGCTATATGTGAGTTTCTATTTGTTCTGTATATAATATCACATTTTATATATCAGAACATACGAATAGCTAAAATAGCGTGTCATATAAACTATCTATATATTAAACATAATTAATATATGAATTATATAGTCTCTGATAACTTATGGAGTAAAGTGAGGCAAGAAGAATTGATTAATTAAATGTATACCTGTGCTGGAGAGAAACAATACTTAGTTATATTATCAATTTTTGTCAAGAAAGATAGGGAAGGTAACATCTTAATTTTAATTGTTTAAAAATCAAATCGACATAGAATCCAATGAAATCCAATGAATACAATGAACAGCAATCCAATGGATGGGGATTTGTCTGGTTATAGTAATATGGGGACAATTCCAAACAAAATTTAAATCGTATTACACCTCCTCGAAACATCGACTTGCCCTTGAGGACGTCGATTTTCCTGTCAATAAATAGTGTGGGGTAATAACATGAAAGGACTCTCCTATACGTTTAGACGCTCTCTATGTCGCGGCTCAAGGTCGGGAACAACGTATGTAATATTGTGAAGTCTAATCAAGTATAATTACACTCCTAGTGAGTAGAAATTTTCATTAGCTTAATGACCAATTCTTCTAAACACAGTGGAAACAAGCTCGTAAATGAACTTGAAATGAAGAAGAATTGTATTGTCAATTATCTTACACTTTATCTATTCTAGAAAGCTGCCCCAAATCATAAAAGCTACATAATCAAATTTTAAGTAGCTTGAAAGTCAATGAAGTTGAACAGAAAAACCTTAACAAAGGACCTCATCGGAACGATGATTGAATAATCATAGTTTATTTTATTTTACATTTTAATTTTGAATCAATTATCCTCCGTGTGTGTGTGTGCGTATTTTGGTATCATTTACTATAAGGATGAATAATTTGAATGTGGCCATGTTGGGGCATATACCTAAAGTGGAGAAGATGCACGCCACTGGTAATTGGAAAGCTCTGAGTTTGCAACTTGTTTCCTTAATAAAGGCAATGTAACACGGTATTACATGAGAAAGGAGAAAAGAACCATAAAAACCAAAAGAAAAAAGAAACACATCTAGATGGCTATAGTTGAAGAAAAGAAATCTGTGGAGGGGGGTGGGGGGCCAGTAGTATATATAACATTTAGACAGAGACTTAAGCTTCACCAACCACAGTTGTGTCACATGGATGAAGGTGGGTGTATATTGATGACCGAAAACCTCAAGCAAATCTACCATTTATACAATGCTTTGCATTTGTGGAGTTATGAAGGGCCTGTTCGGTAGCTGCTATTTATTTTATCATTATCAATGAAGGATTATAATTATAAAGCAAGGTTAGCCGGTGTAGTCACGCATAATTTGGATATATTTATATCTTTGAATTTGTTGGTTGTAACACAATTGTATTAACACTTCTACCTTTTATTGCATGGACTTATATATATGTATGTATGTATGTATGTATGTATATATATATATATATATATATATATATATATATATATATATATATATATGAAACGTTAAAAACAGAAAGATTCTGTTGTAGATTATGCTGAATAAAACTCAATTTAGTGTGTTATATTCATTCCATTTCAGGTGGTTTGGGATTTATTGTATATTAAATATATCATTATACTTCGGTTTATTCCTTTCGCTGAAGGTCTAAGTTAAATCCGTTCAAAATTGATGAGATGAATGTAACAATAGAAATATCTAACTAAATTCTTTACTACAATATAGTATTATGACAACGTCATTCTTTATGTCCTTTTATGCTCATGCAGTGTTCAAAATTGTCTGTCATCTCACCGCTGAATAACAAAATATTTTCCAGTTGTCATTACGATGCAAAAACCATATCAAACATCAAGTATTAATTGTTGACTTTGCCTTTCATCCTTACGGGGTCGATAAAATAAAGTACCAGTAATGCATTGGATAATTGCTGGCCTTGTGCCTAAAGTAGAAACAATTAATTGTAATAAGTCATAACAAAAATCTATAATTCTGTGTAACTATTACATAATCAAATATTAACAGTACTGCACAATATTCTGAGTAATATATGATAAAATATGGGTGTCTGTGTATGTGTGACATATTATAGATTTATATTCCTATGGGTTAAATATCAAGCTTTTTGAGATAACACCGGTTTATATTTTCCATATAATAATATATCTGTTATGACGAATTCCTGTTTCTTATAATTAAATATATAGTAATATTTCCTCATTTATGTAAGTTTACTATTTATGGACACGAATAATCACTTGCACACTTGCTTTCATGAATACAAATGCAAACACAAATACTAGAACATATGCAGATACAACACACCTCCACAAAAATATGTATACATATTTTTTTCATATTTATATATATATATATATATATATATATATATATATATATATATATATATATATATATATACGAATGATATATGTTTGTATAAGTATGCTTCAATGTATTTAGAGGAAGAGAGTGGGAAAGAGAAAGAGAGATGGAGACAGAGAAATGGAGAGGGAGAGAGAGACGTTGCTGAGAATGGGCGAGAATGTGTACAGGGCACACTTTCATGCATATTCATATATGCACATTTAAAACATAAAACTGCAAGAATGTTAATGAATCAAATTTTCTAGCTTTCCGATCTTTAGGCGAAATATCTATAGATTTTCCCTGAAAACTTGAGGACAGAAGATTATGAATATATTGAATATATTATATTTTGTAGAGTTTGTTTATAAATGTCAATACAGAATATACTTAAATGGATAAACAAGGGGAAATGCAAGAAATGGTTAACCTGTGTATTCCAGAATATATTGTATATTTCGGATGATTTGACGGGATAACTGTTTTTAGAAGAAATTTGCATACGTATTAAAATACACCGCATTAATCTCCCTATTTAAATATACAGCCATAACTGTATATGGCTTGTGTATTCTATACAGATATAATTATTATCAAGATATATAAGCACAAGCACACATACAGGATGACGTACAAGTTCAGGTGAACAAACCATAAATATATAGAAAGGAAATATTTAAAACTAGTATATATTTTCATTTAATGTGTAATATGTTATACTTGAAAATAAGAAGTGACATGAAGGACACCCTTGGTGATACAAAAGGCATCACTAGTGAGAGGTAAGGCATTTGTTATGTTAGTAAAAACAGTTTTCGTCATAAGAATTCAGGAGAAAGCTTGTATCACCCTCCCATACACACACAAATAAAACAAAGAAAGTGGCATGCCATGACAACCTTTCTAGTGCTCGTTTGAAAATAAAATGCACCCTGTAGATTTCGGGATTGTATACAAACGAAATCAGCCCCTCGCCTACTTGATATATGAGATCAAAGAGTATATGTCTTTAGAGGTCTCTGTTTCTTTAGTAAACGTATTTAAGCCTAATTAACAGAATTCGTAATATAATCGACTTGTCTCCCCACAGCCCCGGCGGACAGAATGGAGAAGGCGTTTCCCCGGAGGACGGCAAGGGAGACGCGCTGGAAAAGTCACTCCAACTCACGTGGCTCACACCTGCGGACTGATTTGTTTTTTGACAAGCCATCCACTAGTTGATACTCGGAAAAATATGTTCGTTAAATGTTGATGGTGATGATGAATGATGATGATGATGAGGATGATGGCTAAGCAACAGATAGTGTTAACTTATACTTCACTATCTGCGTATAATTGATATTGTAGAGAACTATTAGAAAATAGAACTTTAGAAACAAAATTTGATATTTATGAGAGTCTATGTAAGAAGTAGTTAATAGAAAACTGTTACAAGAGATATCGATCGAAAAATCATATAGGAAAAGTTATCGTTAGACAGAGAAGCTGATGCTAAGATTTTATGATAATCTTGTTAAGTCCTAGTGATATCAATGATTATATTTCGTGGAAGTCCAATATATGTATTAAGAGTTTGAACCATTTCCGCATTACCATAACTTTCTTAAACACAAATTTGCGTCTCAAAATCTAAGCTAATAATGGTAATATTAAATGAAAGTCTTAACACACACTTAAACATTGACCAGGACACACATATTCCTGCCAGTTACATAACGCTGTTAGATATTTGCGGTCGTACTTATACTAAGATATTAGATCATACTAGAAGAGCTGTGAAAATTGTGACTTATTAAATTATTAGTGCTTATACTGAATATATTCCTGATGGTAAAGGTCACATATACAAGACTAGTTATTCTGAATATTAAAGAAGCT
>OZ024742.1:304745981-304748481 GCA_964016885.1 Eledone cirrhosa | reverse complement strand
TGTATGTATAAAAAATTATATGTTGGACATATGACAATAGCTGCACTTGTAGTAAGGTGAGAGAGTGTGAGAAAGATGGAAAGATTGAGAGAAAGAGAAACGGAAAATACTAATAAAGAAGAGAAAGATAACGAGAGTGAGAGAGGAGAAAAAAGATACAAAGTGAGTGAGAGAAGGTTTGCATGTGCGAGAATGAGAAGGACTGTCAGACAGACTGCGGTGCATAGAGAGCGAGCAAGAGAGATAGAAAAAAAAAGTTTTAAATATATAATCATATATTTGAAGTTGAAGCCTAACTAGGGCAAAGGCATATTTCCTGTGCCCTGTTGAGATAGGGAAGTGAAAGAAATGAGATAGATGAATAGATAGATATGTATATTTAGAAAGATAAGAAATTGAGAAGGTCAAAAATTGAAAGAAATTTATTATTTTTAAAAGGAAAAAGAAATTGAAAGTTACAGTGAATGTATGAAGAAGAAAATGGGAATGAGAAATGATGTCATATACACACACACATGCACATATATATATGTATGTATATATATATATATATATATATATTCAGGTTTGAGGTTCACCACTGTATAGAGCTGGTCTATTCCGTATGGTCAATCGTAATGCAATAATATAGAGAGTACTCAACGTAAGGCAGTTCAACCGTCTTTGTTTTCGTAGTTGGTGGTGCTATTACGGAGTTAAATATTATAATGAAATGACAGGAGGCTGGATTTGTGTAAATCCTTGAAAGGATTTACACAAATCCAGCCTCCTGTCATTTCATTATTATTATTATATATATATATATATATATATATATTTAAAAGAATAGAGGTGTAACACACGAGTTGTGATATATTAGTAAAAGGAAAAGAAAATGCTGACAAATTGTTCCCAGTGAAAAATAGTTTAATTAGGAATAAGTAAAAATTAGTAATAAGTATTGGTTAGTATTCAGTTTTAGTTTTAAGCTTTTACCGGTTGCGCATTTCTAATGCTTTTCAAAAATAATTTTTAGATAGAACGCCCGTGATGTTTGCGCTAATCTGATTAGAGCAAACATCACGAGCGCTCTATCTCAAAATTATTTTTGAAAAGCATTAGAAATGCGCAACCGGTAAAAGCTTAAAACTAAAACTGAATACTAACCAATACTTATTACTAATTTTTACTTATTCCTAATTAAACTATTTTTCACTGGGAACAATTTGTCAGCATTTTCTTTTCCTTCTATTTTACTAATATATATATATATATGTATATATATATATATATATATATATATATATATATATATATATATATATATATATATATATATATATATATAGAGAGAGAGAGAGAGAGAGAGAGAGAGAGAGAGAGAGAGAGAATTAACTCATGACATAGAAAAGTAAAGGGAACCTTACATATGAGTAAATATGTGTGTGTGTTTCTGGGTGTTTGTGTGTGTGTGTGTCTGTCTGTCTGTGTGTGTGTGTGTGATTATGTGTGTGTGTGTGTGTGTGAGTGAGAGAATGTGGATGAAAAAGTGAAAGGATGAGAGAGAGAGGGTTGATAGTCTATAATATGTAAAATGGGCATGAAAATAGAGTAAGGAAGTAAAGGAATGAGTATGGTCGAATGACAATAACGGAGTGTTGGAAGGAGATAATGGTGTGTACGTTAAAATTAGAAAAGTAAATAATAGATGAATTGTAAAGTGAAAAGAGAAAGAGGTGGTGAAAGGCATCCTGCTAGAGATGTCAATGAATATATAGAGACATAAATCATACGCGAGTTATATAGACGTCAATCGTCGGCGGGGAGGACATGGCAGAAGGGATGAAGAAAGGTGTGCAGAACAGGCAAACAATATAGAGTTTGTTATATTAACTAATATATAAGATATGAAATGTTTCTTGTGTCGTATATATTAATTCCAATGTATATATATATATATGTATGTGTGTGTGTGTGTGTGTGTGTGTGTGTGTGTGTGTGTGTGTGTGTGTGTGTGTGTGTGTGTGTGTGTGTGTGTGTGTGTGTGTGTGTGTGTGTGTGTGTGTGTGTGTGTGTGTGTGAGTGTGTGTGTGTGTGTGTGCGTGTTTTAATATAGGTATGTATTTGTCATATACAATATATTTGTTGTTATATATATATATATACTATAGAGTAAAGCATGTCCAGAGAATTATTTGATAATATATATACATCATCTCTACTCCCAATCAGCATAATTAACCACACAAAAAATCAATTAGACCAGGCTATAAGAATAAAAGGCATCTATGAAGAAACAGTAAATAAATACGCTATCGTGGCGTCTTCGCGTGCAACCGCTATAGAATATTTACCCAACATTTCAACAGCACGTGGAAATTAATTAAATATATATATATATATATTAGAAAGTGAGGTTTTTTTTACAAAGTGAAAAATAACCGAGGTGTCCTACACGAGTGGAAGTATAAAGAAAAAGGGATGAAATCAAAAATGCAACTGAAGTCTTATTTTTTAAAAA
>OZ024742.1:304733481-304735981 GCA_964016885.1 Eledone cirrhosa | reverse complement strand
AATTATCTTTATTGTTATTAATGTTAAGTTCATGTTGCAGCTCCTGTTGTTGTTGTTTAGCTCTGATGTGTAGGATCTGCGATCAAAGTTATTTGAGCCGTGATCAAAACTCCTTAGATTCAAACATCATTATCTAACAAGCACTAGGGCGGTTGATTGGTAGAGGGTCGGGCGCCATGCTTTGAAGCATAGAGTTACCTCCCTTTATGATCTGAGTTCAAATACCGCAGAGGTTAACTTTGTCTTTCATCCTTACGGGGTCGATAAAATAAAGTACCAGATAAAATAAAGTAGCAGTAATGCACTGGGATAATTGCTGGCCTGGTGCCAAAAGTAGAAACAATTATCTAACAAGCACTAATTTTCTTAGGTTTTAAAACGGTAAATATATTTTGGGGGATTCTTGATCGCTATGTCCAGCAAATCAAATGACCTTAATGAGGCTTCCGTGTAGTCTCGTATTCTGCTGCGCTGGACTATTGATGTTTAACAGTTATAGCGTCAGGCCAGGTCAGATGGGATTAAGAATTCTTATGATCAAAACTTTTCAGCCATGACCTATCCGTGTTTTCATGTATTTCTGATTGTCACGGTTCACGCCAAACACAGGCTTCGTCAGCATTTAAGTCTCTTGGGTGTTTTAATGACACTGACAAGCATCAAAATTAGGAATTTTTCAGTGACATAACGCGAGGTATGAACTCCATGCTCAGAGGTTGAAGAAATACTGCGAATTATTTAATCTGTCATCGACTTTTTTTTTACTAGTATTACTAAGGTATAAACATAGGACACACACACCTAAATTGTAATAATATGTCTTGTCATACAAGATATTGTTATTATCTTCATCATCATCACAATCACCATTATCATCATTTCTTCTCCTTCTTCTGCTTCTCCTTATTATTATTCTTATTGTTATTATTATTATTCGCTGTTCTTGTTTTCGTTGTAGCTCCCGTTTGTTAGCCATTGATGCTTTTATTGATTTTGAGGGTGTAGCTGCTATTGATGGTGATAAACCAGACGTTGATGCTGTTGTTATTGTTTGTATTGGTCATAGTGATAGTGGTGTTACTGTGCCAACATATTGTTGTTTCTTTATAAGATGTTAATGTTTATTGTTGTTTATTTTATGCAGCTGTTGCAATAGCATTCGGCATTCAGATTTCCCGGTTTTCTTTTATCCCTTTATCCCCTTGTTTCTGGCTATTATTAACCCTTTTCAAAAACTATCTTCATGCCACCTCATTAACATGGGAAACACAATCTTAAAATGCAGCCTGCATATACAGAGGCTGCATCTTTTATATGCAACTTAAAACAAACTCGATAACCCCAACAAACAGGTATAAAATATAAAATACATAAACCCCTCCATCTTTAGTACCAATATCTTCGTCATCGACATCAATATTATGTTTCTCTCAAATTTACACACGTATTCTGCACAACACACATATATGCACTAACAGAAACAGAAATACGGATGCACACGCAACTCATACGCAACTAAATATTGAAAATAGGTACTGTCTCATGCATCTACAATCGAATATATATATTCGAACACATGTATACTTGTATCGTTGTTCATCCCTCTCTTATATTCAGTTGTATATATATATATATATATATATATATATATATATATATATATATATATATATATATATATATATATACATATATATACATATATATATATACATACATATATATACATACATATATATACATACATATATATACATACATATATATACATACATATATATATATATATACATACATATATATACATACATATATATATATATATACATATATATATATACATACATATATATACATATGAGAGAATCATCATATATGTATATATATATATATATATATATATATTTATATATATATATATATATATATATATACATACATATATATATATATATATATATATACATATATATATATATATATATATATATATATATATATATATATATATATATATATATACATATATGATGATTCTCTCGCCGAGAACACCCCATACGTATCGACGTCAGTCAGTCAATTGAAGAACGCAATTTCGTGCGCAAAATGACAGAGTATTCCACAGACATGTGTACACTTAATGTATTTATTAAGTGGAATCAGCGTACGACTGTATCAAGACAGCACCATCATATTGCAGATAGTCTAGACATGGCCTGCAAACAGATTTAATACTATTAATTTCCCATACAAGGCTCTGGTCGACCCACATTAGAACTCAATCCTGCACTTCAGGATTGCGATGCGAAATTTTTATCCACACATACCCACATATATAAAATATGTGTGCCTGTGATAATTTTCGTTCTATTATTTGTTTCAGATATTGAACTATGACCAGGCTGGATTAGGAAGTGGTAAAATCGTTCACTTCGAAACCAATTTTTATTTGACCACAAAGATGAAAAGTAGACTAGATCTAGTAGGGGTTTGAATTCAG
>OZ024742.1:304713481-304723481 GCA_964016885.1 Eledone cirrhosa | reverse complement strand
GACATTGTTTTTTGCCAGTTTTTCTTTTTACATAAATGAATGAATAAATAAAAAAGAAAGGGAGAAAGAAAGAGAGAGGGAAAGAAGTAAAAATACGACTGAGAATTCAAAAATTCAAAATTTGTGAAAATTCAGGAAAATAAATAATAAATTAATTAATTACTCTTGATTAAGATCATTTAAAATTCTGAAAGAGATACAAAATATTCCATACTGAGTTGTAATGCTTGGCTTACAGTATTCAATGTAATAGTCCCTAGCAAAACTCACTGAGAGTTGAAAGCACGATTGTGAGTCTTGTATTTGAGTCCGTGTGAGAGAACATGTAAATGATAAATCTACAAGCAATATCGTATTTCCTCAAATATACAAGAACTAACACACAACCGCACAAACATGCACACACACCAACACTCATACACATAAAAATACTGTTATTCTCTCAGTTACACAAACACTTAATACGTATTTATGTATAATCACACATATATCATCCAGACAGACACACACACACGCACCCACACACATCTACACATACATTATGAAATGCACGAACGAACACAGCATGACACGTCCATGAGGCAGCGTTGTGTGCCTCGATCTTCGATCTGAAATATTCTAACGGGTTAGAATCGGCGCTCACATATTGTGTGACAGTGTTTGGCCAGGCATGCGTGCCTAGTTCCATTGACTGCACAGGAAGCTGTGATTTTGTTTTATTTGTTTATCATTTGTTTTAGCATCCCAGCTCTCATTCTCTTCCCCAGAATTAGAGCCAACACCACCAACAGCAGCACCAGACACAGCACATTTCATTATCATTATAATCAGTAGCATCTCACTGGCTCTCCTTCGTCCGGCCATCGAAATGCAACTTATTTGGCAAGCAACTATATATTGTACCAGACTTTACTTTCTCATCTATTTCACCCTCATCTTCATCCCTCCCATCTCAGTCTCTCATTATATATATATATATATATATATATATATATATATGTATGTATAGATATATGTATATGTATATATATATATATATGTATAGATATATGTATATATATATATATATATGTATAGATATATGTATATATATATATATATATGTATGTGTGTGTATATATATGGATACAGACACGAATGTTTGTGTGTGTATATGTGTGCGTACACGCACACATATACATCCAAACAGGCTCTACATATCTTTCTCACTCACTTCTATCACCACTATCAACCGCAACATTCTGCTGACCACGATCACACCACCACCACCATTGCCAACAACCCCCAATCACAATTGCTACAGAATTATCATTGCAAGTGTTATATCATGTTACATGATGGTATCGTTGATACAGTCGATTTCAACTGTTTCCACTGTCCCAAGTGACCTTCTTTGGTAACTGAAATCAGATTGATGCAAAACCATTTGCAACGAGAATCAAGTTCGTTTGCGTTCTGAGACAAACTAATTATTTTCACACTGATATAGGTGCTTGCACGAACCGAGACGTTTTGCCTTTAATTGGGTCCCAGAACTGCATTACCCTTTATTGTATACAAGTTCTGATTTGTCAGTAATACATTTAGTTATTCATTTATTTATTTGTTGTTTTATGTAATTATTCTTCGCACTATTTTTTAAGTATTACTTTTGTTACACACTGAATATATATATTCAGTAAACGTTTGTGTTGTGTTATATTTAATTATTTTATTGTGTGGCTGGCTTTTTGTTTTATTGTTTCTTGTACTATTTTAGTGTACCTCGTCTTTCTTGTGAAAGCTTCAATAGTATTGAAATTTGATTGCCTGAGGTATTGTCCTATGTGAATTATATTAGTAAAATGAATCGGGTATCTGCTCTATGGAGTAAAGGCAATTTTCACGTTCGTTTATTAAAGTATGAGCCCTGTCGAGTTATTTTGCTTAAATTAATGTTGTTATATTAGTATCACTAAAGTGCACTGATTATAATTGGCACGACCATATACCACGCGATTAGTAAATTCATTAGAGGAGAAGACAAAATTCCTTGCGGGATCTGTTCCGGTTCTTTATTTTCTCAAAATCATTTCCACTTACCTCAACTTTGCCTCTCATTTTTCTGGGGTTGATAAATACATTACCAGTCAAATACTGGGGTCAATCTAATCGACAACACCTTCCCCTCAAATTCCTGTACTTCTCTTAATATAAGGAAATCATTATCGTTATAACCTGAGTCTCAAAATCTAACGATACCTTTACCATGGTTATCATTTCATCATATGCTTACAATGATAAATAAAAGGAGTCTTGAAAAGGAGCATGGCAAAGCGTAGAGGAGAAGAAAAAAAAATAGCGATAGAAAAGCATGCTACAATTAAAGTTCTATGAAGGCAACTGTGTCCCTCCCTGGAAAGACATTAAGTTCACAGTCCTACAATTGCCTAGCAAAATGTTTGGAAAATCTGAATGACCTGAACAATGTTGTCGGGGAGGGGTCAATGCCATGAATGAGGAGAGTTAAGATTCAAATTTGCTCTCTGACAAGTGCTACATTTAAAACTACCTGGAATTGAGCCGCGTCAAACACTCAAAATGTTCACAGACACACCAGGAATAGAAGACCTTAATTCTAATATCTTTTCCGAGCCATATATATGGCCTGCAGCAATCAAGTTGACAGGTTTCCACTCGAGCGTAGGTTCAATTCATTTGTAGCTTTTAGTGTTTCATTTGTATGAATTGATCGAATTTTATATATTTATATATTAATGCATATAAATAACTTGTGAATATTTTAATATATTGTATGGCGTTTGCCCCACCCATCGCCTTTATGATATATATTTACACAACCTTCCACATACAATAAACCTAAAACAGCCTAACACATAATTGAACATCGAATTACACTGAGAAACAGAATTAAAACCATACAAGAAAAAATCCCTCGTGTCAGAGATTTTGCAACGCGGATCTTAATCCAGTGAGTAACAGAAGCATGATGTAATATATATTGTTTTACCCGATACAACCATACCCAACAACAAATACACCAATCCTAAACTAGTCATGACACCCCACACAAAATACATATACCCTGTTAAATAACTAAGGTTATATCACCACACGATTATAACTACTATGTTTAACACGCCCTTGTTTGTATGAGTGGCAAATAACAGAAATATTAAAAATATAAAAAGTCATTGTTAACAGAGGGAATAATATCACACCTTGCAGTATTTGATAACATTCTATATACCATTTCAGATAAAAATCACGCTTTGTTGGTCATCACCGTTCATCCTTGTACAGTGAATATCACAATTATTGAAACATACCTAATCTATTGTATTCTACCTTAATACACGCCTTTATGCCAATATCTTCCTTATGCCAATGTAAGAAATAATTAATTTAATTATTAAAAAAAATATATGTATGGTTGCTTACTATTCTCCATATTGTTTGGAAAAATAATTTTAGAAAAATTAAATCGATAGATAAACTTACTTTCTACCGTTCCTGGCTTAATTGCAGGGTCAGCGTAACCTTTTCGCAGTTTTCCACAAACACTGTATCACATAAAAAACAAGAGTACTACCTGCCCAACCCACTCCTAAACAACTGATTAATGAAAATCAAAAATAATGATTAAAATAACAATAAAAATAATAATGAAGAAAGCGAAAACTGTTTCACACGCAAACACTCTTCCATCTATCTTGATTGAACTCCCACACACATTCATGGATACACACCCTCCAACAACCTACAATTAAATCACCGAAATAGAAATATACGGGCGCGTTTACACACATACACACAAACATGGCCACACACAATCGAAATATACTCACACACCAACACATATTATGCACGCACATATTAATACATATTTATATAATGGTGTCTAATTTCAGCAGTGGGCCAGCAATTTTAGCAGGAAGGAAAAGTTGATTATACAGAGCATGTACTTCAATGTTTCTTTATTTTGTCGATTCCAGAAGAATGAAAGTCAAAGTAGATTTCGGGGTGATTTGAACCCAGAGCGTGTATGGCTGTAACGTTACACTGCTATATATGACATACGGCTCACTAACGACACAGACATGAATGTAATACAAAACTGAAAGCGCCAACGAAAGAAAAAAATCGGCAGTAATTCGATCTGCTAAAAATACTAGTTAAATTGTCTTAAATGACATCGTAGAGTATTTAATATTGTAGACTGTTAAATATAAATACGGAGTTCTGATGTAGGCACAATACCAACATTTTGAGGGGGAGAGGAATGTCGATTAAATCACCCCCAGTGCATTACTGGTGTTTTATTTTGTCGATCCCGTAAGGATGAAAGGTAAAGCTAACCTTGGCTGGATTTGAACTCATAATATAGAGTGCCGAAACTATGCCGCAAATAATGTTGTCTCACGGTCCACCGATTCTGCCTATCCACCGCCAATGTCGCTATAAATAATTGTTTCTACTTTTGCACAAGGCCAGCAATTATCCCATTGCATTACTGGTACTTTATTTTATCGACCCCGTAAGGATGAAAGGCAAAGTAAGCCTCGGTCGGATTTAAACTCAGATGATAATGGGCCGTAACTCTCTACTGCAAAGCATGGCATCCGATCATCTACCACTTGATAACATACAACAAAATGAACTAGAGACGGCTTGAATACATGTTTGTTCATAACTAGGCTCGATCAACCTGAGCTGAAACTAAACAGAAACAACTGAGACATAATAGTTATGCTCGAGCAGAGCTGAGCTGGAACTAAAAAAAAACAATAAAACATAAAGTCTCCCTTGTTTGTCACCCCACCCCCCTCCCCAACCAATTTTTATTGCTATGTTGCTTTTCGATTCTAAAATATCGGTCTTTTCCTATCTCTGTTCACAATCTCTCCTTATTATCATAAGAGAAGATATGTTCTTTGTCTTGTTCTAGATTCAGCCTATTTATTCTACTAAATATTGTGATAATCAGCGATATTTCCACGCCTGTAAACTGGGGCAACTATATCTTTATGTACGTATTGACTGTTGTCTCTATTGATATGGATATTATATTATATCCCTGGATTTTTATTCGTTAGGGTGTTGTAGAAGATGTTGGTAGTGGTGGTTATGTAGATAGGGCTGCTATACAGCTGGAGAAGGAGGAGATAACGGAAAGAATGGCTGTCCCAAAGAGAGTCATATATAGATATGAATCGATTAATAGATATATAGAGTGAGAAAATGGAAAGTATAGAGTGAAAGAAAAAGGTTGAGGAACAGAGGAGGTGGTAAACCTTCTCAGAAAAATTATTGGCTGTTCATAAATCTGTAATATTTGCTGTAAGAAAACAAGAGATGAATTGAAACTGTGTGTGACCAAGTGCATTAGATACAAATGAAAAGAAAATAGAATAAAAGGAGAAAGAGAAGAAGAATATGCAAAAGTAGATGAATAAAAAGAACAACATTAAAAAGAAAGGCTAGAATGAAAGAGGTAAACATGGCATACTGGATTAGGTGATATTCTAATGTCCAAAATATATAGATAGGTTTATCAAATTTTAAATATAACAAGACTTTCATAGAATAGACTGAATAATACATAAATAAAGAAATAAATGTATGTACTATATAGGAATTAAGAGGAATGATAAATGGGCGAAAATGCACTCAAAAGGACACCCATACAAGCATGTTGTATCTATCCATTCTCTGTCTCTTTCGGATTTGTGTTTATATATAAGGATCCGAATAAGGTGAAATAATTGTTCTCGGTATAATGAACTAACTGCTGTGGAACTACTTATATATATATATATATATATATTCCTAAAGTATGAACATACATACCTAAGCGACATGGTTGAATACAAAATTAAACTCACTCAGTCAATATCTGGTTCTACGACCGATGGGTTCACGGTCGTGCCCAAACTAACATCTATAATCATATCTCACCCCACCGCCTCATGCACACATAGTTATGAATTATGTGCTCACATTAAGTGATATACACATATCAACAATTTCCACGTAAACTGATAAACACCGTGATGCTTATCACATAGAAAATGTAAAGTTAACTGCAGGAGGATGTGGAAAAACCCATTAAACTGCAGGTAAATCCAGTGAAATAGAAGACTTCCTTCACGCAGTAATATTTTCATATTCAATTCACATCCATATATTTCGTACACTAGGGGATTCGTGGATGGGGACCAAACGAACGAATATGGTAGAGATGAAATCTTCTAACATCATATATACACGCATACACACATACGCACATGTATCTCTTCCTCCACATATTTATTCATACATACATAACGGCTATTATGGAAAACAGATATGTACGAATATATATTATCTATTGGGAATTTCATGCATAGGGAGTATGATATAACCGTCAGAATATTGGGCGGTTCAATAAACAAGAAGTGCCTTCAGGATCACACACACACACACACACACACACACCACACACACACATATATGTATGTATATATATATATATGTATATATATATATATATATATGTAAGTATATATATATATATATATATACAAATAGTAAAACAATGAAATTAAACAAAAAACGGTTAATTCATAGTAACACTCATTATTTTACGATCGTTTCTGAGGGGTAGTTCCCCGTATGTCCATTCTATTATTGATCTATGTAAAATATATTACAAAATATCATAGTAAGAAAATATACATACGTCTTCATTACACGTCGTCTTCAGGAATAATGTTATTTTGTAATATATTTTACATAGATCAATAATAGAATGGACATACGGGGAACTACACCTCAGAAACGATCGTAAAATAATGAGTTTTACTATGAATTAACCGTTTTTTGTTTAATTTCATTGTTTTACTATTTGTATTTTTGACTGTATCCAATGAATTATATAATTGAAAATGTTGTATTTTAAACTTTGCTTCACGACATCTACATACAGATTACATTGAGTTCTTCATACGTTTTAGACCCTACCATTAATTGGTGGATTTATCTATATATATATATATATATATATATATATATATATATATATATATGTGTGTGTGTGTGTGTGTGTGTGTATGCACATAACATATATAATTATATATACATATATCCAAATGTATATGTGTGTGTAAGTCTACGCGTGCGTGTATACATTCTGGATTTGTGTATAAATGGAAACGAAACTGTATGTATGCCTGGAGTTGTGTTGCTTGTAGCTAGGCAGATTGTGAGTGACTGTTTGTGTTAACCTTAGTTCCCGGCAAAGTCCTTACGACTATATTGTATCTGGTGTAGCTTTCCCTTAAGACTTTCGTTTCAGAGATATTCATCTTCTATTTCTAGCGGGTCGAGCTGTCATGTCATGACACTGGAGCGAAATATGGTCTACAACCTATATCAGTTACTAGTTCCAATAACTAACCTCTATAAAACCACATATGAAAATCCTGAAAATCCTTAAATGATTCTATGTATGGCATTTCCCTTCTTTTTTTTTCAGATAATTTGATTTTAAGTTGAAAATGCTACATATCCTTTTATATAAACTAGTATGAATGCAAGGCGACGTATTGGGTGAATACTTTGCCGAATAATTCGGTCCGTTTTTTTTGCGCTCTGCATTCAAATCACGCCGAGGTCAAGTTAGCCTTTCATCCATTTTAGGTCGATAAATAAAGTACAAATCCAGTACTGAGATCGATTCTTCTCCACCACTCCTATTCCTTCTCTGGAAGAATTTGGCCATATTTTGAGAAGATATGGGCTTCGCCATGTTTGAAATAAACAAAAAACGTCGAATGTCACTACATCTCCCTAATGAATATCAGGAATTTGGGAGCAGAAAGTGAAAGGAACATGATAACATTTCACTGTACTTTCTTACTGCGGACATGATAGAGATTTTGTCCAACGACAATCCTAATCATAATTTCCTCTTTCATACAATTGGTGGGATGCTAAATGAAGTGGTGCTGACAAAAAGATTCCAGCTTGATATTTTAATCTCTGAGTAACATCACTTAAATTTCAGTATAAATTTTCGGTAAAAAGGTAAAAGTCCTGTCTCAACGTCTTTTATCAGAATCTACAGTTACTTGTGAGGAGAAAAAGGGAAGCCATATTTATATAGATGTGGTATGCGTTTTGGAAGGAACAATCGGTTGATTCTTGAACTCGAAATTATTTTACTGTCTGTAGGTAGGAACAGTTACACTTGTCTTCTGGTAGTAACAATGCTGGTAAATGTATGAACGTCACATATTCCCTTAAATGGGAATTGCAGAAGAGTAGATGATTATTTCCACCTACTGATGTCGTTAACAATCGAAAGCAATAGCATATAAAATTAAAATAAAGTAAGCGTGTATGTGTGAATGTATATGAGACTGTAAGTATTAATATATGTTTATGTGATTGCATGTGAGCACATGTGTGTGCCTGCGTGCACGTGATAAAATGGCGATAGTAATTAAGGCTCTAACACTAATGAAATTAGAAAGAAAGTATTTGCAGAAATCAAGAAATTGTATGCTGCAGGAATCAAGAACAACATATAGAGGTGGGGATTTTTCTTCAGATAAAATCGGTGTGCTGAAAATTAATGAGAGACGAGGGGTCTGACTCTAGCATCATTATCAACAGCATAGGAATCAGCAGGCAAAGTAGTGTTAACAACAGAGTAAGAAAACGTATTATTGTTATTATTCTCGAAACCAGTTTCGATTCCGTCAGGAAGCCATAAATGTGAGCATACAAAACTGATATGCCAGGAACAAGGTACAAAATTTATTTCACTCACATAATCTTTTTTTATATATTATTTTATTTTTTGATGTAATTGTATTATTTTGTTTTTGATAAGAAGCAATGTATGTTCAGAAACGGGAGAGTGCCAGGCATAAAGTGTTATGGTATTTAGTTATACACGCTTCAAATTCAGAGATCAAATTTCGCCGAGATCAACTTTGATTTTCATCCTTCAGGCATCGGTAAAATAATTTGTCAGTCAAAAACCTGGTTCATATAAGCACCTACCCCATCCCTTCACAAAAACTATGTAGCCTTCTAAACCCGATAAATAGTAGGAGTAGTAGTAGTAGTAACAGAAACAAAGATGGAAGGCAATAGGAAGAAGGAAATATAAAGAGAAATCAAAGGAATACAAACAATATAAATAATAAATAACAGATGGAATTGAACAAAACATTTTAAATAGGTTGTATCAGACATCTGCACACAAGGGTCTACACACACATACATACACATACTTATATACGTATAGCGACATATATATATATATACATATATATATACATATATATATATATATATATATATATATATATATATATATATATATATATATATATATATATATATATATATATATATATATATACATCTATTTATATATATATATATATACATCTATTTATATATATATATATATATATATATATATATATATATATATATATATATATATATATATATATATATCTAGGGTAAACATTGATGCAATTCAATTCAAGCACTCAACGTACTTTTTCCACATAGGAGTGACGGAGTAAATATCGAATAAGGAAAAGCGAAGTAGTTTCAGATGTTCAAGTCCTTTAATAATAATGCTGTGATATATATTTCAGTGACGACACTGGCCACACTCTTCTGTGTGCGAGTGTCGTGTCATCATCAGACAGCTTGTTACATAATAAGGTTATGTTTCCGAGGCAATCGAAATTGGATCGACATGGGAACGGATGAATTGCGTGTTTTGGGGTTTTTCATCCGCTCCAATTAGTTGAGCGTTTTACGATGTAACCGATATGGTGGAGAAGAGAGGAACCAACCATAAGCTACCCCGGACATTCCCTCTACCATGGGGATGTAAATCCCTTACACTGGACGGACATAATAGTAACTTTCGGCAGGATAAATACGCGGAAACAAATAATAGGATAAACCCTTATTTTCCTGCACCAAA
>OZ024742.1:304698481-304703481 GCA_964016885.1 Eledone cirrhosa | reverse complement strand
CTAACTCACTCTCTCTCTCTCTCTACATCTCCCTTTCTCTCTTTAGATGTATATGTATATGTGTGTGTGTGTGACATATATATATAGAGAGAGTTGCAACATGTATGTAGTTTCATAGATTTTTGAGGGTAGTGAGAATGAAAATATAAACAGAGCATATAAATAAATTTACAGTAGAATAACATAACAAATATATATTAAATATATACATAAATAACATTACAAATGCCTCGGTAACACTACAACGGATGATAGAATGAAAGATATATTCCTTCAATGCTACAATATTAAAGAAAATGCAAAGGAAGGGATGAATAACGGAGCCAACACCAGAGCAAAAGACAGCAACGTCGCGAGTACTGGGCAACCTCTCTAATTTTGAGGCAAGCCAGCACACTCGCAGCGTTGCCTCGGGTGATGGCAAGGCTGATGCTCTGAAATATTGTTTTAAAAGACTTTTTAATGGAAATGAAGCAAAATGGAAGCTTAATGTTGAAACTTCGAACTCATGAATTTTGCAGGTTAAAATTTTGCTGGCCCGAAAACTGTTCGCGTACTATTCTACGCGTAGTTTGTTCGTAACATAAATAGATAAACAAATGAAGCCATAAAAGGGAAATAACTCGTCTCTCATCTCTATTTATACATTTGAACTGAAAAATCAATACATTACAAATTCGATTTTTGCACTTGGCGTCGGTCGATTTGAAAAATTCTTTGACAGATGTCTCCTACGGACATTCATCTGCAAGTGTAGCAATTTCACCGAAATTTGAACGTACGGTTTAAGAAGAGATGTGTGCCGACCGTTATAGTAGACAGACAGACAACTTCAGTTTTATATATATAGATACACACGAGCATACTCTTATAGGGGCATGTGGCCACATATTCCTATATATGCCTGGCCGAAGATATTTAAAGGACATTTTATACACTTCTTTGTGCAAAATGATATACACAATAGATGATATCTATAGATTCACATTGGTACTATATATATATATATATATATATATATATATATATATATATATGTATGTATGTATGTATATATATATATATATATATATATATATATACATACATATATATATACATACATATATACACATATATATATACATACATATATATATATATATATAAATATACATACACACACACATATATATATATATTTATGTATGTATGTACATATGTATGTATGTATGTATGTATATATATATATATATTTATGTATGTATCTATGTATATATATATATACATACATACACATATATATATATACAGACATATATATATATATATATATATATATATATATATATATATATATATATATATATACATACATATATATATATATTTATTCACAAACTAACACAAGCATACCTATATTATAATTATTGTTTCAGGTGTATTGCATAAAAGCAGTTATTTAGAAGGGTCTAAAAATGTTTGTATCAGAAGCCCTCCTCTTACTAAGTTTAGACAATATTCTTTTTTCTTTAAATCTTATATTATATGTTATTTACGTTTATCAATACGACGGTAATGAAATATTTTAGAATTATCTTAAATAGTATTCATATGAGTGTTTTTATTTTCATATGACTTATGTCGGGAAGAATGACATCACCTAAGAACATTTTCAATGCTCATGCATAGTAATGACCTGGTCAGATTTCTTACAACAGATGCTACCATATATATTGATAGAGTTAGTCTGGCAATTGGTATATGTATCCAGTTTAGAACAAGAAGAGTCCTTCCGAAGGGCTTTGTCAGATTTTCCGGCTGCAATATTTCACCCACAAGGTTCGGTTTGATATAAGGCTCTGGTAGATAGCACGTTTCAAAATGCCAAACTATGAACCAGCCACCCATGTCATCGTTCATGTTGATATTGAGATACACTTATTTTTATATATTCTTCAGCTATTTAATATAATTTCCACCCAGAAAGTGATGAAACAACATATTGGATTGACAGCATCGGTAGAAGGTTGGACGCCATGCTTTGCAGCATAGAGTTACGCCCCTTTATAGTTTGAGTTCAAATCCCGCCGAGGTTCATTTTGCTTTTCATCCTTACGGGGTTGATAAAATAAAGTACCAGTAATGTACTAGGATAATTGCTGGCCTTGTGCCAAAAGTAGAAACAATTATTAACTAATATTACTCTTCTTTTCTTACCGCCCCTCTTGAAATTTCAGCGTTTCGGCGACGACTGTTACCGTTGGTTGATCAATGGAATATCCTACTCGTGAAATTAACATGTAAGTCACTGAACATTCCTCAGAAACTTGTACCATTAACTTAATATCCCCGGAAGATTCATTGAGCTTCCAAACAGTCTCCATCAAATCAATCTCACTCACAATACTCATGTCAACCCGAAGCTATGGTAAGTGACTCTTGCCAGAGATGTATCGGTTGCGAAACAAACTTCTTTACCATTACACCAAGCTGAGATTACTGCATCAAATTGTGGTTAAGAAAATATACGAATAATATATATATATGTGATAGAGAGAGAGAGAGAGAGAGAGAGAGAGAGAGAGAGAGCGAGAGAGCGAGAGAGCGAGAGAGTTATATAAAAAAAAGATCATCTCATCAAGCTGCTATGAATATTGTAGAAATTAGTGTTTATATTTGCCTCTGATATCTTAAAATTAATAACACAAGCTTCATCAGAAACCGGAAATAATGTCTGTATGGACAATAAGGCACGATTATTAATAAATCCGATTAGATTTCCATGCGTCAATGCTCAACGATTGAATGTCTTTATTTTTCCAGATTAGAATTTAGATTCGCCTATAAATGCATGGACATGAAGAATTTGCTAGTAAATATGTAGCTTAGACCCATGAGTTAAAGCATGAGAATTTATTAGACATGCAGATGCACGAAACGTGGATGGCTCTATCTATACAGTATCGGTTAATTTAGGTGAGAATTAGAGCTGGGTCATAATCCATGCATAAATAAACTAAATGTTCTCTGCTCGATATACATTCATAGAGTCGGTGAAAAATCCCGGCAATTAGATGGGGAAGCCTACGTGTAAAAACGACTGCATTTATACTGTGTTCTAGACAGATAAATAACTATATATATATATATATATACTCATTGACATGCAAACATACTGTCCATGTATATTTAAATACACATGCTGGAAACACAAACACACAAGGTTTGTGAAAGAGTGAAGAATAACATGGTCAACAGTACAAAAAGGGTTTTATTGTACTGTTGACCATGTTATTCTTCACTCTTTCACTATTATTACTCCAAGATTAACTTACATCGGGACTCTCGAGAACTCATATACTCGCTACCTAAAGAAACCTCTTGTTGAGTCAAACAACGCCGTTCGCTAAAACTATCCACAATACGGAGTATTCACAACCTCTAACTGGATTACCTATAACGATAACTTGTTATCCCTTATATATATATATATATATATATATATATATATATATATATATATATATATATATATATATATATATAAAAGTGGTTATTAAGGACGAGTCTTGTGGTTCGTTTCCAGTGGGCGGTTTATTCTACTATATGGTCGGATTAACAAGTGCCATGAGAATTATATATGGTTTACACTCGCTATATAAGATAATTATGTATTAGTTTATACTGCACTTTCATGAAATGTTTTAGATGCTCGTGTACTTACGAGTTGAAATCTTCCCAACACTGATACCTCACATGAATCATCGGATCATCCATGATGTGAGACAGCTAGAAGAGAGTGGGGCACAGATTGGGATGGACAACTGAAGGAGAGTGTGAGCGAATGTTTGTTTGTGATGGTGGAGCAGCTGTAGGGTAGGGTGAGAGAGTGTTTGCGGTCGCAGAGCTGAAGGAGAAGGCGATATAATGTCTGGTTTGGCTGGGGTTGAATGGAATCATTCTAACACTAAGCATGTTCCAAAAAGGCGGCAATTCGAATTTGACCGTTGCAAGATATAGACTCAGTGGGGAGAGAATTAGAACAAACCGCTTCGTTCATTCCACCGAGTGGCTCTAATGAATGCCTGTTTAATATATCTTGCGTCCAATCTCAGTACATGCGATTTACTATATATACAGGTTCACCAATGCCTTGTGAAGGAAAATTGGTTAGACTGAAACTGTTTGAAAAGCCGTTGAATGAACTGTATCTCTAATTCAAATGACCAAACTTGTCAAATAGTATATCACGCTGAAAATTACTGTGTATTACAGTAACCTTACGCGAGTATGTGAAATTCTCAGCCAATTACATATTCATTTCATAAGCAGGTCATTACATAGATAGAATAACACATACACCCATCATCGAAATAGAAAGAAGTAGATTCCATTACATAAAGATTCAGAAAGGTCATTCGTATGAAACACAATAGATAATTTAGTATTAACACATGTAACGCTAAAATCATTAGAAGCTAACTATAAAGAAATATTCTGAATAACTCTTTGATCAATTACTGTTTCTAATTAATTTTGATTACTTAAAATATCGGGGTGACTCTCCCGACTTTCTTGATAAGAAGTGCTCATTAAGTTAATGATTCTTTCACCTCATCACGGGTGCGATTTTAATTAATTAACATTTCGTATTTCACTGTATAAAGTTTATTGACACCGGTTTTATTCGGTGCTGCTTAAGGTGGTGTTGAAATGATAGAAACATTAGACCGTTGGATAGAATGCTACGTGGTGCTCGTTCCGGATTTCTGTGACCTGAGTTTAAATCAACCACGTCGAGATCAAATTTGCCTGTCAACGCTTTTAGATAAAAAAAATGAAGTATGTCTTCTACTGGGATTGATTAATTATAAACAGACACGCACTATCTCCCCACCACCACCAGAACCACGGAGAAAATCAGCTTTCAGGTTAAAAGAGAAATTCGGCAACTCACTACTGTTCAAATAGTCGTTGGTTGTCTAAGGAAGGAGTGAATTAAAATGTTCAAACTTTAA
>OZ024742.1:304683481-304693481 GCA_964016885.1 Eledone cirrhosa | reverse complement strand
TTGCTTTATCTACTATATTCATTTTCCCATAATTATTCGCGACCCAGTACCGATAAATATCACTACGGAGTTTGTTTATTATATTTTTTATAAAATATATTATACAAGGTTGATGGGCCTTTACAGTTTATTTCTAATTAGTGTTTGACATACATAACGAGTGGAAATATAACTGTATTTGTCACCTGGCAAACTAGGTTAAAAACGTTTTTGACTCTCTTTAATATTGCAAAATCAAAAGAGTAAAGCAGCGTATTTGGAAAGTTGTTAGGACGTCGGATTTAAAATGCTACGGAATTTGTTCTGGTTCAATATACCAGAGGTAATTTACTCTCTCTCCCTCTCTCTCTCTCTCTCTCTCTCTCGCTATCTATCTATCTCCCTCTCTTTCTCTCATCCCTCTCTTTCTTTCTCTCTCTTTCCTTCTCCCTCTCTCTCCCTCTCTCTCTCTCTCACTCTGAAATGCGTCGGCTGGGTTGCGACCTGGAGAGATGAGAACCATTGTGTTTAATATGTCGATGAAACGCCATAAGATAAAACGGCGCTCCTATGATGGCATCAGCATTTAAAGGCGAAAAGACAAATAATTATGTAAAGAGATAGAGAAGCAGCTTCAATCATTTGAAGGCCTATGTAAGAGATGAGATCAGGGGAATAATTTATCCCCATTTCATTGACACTTCCCGAACGATTGTATCATTGTCTATACCGATAAAAACACCCAGCATCATCCAGATAGAGGTGTTGAACCAGGAGACGGAATACCACTAGTCCTTGGTCAATACAAACGAATGGTCTTTGTCTCAGAATATGTGATTGTGTGAAATCAATATTATTGTAAACCTTCATTTGCCATTTGATTTTTGTATTCTGAATTGCTGCATACTTTATGTATCAAGAGTAACAATAATTACACGGTAGCAGTATACAGCATTTATGATTTATATACACAAATCATTACCTTACATTGCAGTATTCATACTGATTTATGCCCACAAGTCATTAAACACTAACTTTAAATGTAGATATGCAACCCATACAAATAATCATCTAAGCACATACCTACGAACATGCAAACCATAAATTAGTTCTGAAAAAATCTGTTCATGTTCAAATTAACGAGGTTGCGTCATGTAGAATTGTGTCCATATTCAAATGGGAAGCCTATACATGTCATAGTAAACAGATGGAAATGATACAAACATAAAAAATAAAAACAAAAAAAAAATACAAAACATCATACATCATATATATATACATATATATATATATATATATATGATGTGTGTGCATGTATATACTTTCTTGTCTTTGGCTTGCGCGCCCCGTTATTTATTCATATTCAATGCCCTTTTTATGGTAGAGAACACTAAGGATGAAAGGATAGGTATTATCAAAAAATACCGCCTGACACCTACCTTCCTTTCATCCTTAGTGTTCTCTACCATCCTTCACTTTGAGTCATGTAATTCTTCTTTACCTTCTTACTTTGCACTGTAGTCCAAACATTTCTTTTCTCTATGTGTCCTTACTATTTATTTTCTTTTTTGGGGTAAGCAACCAGGCACGGCGTTTCTATCTTTTCCCATTCAGCTGAAGCAGATTGGCTTGCGGGATGTTTCGTGTTTGTTTGTGTAAATTGCCGAAAAACAACTTTCTTTAAATCTTCCTGTATTGCCACGTTCCAATATGCATCTGATTTAATAGTATTAATCTTAAAGAAGGCGGTGGATTGGCAATATCGGTAGACGGTCGGACGCCATGCTTTCCAGCATAGTTACGTCCCTTTAAGATCTGAGTTCAAATCCTGCCAAGGTTGACTTTGCCTTTCATCCTTACGAGGTCGATAAAATAAATTACCAGTAAGTAATGCACTGAGTAATTGCTGGCCTTGGAAATAATTAGTAGAAATAATTAATCTTAAATAACCGCTTGGCAGTACGCTAGAGGGTCGGACACCATGCTTCCCAGCACAGATTTACGTCCCTTTACGGCCTGAGTTAACTTTGCCTTTCATCCTTACGGTGTCGATAAAATAAAGTACCAGTGATGCTCTGGAATAATTGCTGGCTTTGTGCCAAAAGTAGAAACAATTAATCTTAAGTAACCGCAACTATAGTAATTTCTCGTGATTGAATGAAGAGGAGGGACTGTTTGTTTTGCGTTTCCTTTTCCAATGCTTTTATCATGTGCACCCATTTTCTTGATATATATGTGTGTGTATATATATATATGCACGCATATATATGAAAACATGCACGAATACATACACATATATATATATATACAAGTTGATCTATATATATATATTTGTGAGTGTGCGTGTATGTATTTATGTGTGTGGCAAGTGCGTGTATAACAGATAGAATTCAGATGTCAGATTTTCGAATAAAATATGTTACAGAGAAATATGGGAAATAGAATGAATGGTTTGTCTGTGTTTATATTTGTGTGTATGTGTTTCTATATCTGTTATGTGTCACTGCTTTGAGTACGTGTGCGTGTGTATGTGTTTTTGTGTGTGCGAGTGTGATTTCGAATGTGTGAAGGTGTCTGTGTATAATATATATATATATATATATATATATATGTGTGTGTGTGTGTGTGTGTGTGTGTGTGTGTGTGTGTGTGTGTGTGTGTGTGTGTGTGTCTGCTTGTCTTGCCATTATAGAACATTTCGATTGCATTAATTCAGCTTGACTCTCCCCGCCATCATCAATATCAAACCGAAAATAACCAAAGAGGAAAAAATATCCCATAAAAATTCAAATACCACCTGGACAAATTCCTTTCAGAAATCCCAACAGCAGGATGGGATGTTAACAATTCACAAATACAAGGAGCTATAGTGTCCCAAAGTTTCACTACAAAGACTTCAAGACTGATACTATTACTTCAGTAATGACCCGGAAAAGTATTGGCCAAATGCATGCTGTTTGTGTGTGTATGTACTTCTGTGTATCCTTCGAATCAAACAGATCTAGTCCTGTAGAAACCTATTCTATATTAAATATCTATACTCTACTATGTATTGACTACCTTACTTACTGTGGTTACCTCAATTGAACCCGGGATACACACATACACACACACACACTCTTTCTCTCTCACACACACACACACACACATACACACACACACGCATACACACACACCCCACACGCACACAGACCCCCCCCACATATATATATATATATGTATATACATATGCCAACACAAGAGCAAGAATGAAGGGTTCATTCTACTGACATGGCTATAAAATTGAGGCTTGTTTGCATAATCGAATGTTATTATTAATATTCGAAAATCTCAGATATCATTTATTGTATTCAGCCATGTAGTGCGAAAATGTTCTTTCTCGTTCCTATTACCCACTCTACTACCCTAAGTATTGAGTACTTTGGTGCGTTATGGTCCACCTGGTTCCTTACCACATTTCCTTCGTTATATATATATATATATATATAAATATATATATATATATAATATATATATATATATAGATATAAATATACATACATACACACACTGTGTCGTTGGATGACAGAGAGAGTGAGGGTGAGAATACGAGGGTTGTAGGTGGTGAGGCTGTATAACACAGAGATTCTGTAGTGAGATGTATGAGCAAAAATTATGTCACAGAGATGGAGAGATAGTATGAGTTATAGGATACAAGGCCGTATGCCATAAAATGACTGAGAATGTATATGTGTGTGTGTGTGTGTGTGTGTGTGTGTGTGTGTGTGTGTGTGTGTGTGTGTGTGTGTGTGTGTGTGTGTGTGTGTGTGTGTGTGTGTGTGTGTGTGTGTGTGTTCTTAGAAAGTGTAGAAATCTAAACTGCTACAGAGAGAAATATGTGGCCAGCAATGAGAGATTATAAGAAAGCCTTATATAAATCTACATTAATAGCACATTTACGTTAAAACACACACAAAGAATGGAGACTGTAGGATGAATTTAGAGAGAAATAGTACAAATAGGACAAGCATGGCCAAGGGAAGGATGGGTGAGTGGTTGAAGGGCTTAAGAAAAGGAAGAAATAAAAACATTAATTGGTGTTGTTGAAATTTTTCTTGAATAGGCCGTCAATAATGATGCGAGATCATAGAGCAGCTGCGTCTCACACGACATATATACACTGATACACTGCTGCGCCGATTTTGACATCGGCAAAGAACATTGTTTCTGCTCATCCTGGCGACTAATTAACGGAAATTATATATATATATATATATATATATATATATATATATATATATATATATATATATATATATATATATAGTGAGAGAGAGAGAAAAACATAATACGATGGCTGCTGCCTGATGGCGCCTGTCGTCCCTATATCAGTAATTGGAATAAGTTATTTGTTGATATTGGAAGATCTGGGTTATGGTTTTGAAGTGTGTTATTGAATTTAATTTGTTTCGTACGGTTTTGATACGGTGGATGAATTTCATTGTAAGATTATTAGTTGTGTTTGCTTATGTTAGTGAGAATCGTGGTTTTGGTATAGATCTGTCTATCTTAATGTTATATATTTTGATTCACACGAACATATACATACATATAGAGAAATAAAGATGAAAGGAGATGGTTGACTAGCTAGATAGTTATCTACATTTACATATATATATAAAAAGATGCATATATAGGTATAGAGTTATGTATAGTTAGATAATAATTAGAAGAAGAATGGAAGAAGAAGAAGAAGAAGAAGAAGAAGAAGAAGAAGAAGAAGAAGAAGAAGAAGAAGAAGAAGAAGAAGAAGAAGAAGAAGAAGAAGAAGAAGAAGAAGAAGAAGAAGAAGAAGAAGGAGACGGAGAAGGTAGAGACGGAGACAAAGGGGAAGATGAAGAAGAAGAAAAAAAGAAAAAAATGGAATAATAACGAACACTTCCTTTTATCACACATCTGTTTTCAGCAATGTAATATTTAATCAGGGAACACTATCACCCCATTTCTTGTCACAACTCACTACAGAGTAACATGACAATTGGACGTGACGATTTACAATGTTACATTTTCTGGGATTAGTCGTCAAAATTGTACAAACTGTGTCTGAACATTCTCAGTCATTTTATGGCATACGGCCTTGTATCCTATAATTCATACTATCTCTCCATCTCTCTGACATAATTTTTGCTCATACATCTCACTACAGAATCTCTGTGTTATACAGCCTCACCACCTACAACCCTCGTATTCTCACCCTCACTCTCTCTGTCATCCAACGACACAGCCTCTACTTCTCCTTAACATGTCCCTCTGTCTAATCGTCACATCATATACTTTTCACTATCTCTCTCTCCCAGTGACATGCTACTTCATACACTATGCGTCTCATTATATCCCAGTTTGGGGGGAGGTTTGGTAGTATCAGTAGAAGGTCGCATGCTATGCTTTGCAGCAAAGAGTTACGGTTCTTTATGATCTGAGTTCAAATCCTGCCGACGTTAACTTTGCCTTTCATTCTTACGAAGTCGATAAAATAAAGTACCAGTCACGCACTGGGGTCGATTTAATCGACTTTCCCCTCCCCCAAAATTGCTGGCCTTGAGCCTATATAAGAAACACTTATAGCCCACTCTCTGTACCATGACCTCGTTTCTTATACCTATCAATACCTATTCCTCTCACTGCCTATGCTTACCCCTCGCACTACCTATCTGTATCAGGCATCTGTCTATACATCTCTTTCTACCCAACTTCTCTGTGACATATAACAAATGCCTATATTTCACACTATCTCTTCTATATTGGTCAATTGGTTTTCTAAATTTTAATTCATCTAATTCAAACAATTAGTATGAAAAATGTTATTTAAAGACTACCTATCTCACCAAAACCCAGACATCCTTAGCAGGAAGGTGGGCCTCATTAAATTAACAAAAAGGTAAAGTTAACATCAGTGAAGTGACGTACAAAATACCACAAGGTATATGTCCGATGTTCCTAATATGTTCAGGCAATTAATCCGCGCATCTATCATTTCTACAAAACCAACTATGTTACTCAGAGAAGTCGATGGGAAAATATTTCCCAAGTTGGTTAATGTTTATTTTTAAAAGTTTACTCCCTTTAGGTATTTCAGTAAGAAATTCATCGCTCTGTGATACTGACGGCTCTTTGCTTCTATTACCACATAGTATAGTTGTAAAGTATACACAGATTTTTACATCATATTAAAAAAAAAGATATCTATATTGCATGAGAAAAAATGATATATCATGTTATTTAATATTTAGTTCTATGTCTAAATTTCAACGAAGAAAAAATATTTTCTGCGTAAATTATTTATTGAAATATATTAGAATTTTGTGTAACTATGGAGAATATGTATGATAACGTGGTGGTTCATACACTTCGAAATTGTCAGTATCTTAAAAAAATAATGTAATCTGTTGTTTTGAATTAGGAGCTACTGAATAAAATTTTCACGGCGCAATGCATCAAAGTCGCAGTGGAATTTGTTAAGGTAAATAGGTAGGAATAGACTTCATATATATTTATTAACACACACACACACACACACACACATATATATATATATATATATATATATATGCAAAGAAACACACATGCACACATATATATAGATATATACATAATTTACATATGCATACATACATACGCAGACACACACACACATATATATATATAATTTACATATGCATGCATACACGCACATTATATATATATAGGTGTATGCTTGTGTTTGTGTGTGTACACATCTTATACATACATTATTATGCATATATTCATTTTTATATTTAAATCACCCACTAATCAATTCTTCCAAAGAATGCTACAGAAAAACCAAGCCGATAATCGTTACATTTATCTTGCTTTCCACTACCTGACCGATTTTTTGTTTAGCTTTGAGCAGATCCTACTGGTAGAGAATGTCCACGTGCATCCAAGAATGAACTATGGGTTTCCACATCTGGAATGCTTGTTTTGCCCACCACATCACTAGTATTCTCGTACGTATCTTATAAGGTAAGATAAAAAGTTAAAGTGATCTAGCTGATGTGAGAAGTTTCCTTTTTAAGATAGCCTCCAGCAGCTAGCTTAACCGTCAGTCGTATCTCTATACGTTGCCTCTCCCTTCTGTCGTGACTACCACGCCCTCTCTTCTCTACCACTTAAATAATTACGCCACTCTCGACAATGCACGCTCCAACACTCCAATTATGTCTCCTTTCAAAACAGCTCACAACAAACTCAGCATGCGCAATATTTCTTTTGCAATAACATGTATGTTATGATTTAAGCCAGCATAGAATTACTACTACTACAACTAATACGTCTACCATCACCCTCCCCTCCCCAATTGCTACTCTATTATCATTATTATTATTATTATTATTATTATTATTATTATTATTATTATTATTATTATTATCATTATTATTATTTCATTTTGATAAAATTTGTTACACAAATCTCAAATGTTTAATGGAACGGAAAATCGCAAATTGTTAAGTTTCTTTCAATTCCCAAAGACATCAGTGACGTGTGTGAAGTGAAATAGTTTTCTACCAGGAGAAGGCTGGCTATTCGTCCGCTGCGCTCTCTTATTTGTGTAAAATATAGAAACCCCGAATCAGATTTACATTTTTACCGAGTGTTATAGTGAAGATGGTTGAAATAGATTAAATTAAGTATCAAAATATACAACCAGATCAGAGTATCTCTTACAAAGATATATATATATATATACATTCTTTTTAGAAATAGACTCAGATATTTACATGATGTCCTATCTGTTGTTCTTTTATATTTTACAGAAATAATGTTGTGCGCAAAAAAAATTGTATTCAGCCGAGAAATTGAAAGAAGCCCATAGATATTTTCCCATTTTAAACACAGGTTGCGAATTGGCAGGATCGTTAAAGCGTCGGATTAAATGTTTTGGTATTTTTTACGGTTTATGGCACTGTGTTCATATCCCACGGAAGTCAATTTTATATTTTATTCGTTCGGGATCAATAAATTATATACCTGTGTTGGGGCGTTGCATAGGCAGAATTGTTGAAGAGTCGGATGCAATACTTCGTTTTAGCTGATCTGGAACTATGGGCTTTGTTTCTAAATCCCCCTTCCTTCAGCAAGGTTTGGTGACCATTAATGAAAAGACCGATTTGATAACTGGCTATTTTTCTTTAAATTTAATGCAAGCTAGTCTTTTTAAACAAGCACAACCTTTTTTAGTTTATGGGGAAATTACAACGAGTACTACGATAGACCCTTTTTTAACTAAGAGATTGATTCTCTCAATGAAGCTTCACTTTTCATTGTATGCTATGTACCCCAGCCCTATTAGGGATCTTTTCTGTGATTGATTGACTACTAGATATAGCAATGAAATTTCCCTCAAATCCTCTTAACGCATTGACAAGGTAAAGAATACATTGGATAGTGTAGTCATATATAGCCGTATAAATAGGATTGTTATGGCTGGAAAGTAATGTAGGATTGTCTCAGGAATTAATCATTGGACAGATTTTACGGGCAAAACGAACTGGCAGGAATCGCAAGAGTAGACTCTCATCAAGATATGTGGATACCAGCCATGAGCACGGCTGGTCTCGCTTGGAGTTCAACTCAGATCAATTGGAGGAGGCTGCTTCTGACATGACCCACTCGAGGAATTGTTTGAGAAATCTGTCTCCACGAAACTCCATGGAATAAGTGGAAGAAGACGAAGATGAAGAAGGAGTGATTTAGACATTACAAGCAAATACATAACATTTACCGTACCTAACTATATAAACTTTTATCATCCCACATTGCAAAATGAAACTGAAAATTTTGCAATCGAAATAGGATACATATTTCTTTGAGATGCACATCCAATAATAATTAGAAAGAATATTGTATATTGATCTATGAAAAAAAAATATGAGGAAAAGGATCAATAATAAAATAGTAACACATATCAAAAATGTATATATATATAGAGAGAGATAGATAGATCCATAAATACACACACATAAATGTGCACATATATATATATGTGTGTGTCTGTGTGTCGATATATGCGTATGCATTAATCTATGCATTTCTATACGTATATGAATATCGAGTGTGATATTACAGGACAGATGAAACAAATTTAATTACTCTTTAGATGACTTATTTTGATTGTACTGCCTTAATCAATATAGAGTATTGCACCCTATATATTGATGTAGAAATCTAAGAGAGATAGGGCGAACAAGAAAAGCGAACAAAAGAAAGGGAAAAACAGGAGAAAGAAATGTGAGATTTATATCAGTAAATAAAGTATATAAGCTACGTGTATTATAATATCTAAACAATAGAAATAATAATTCTATATACCTAAATACTGTACATTTGTAAACAACGAATTCAGAGTGCATAAATGTGCGTGTGTTTATGAGAGAGCGGTGAATGTGTATGACATATGAATGAGTATATGTGTTAGTGTGTATGGTAGGTTGTGTATCATACGAAGAAGGAAATGAAAACAAAGTGAATGAAAAGAAATTACGATATACGCGCATGCGCCCTTTCCGAATTATTTTCATGCTTATAACATTCCTCACATGAGGTTTGAGAATCGGTCTTCCGGGGCATATATATATATATATATATATATATATATATATATATATATATATCTGTGTGTGTTATGTATTTCCGTAGAAAAGGTAAAGGAAAAAAGAGTGCTCTAATAGTACAGAGCTATCTAATTATATAGTAAACAACACAATATAATTATTCCGTTACCTAAAATTTCATGAAATTAGACGATTCTAACAGAAACGTTCATTTCGCTCATCAGAAGTTTCTGAAATCTTAGATAATGGAATAATTATATTGTGTGGTTTATTATATATCATATGATTCTATATATATATATAGTAATAATAATAAATTTGAAGACTAAAATCCAAAGAAAGCTCGATAAGGATAAATATATATCAAATATATAAGAACCGAAAAGCAAATATTTATTAAAATAACAGAT
>OZ024742.1:304670981-304680981 GCA_964016885.1 Eledone cirrhosa | reverse complement strand
TTGTTGTTGTCGTCCTCTCTTCTCGTTGTCTGTTTGCTCCCTTTTCTTACACAATTCCCCTCTAAATACATCTTGACAATGATAGATGATGGTTACAGTGTGTGACAGATAAAGTTGGAGCATTTCGTCGCTAAACCGAACACCACCAACCAAAACACCACCACAAACAACTCCAGCTTCACCATCATTACCAACAGCAACAGCATATCAACGAACACCACCATCATCACCAGCCCTATCACCTTCACCGCCACCGCCACCTTCACCAGACGTCATTTGCCAGCACGCATTCGAACGTCCAACACTGACGCGATGTTGATGTGTTATTGTTGTTTTTATACTCTATGTGTGTGTGTGTCAATGTGTGTGAGTGTGTGAGTGTGTGAGAGTGTGTGTTAATGTATGAGTGCTTTTGAGTGCGTTAGTGTGTGTGACTGTTATTTTGTCTGATTGTGTGAAAATGTGAGTGTGTGGATATGTCTGCGAATATTTAGCGTGTATGGTGTATGTATGAATTTCTTATCCTTTTTGGCGTCAGTTATGCTGCTGCTGTTGGCGTTATTGCTATTTTTTGTGGTCGTATTGATGCTGGTGATGCTGGAGAGACTTGTGGTGTGGTGCTGGTGGTGCTAGAGATCGTGTTGTAGGTGGGGCAGGTGGTTGTTACTGTTACTGGTATTAGTGCTTGTGGCCGTGTTTGTGCTGGAGGTTATGATACGTAGCGTTGTTGCTTGTGGTGCTGATTGTCATACTGTTTATTGGGCGTGGTGCTTGTGGCCATGGATGGTGTGATGGTAATGTTGTTGCTGTTTGTGATAGTGGTGCTGGTGTTGCTGGTTGTCTCGATGCTGTTGGGGATGGCGGTGGGACGTTTCCTAATACTTTTTTTTTATTTTTCACTTTTCTCTAATTGTCTACATTTGTGTTGTGGTTTTATTTTCGTATCATTTTATTACTTTATTTCGTTATTTCTCCAAAAAATAAGGCAAAACATCGAGATAAATTGAATGAGCAAGAGGCATGAGCGAAGAGAGAAATACATAGAAATGATAAAGAGAGCGTGTGTGAAGGAGAGCGAATGAGAGAAAGCATGCTGAAAATCTTTAAATAATTTGTAACATTGCGTGTAAGTTTGTTTCTGTTAAGTCCGTATTTTCAATTCCTCTCCACATTTAACTAACAACGATGATAGACATACACACATCTACCTGTATGTACACATTTCAGTTTATTGTGTGTATGTCGTGTGTATGTATTTGTAGTTGTATGATCATATGGAAATGTAAGGGAAGGCTATAAAACTTAAACTCGTCCACCTCCTAATGTATATGTATATATATATGTATGTATGCATGTATGTATATATATATATATATATATATGTATGTGTATATATATATATATATATATATATATATATATATATATATATATATATATATATATACATACATACATATACATACATACATACATACATACATACATACATATATATATATATATATAAGAGATATATATATAGAGAGGGAGGGGAGAGGGAAGAGTGTAAGGAAAAGAAATGTGGTGAATAAGAAGGGCCGTCGCTAAACGGACAGACGAGAGACAGGCCGATTGATTGAGAGATAAATAATGCATACATACGCTCATGCAAACCGTATGTTTGTGTGTTTATGTGTTTGAGATTGTGCTTGTGCGTGTATGAGTGTGAGTTTGTTTTTAAGCATTAGATACATACATAGATAGACGGAAATATCTGCATTTCTAGAGAATCATCAAACTTAGGACAGGTGCCAGATGCGTAACCTTTCTAAGCCATATCTTCTATCTATGCTGTTGACACTGTATCGTTTATGTTTTCCCACTCACCATGAAACTAAACAATATTCTGAGAAAGATTATAAATGGCGTTTATCGCGAGCTGATTATAGATTAAGTCTTAATCGCTGCCTAATCAATTCTTTGGGACTAAGGTTACATCTGTGTCAAACTGGCAAAGTCGGATTTCATTATCCGTTGATCTGCCTATGACATATTCCACTTTTCTCTTTTCTCTTGGTTATTACCCATTATTTATACACCGTCTTTACCTTCTACTCTTTCTCTCCTTATCTATCTATCTAAATATCTAACTCACATGCGCACTCCTCCATTTTCTACCTTTAATCTATCTCTATCTCAAATGCGATATTAGTGAAGACCTCAAGGATATTATGATGGATATTGAATTTTTCTAAAGGACACCTCACCAATTAGATTTACCCATGAGGTGAAATAATTTCCCAATGTCACTATGAATAATTCTGCTTGGGGCATTTGATCAGAACACTGATATTCAATCTTTCATTTAAAAAGTCAAGAGAAAAACAAATAGCTTGCTGTCTGTCTCATTGTTTTATTAGTTTGCTTCTCGATTGATTACGATGCATATAAACGTACAGGGATAGTTTGTTTGGCTTGAATTCCAGCTGAGCACTGTTAAGCTTAAAACGCAATAATATTTGAAATATGCACACTGTAATTCGTTACGGTAATCCCTAATATCCCAAGAGAAATACCAAGAAGAATATGTTTGACAAAACGTTTCCAGTAAACATTTTCAGCGCTCAGTCAATGACGGGATCCTGGTTGGCAAACAAAAACAATACAACGATCAAATCTATTTCGAGCTAACCCATTCATTTATAAAAATAGAAGGGAAAAGTCATTTCACTGCTGTCGTAATGCTATACATTTGACTGGACAGAGCGTGTAAGATTAAAATGTGTTAAGAAATGTAATTTAGTGATTCAAATTAGTTTTCTCATAATGTTCTATCGTGAAATTTCGCTAAAATCTTCCAGGAGTTTTGTCGGCTGTCGAGTTCATATTCAACATCCTCAGCTTAACCTTTCTTAAATTAGGATACGAAGAAAGATTCAACAATGCTTCGGAGAGAAATACTTTATAGAATATAACTGTTGCTTTTAGTTGAAATTACGGTCGCAGGCCTAGCTATGTAGACAAGTAATTTGTTTCACAACCACGCGTAAATCGGTTTAATCCGACAGTGTGGGACAAAATTATCGAATATGTGATTTCCTTATTTAAGACGGTAAGTTGCGATTTGAGGAATATTTGAGAGATACTTCTAGTAGCTCAGTTGATCAGTAACGTGTGTGGTTATTTGATTGACGGAAAATATATAGAAAGGTCATGTGTGTGTTTATATTTAAACAGAGCTACAGCATGGTGATGTTTATGTTGAATGACATTGTACTTACCAGTTTGACGAATAGGGATTGATAAAATAAATAACCCATTGAAATAAGCCCTGAGTATCTCATGGAGACGTTGACCCAGCATGGTGGCAGTCCAATGATTCAAAAATAAAAACAATATAGGTAAAGCAATAGACGCAAATAATATTTATAATATATTTATAATATAAATGGTCTATGACACCAATAAAGTTAGATTATTAATTTGAATTTGTTCCATTCATAACTGTGTCTGAACATTCCTCTTCAAAGGATTGCAAATTGTGTTGGCGATAAGAATTTGAAAGTATTAGTTTAGAAATTCCGTTGCTAAGTGATTTCTTTCATATTAGCTGAGTTCCCTGAATTTCATTACAGATGTGGTTATCTTCTTAATTGTCTTTTAAGATAATTAATAACATTATTCCTTCTCACCAAAGTAGTAAATCCAGTTCTATTCCCCCAACCCATTCCATCCTTCACATTCGCCATGAACAACTCGAACACTCGGAACAACACCACCAACGTTGTTGTCACTTTCTTAAGATCCCTGACATTTCAAGGAACTACATATACGCATGACTTATTTGATTATATATATATATATATATGCATGTATGTATGTATGTGTATATGTATATATATATGTGTGCATGTATGTATGTATATGTATATATATGTATCTGTGTGTGATGTTATTTTTACATTTTACATATAATTTTATGAGATTATTACAACGAATTGACTAATAAAAGACAATTCAAGTATTCGTATCGGTGAAGCGAATTAATAAGGTTTGATTTTTCGCGACGGGGGAACGCATATTAATAAAGTTAATGGTAGTAGAGATAGTGGAGGTGTTGAAGTTCAACATAACTTGAACAGCATTTCAAGGTAAATTCAGTCATTAATATGTATTGATGCTTTTGCACTCGCATAAATGTATTAGTTTTAATGCGATGATGAAGCTTCGTTAGTTTAGTTGTATTGTAATAACCAGGAATTGTTTCCTGTAAGTTAGTGTGATCTCTGAAATTATTAAAAGCACCACACTACTTCTAATCCGACCAATCAATTTGGCGTTTCTATGGTTATGTTTGAACTATCAGCATGAAGGCAGCAAATTCTATATATTATGTATGATCAGGCGATCGCATTATATCGAGGATAGTTTTATTTATCTTTGTTTTGATAATCTGTATTTGTAATTTTATAATGAACTGGAAGATATCAGGTGAAAAACCCGTCTTTATTTTGACTCACTAAAATGATTTCTCCCGTATTTCATTTACATTTAGCAATATAAAATATACCAGGTATGAGAGATATACAATATAACTTACTCGTTAATATTTTCTGGGTTCACACTACACCAGTATATAAATGGTATATATATATATATATATATATATATATATATATATATATATATATATATATATATATATATATATATATATTACCATGGTATATATATATATTACCATGCCACAAGGCAAAGTAGATTTTCAGAAGATTTGAAATTGCAACATACAATTACTAAATTTAATATTGTAAAATATTTAACCCAGCGTTCTTGTATTGTGTTCACGATCAATGGTGCAGTCAGAGTGGAGGCACAACTCACTGAATTCGATTGTCTATTACATCTTAGATTTTCTCTACGGAGTAACTAAGATAAAATATATTTCTACCATGAAAACACCTTGAATATTGATGTAAGTCCCAGTAGCATGCAAGAACTACAAACAGATACGCAACTATAGATACAGAAAGATACGAAAGATGCTTGTGTATCACTCTCAATAGCATTAGGAGAAGGAAGTAACGGAATATAACGGTGTATTGGAAAAGAGTCCCTGCACTTCAGACTTCATATAGCGTAAGACTCAATGTCGTGTAGCTGTTGAAGAGGTACTCTGCACGCTGAGTTCAACTTTGCTTCCCCTCGTTCAGTCTCAGATGAAGGTAATCTGCACTATCCTCCCTCCCTGGAAAACACTGATATATGCCACCATATTGACCTCATTACTTACCTTTTCAAGTCTAGTATTTATTTTATCAATCTTTGTTTGTAATCACAGACACACACCTAATATGCACACGACTAACTTCTGCAGTTTCCGTTTACAAAATCCTATTCACAACAGATTTCTTAACCCTCCGGTCCAGTAGAAGACAAATACCAGCGTCCTATGCAGTGAGACTGGACTCAGAACCTGGATCTTGAGAAAATAATTCTTTACCCACATAGCCATTGGACGTGATTCATTTACCTATAGCTATTCTACATAGCCAGTGCACCTTTCAGTCTTACGATGCTCCCACTTACTCCTTTTTCTACAAATAAATATCTTTCACATCATATTCGTTATAAGAATGCAAATAGCGTACACAAACATATTTTCTATTTTATACACAGATAATTACACTAACATTTCCATCAAGTTCTTCGTTTCAACTCTTCAGAATACATCACGCACATCCTGTTGCAATAGGTAAACGAGTCAGGCAAGTTTAACCAGCTGTATCGAAGCATGCAATCGGCATACGACGATGGATTACACGTGGGGGAGAGATAAGTGGTCATGCTGCTCCATATGTGTGCATGTAGGTTTTCGTCTGTGTGTGTGTGTGTGTGTGTGTGTGTGTGTGTGTGTGTGTGTGTGTGTGTGTTTGATTGGATAAACTAGCGGCGATGGTGGTGTTGTTTGTGTTGAATACAATGTGAGCTGCATAATCTAAACCGAGAGTGTATTTACCATTTCTTCTTGGAATGTTGTATATATAGATTGCATGTGTGAATTTCCAAGTTAAATGATTGTAATGTTGTTTGTAATATGTGTGTGTTGGGGCATGCGTATGTGTTCTAAGTGGCAGTATTGTAGAAATGACATCTGTTCAGATGTATATTGGCCTATCATGCATGTAATTATATATGTACTCAATATTTTAAGTGTGTAATTGTTAAATACGTGTTATGTTGTGTTGTAAGTATAGATTTGTGTGTGTTTCTGTGTCTGTGTGTAATTTTACGTTATCTTTAAATGTGCTAACCTTTATTCGCTTATTGAAAAGCGGATGCAAATGATTGTTTGAATAAGTGTTGCCATATTATATATATATGTATGTGTGTGTGTGTATGTATTTTCTCTTTCTAGCTCACGTAAACAAATACACACAAATATAGACACCGACGTAGCCTATGCCAAATACGCAAACATACATTTTTTATTCCCTATTCTATTATAAAATTAATCACTTTCAAGAATATATATGATTGGTTGATACCGTTACAACATATAGAGGCAATTGTAGTTTTGTGTTTTAGTTACTCCAGATGATTGGTAAAGTCATTGGAAATAAGGTAAATATCCCGGCTAATGTATTGTGTGGTCAGATCTATATTAGATGTATCTTTATAGAATGGTACATGTAATCGATAGTCAAAGAGAAGATTGAACAGACTGAAGTATTCCGAAAATCATACATTGGTCCTCTAATTTATCTGACTGTATCTAAAGACTTCCCTTCGTCACATTTTTTGTGTTAACAATGAAAATAATAGTGAATCAAGTTTATACCATCTAGTTTAATTTCTGCTTAGATAATGTTTAAGTTATATTGCTCTATGATTTTGAAAATAAATGGCAACGATTACACCATATAAATGTTATGCTCAAAAGAGAGACAAATATATAGGCGTGTAGCCAGAGCAATCACACAGCTTCCTGTGGTCTTTTCAAACGAAATGAAAATTAGATTAGAACGAAGAAAATTTGGTAACTAAAATATCATTGAGAGAGAGAGAGAGACTAAGAAGACTAAGGGGAGAAGAATTTGTGTGTATGTATGCGTATTTTGTTTCCTAATAGTTAAAGTAAAACGGAAGGCTACCTCAGCAGGCTGATAGCATATCTGGTAGCCATTAATATGCCTGCCTGATGCAGGACGCAAACAGAAACACAAGTTCATTCAATGTCTCAGCGGATAAATCATTTGTCATTTGAAAATTACCTTCTTCATTTCACAAATTTGAATTTTCCCTAGACCATCCATGTATGTAACCATCCAGATGATAATCATAAGTGTCACGACCATGAAAATCATCATCATTATCACCGATTTTATTAAAATCATCTCATATATAAACAAAATCCCTATTAATATTAATATTATTTAGGTACTGGGTTAGCAGAATTGTTACAGCATTTGATAAAAAGATTTGTTGCAATTGTTGCCAATCTTTATATTTAGAGTTCAGATCCTGCCAAGGTCAACTTCAAAGTCGATAAAATAAAGTACCAGTCATATACTGTCGATATAATCGTCTTTCTCCTTCCTCCAAATTGATGGTATCGTGCCAGTATTAGGAAGAATTTTTACACGGAAAAATTACACTTTCGTTTTCCTTCTCAGGTTCTCTCCCACAATTAGACATTCCAACCAACATTTTATCCACTAACCCTGAAACGTTTCTGATATTTTTCTAAATTTTTCACGATTTTCTTCACGTTATCTTTAGATTTACTCGCTGTTACAAATCATACTGTTATTTTGTTTATTTTATTTTATTCTTTTTCACTTTTGCCCTACTGCCATCATTATTATCCCTTCCTCTTACTCATACACCTGTTTCTTCTCTTCTATTTCCTTCACCTCATCTTTTTTTGTTGTCCTTGTATTAGTATCACCGTTGCTTTCTCTACTACCCCATTTCCACCCCTAGTGGAATCAACGCAACCTCCAACACCGTTACCGCTACTGTCATTGACCTCGCCTATTACGTTCGGACGGGCTTTCAACTTCCATGAAGCATAATCTTTTTATCAATGCAATAATAATAATAATAATAATAATAATAATAATATAATAATAATAATAATAACAATAAATAAATAAATAAAGAACAAGAAAAACAAAACCAACAACGAGAAGGACAGCAACACAATAGCTTTTTTTTTTCACCCTCCCAAGATTCAGTAAATACACATCGGGTTGGCTTTTATATTGAGCAAGTCTCCACTCAATGTTCTCTAATTGACATTTCCCTCCATAAAATGATGTCACCATATTGGAAAGGGCTGGCTCGCATCCCTATTTTTTTTATCTAACTTTTCTTTATGTGTCAGGAGATTCACTTCATATAACCCTAGTCCTACTATATCTAATAGCTGTGTCAGAAGTGTTAGAATGATAGGAATACGGTTCGAAACAGTAGCAGCAGTATTTAACAACGAAGAAGGTGAAACGAAGAAACATATTGAAAAAGACGCCTGAACAGACAAAAACATATGAAATAAAAATTAATTTGCCTCTCTTAATATAAATCAAGTAGTAGTAGTAGTAGTAGTAGTAGTAGTAGTAGTAGTAGTAGTAGTAGCAGCAGCAGCAGCAGCAGCAGCAGTAGTAGTAGTAGTAGTAGCAGCAGCAGCAGTAGTAGTACTAGTAGTAGTAGTAATAGTAATAGTAGTAGTAGTAGTAGTAGTAGTAGTAGTAGTTCGCAAAGAAAGAAACACTCCTCATACAACCACATATTAAAACTAGAAAGATATATATATTTTTTTTAATAAGTACTGATGTTTAACAATTTTGTAAAAGGCGCAGGCAATTTAATCAAAACCACTACTACATGTTTAGTATTGTGTTGATTCCCAGAAGAATTAATGTAAAATTTCGATCAAATCAAGGTTTGAACAGAACGCATGTCGTCCGAAACACACTGAGACTGCCAAACACTGCTGTTAGTGTATTATGAATAATAAAGGTGGGTATTTCTTCAAAATCTGACGCTATTAAACGAAACATAACGGTTTTATTGATTGTTTTTCTAATACTTTGATGATGATGATTATGTTTGTAGCATTTCCTATGTTGATCTTTTAGCTACCATCTGCAACTGATTGAGTAGAACTATAATCAAATGCGGTCCAGCAATTATGAAGACATGAATACTAACATTGTTTATCATTTTCAAATGTAATGTCTTTTATTTATTAAGTCGGTATAGTTCAAATTTGAGGTAGATATGTTCATGTTGTTTCCAGTAACCAGAGAGAAGTCCAATCATTGTCCAAATGTTGTTAGTGATGATGTTGCTGTTAGTAATCAAAACGACGGCATTGATTTTCATGATGAATCAGCAACAAACAAAATGAAATAAAGTATTCTGTTTGAATGTTCGTCGTTTGTTTTCGGAAAGCATTGTTGGGAGTAAAAAAAAATGCACAGTAGGAAATAATGAGAAATATCTATTAGAATACATGAGATATTTCTTATGTCGATATCCATTGGACAGTAGATCTATACACGTCAATTTGTGCTGGATGAAAGAAATTAGTTCTGTAATATACATAATATAATACAAGAATGAGTAAGACATTAAATACATGACAAAAAATTGACCGGAAGTTAAATCTACGCACAGGGAAACCAAAATAGAGAGAGATGAATAAGTATAAAAACATTACGAACTAAATTACGAAAAAAGAGAGAACAAACTGAAAAAATATTACGATAGAATAGAGAAGAGAGTAAGTGGATAAAAATTCTTGCTAGAAGGTCTGGTATTAGTTTAGTTTGTCAACTTAAGCTAACTCGAGTTAACAAAAGAATTATTAACGGCGGAAGTCGAAGAAGGCCACGCAACGACTTGCAGGTTGTGTAATTTAGAGACACTCACGCAAGCCTTACAGTGTATACACGAACAAATAAAATAAAAAATCATAAGCATATATAAAAAAAAGTTATGCCTAAGACAA
>OZ024742.1:304630981-304665981 GCA_964016885.1 Eledone cirrhosa | reverse complement strand
CAATATATGATATCCAGAATTAATATAAAAGCAAGAAAGCAAGAAAGAAAAAAGAAAAAAGAAAAAAGAAAAAAGAAAAAAGAAAAAAGAAAAAAGAAAAAAGAAAAAAAAGAAAAAAAGAAACCGTGCTCACAGAAATGAAATACTATATTTTCCAACTTTCGGATACCTTTTAGAAAACAGCAATTTCTTCATTACATTATTATTATTAATATCATCATCATCATCATCATCATCACTAATCTTATTTTTATTGCTCGTTTTCTCTGAACCACCGAGCGTATCTTTGTGTGCCTTAGCTTTAAACAGTGATTTGTTTTGGTATTATTTTAGTCCGATTATAGTGGTAGTACAATAGAATATTTTCATGTGTGTGCAGTCCCCGGCAATGTTATATGTGAGCACAATATCTGGGATTTTGGTTATGTATATGTCCATTTGCATTTAATCATTCAGAAGCACCTATTGTCATATAAATTGTTTCTTTTTTTAGTTGCAACATTTTGGTTACCTCTATTTCAGATAATTTATATTTGGAACAGCTTATTCAAATCTATTAGACATGTATTATTCTCAGTTGCGAGTCAGTACCGCTACCGTCACTGCATTAGTGATAGCTGGAACAGGCAACGGTAACAGCGGAAACAACAACAGAAATGGGCGGTAGGGGTCTTTAGCTTTGGTTGGTGATATTTCTTGTGGTGCACACAAAAAAGAATCCCTGATAGATGCACAACCGTATATCTCATGAAAATGAAGCAGGTAAGATATATGAATTCAAATTGGCATGGAAGTGGAAATATTGAAGGGAGCCTTTTGGAAATAACCAGAGGTGAAGCCGTCGGACAGAGTAAGTGGCATGAGTGGAGTTGGCAACAGCTCATCACAGAGGGCACTGAGTGCTGCGAATGTGGAAAGTGGGAGATATACAGATCATAATGAAGATGTATCAATTGAGGAAGAATTAGCCTACCAAAATTTTGATAAGTGAGAATATGATGAACCAATAAATGTGGGGTGAGTGGAACGTCAAGTGACTGATGATGTGGACAGTGAAAGTTTGAATGAAAATGAAGAAAGGGGAGGAACAAGATTGATTACTAAAAGAGTCACATATTTTTTAATGATTCTTGAATCAATAAGACGCCGCGTAATCTTTGGGATATAGAGTGAAAGCGTTTACCAAGCGAACCATCCAAATAAAGCATGTAAATAGAAACCAATGATATCACTGGCTTGAGAAGGTTAATCAGTACTGCAGAGTTTCTGGTGTGTGAGGGATTACGTATCAAGCAAATTGAAATGGAGAAATATAAGAAAGACTGGTGGAAGATGACATTCAAAAGAGATATAACGCAGCTCAGAAAATATTTAGGTAAAATTGATACATAGCGTAGAGAAAAATGGAAGATGAAAAAAGTACGGGAGAAACTACGCATGAACATGAAATTACTAGAGTACCTAAAACTATCTTGACGCCCAAATATTTCTGAATAGAATTTAAGAAAGTTTTTTCCCATGGTCCCACATGCATGGAGACTGAATTGTTTGAGAATATTTGAGATAGCAGGCAACACTGTATGCAGTGTTCAAACATCTAGGTGAGACCAATATAAAAAGCGAAATATTTCAATGATAAACCATACACACACATACACACTCATGCACACAAATTATCTATATAATGTACCTTGAGATCGTTCAACCGTGGTCATTTGGTCACACAAGCACACCCCAAATATAATAGAATGTTAAGGTCATAAAGCAATCAGAAACATTTGAAATGACCAAGAGGTGAAATTCTCTGACTCGAGTAAAAGGCTATATTTGATATTTCAGTTTCTGAACGATCTCTGTTTCTACTGGCATCTTGATAAGAGAATTTCTTCTTCGGCTAACAGGAAATCAATTGCAATGTGCGTAGAATAACGAAGGAATATAATCAATATTTTGCTGCCTTTATTCTCAGTTGACTAGAGAGTTAAATATTTTGGCAACGAATTATTAGCAGAGGCGATGGGCCATATTCTTCTGTGGCATTAATGAGTGTGAGTGACCTCTGAAGTTATTTGAAGCACAGGTAAATAACAAACACAAAGGATCATAGATAGAGTACTGAGCCTAATATTGATATTGGTTTGGAATGAATGAAAATAATTTTTAGTATTACTCCCGTTGAGGTGACTGCTTCTGATATATTTCAAAATACTTTTCTCATTCTTACTAACGGTTGCCTTCTGCTAGTACATTTCGATTGTAAATTCTAACACACGTTTATTAAGAATGTTGCTACCCGTTGGAGTACATACATTCTGAGGAACAAGTAATTACAACACATAATATAATGCTTGATGGCATATCTTCTCTATATCCCATATGAAGGTGTGTCATCTTTCTTCACTCTATAGTTAGTACTCGCCTAAATTCTAATGCTGGATAAAACCATTTAAAACTTCATGGATCATCCTTATCATGTTTGTAACATACACAACCTCCAGGCAAATAATATTTCTGTTATTATTACTATCATTATTAAATTATTAATTTATTTGGAAATATGTAAGTTCTGAGCGAAATATAGTTATAAAACTTAATTATATGAATTGTTGTTAAATATAACAACGTTATTTTATCTCATTTCGACTCCTCGGTAATTTCTAGTCCTTAAATAATCGAAATAAAATCAATAAAATTATAGAAACCCCATAAAACGGTCAGCTGTAAAAAGTCATATGAAAATTATATTACTTCTTCAAAAGGAATGATTTTAAATTGAAGCATAGATTTCTAATTGTATAAACTTGTAGCAGAAGTTATCTTTCTCCACAAATAAATATTTCAAGTTATCTTGCATTCTAAATGTAGATACAATTTCGAAGCTTTAAACATATTTTTTGAATATTGAAGTCAAATTCTTTTTTACTTGGAAAAAGAAATTCTAATTCAAACTTGCAGCAAGTAAAATCTCTTTGATATGAATGCGAAGAACTACTGGTTTGAAGTTTGGTAGCTCTTTTTTTTTTAAAGTGGTTCTTACATAATCAAATCTGATTAGATATAAACTATTGATTACATTTCAACAAAATCATGTGAAGGACAGTTTCAGCTCATCCTATAAAAGTTATTTATTTCGATTTTCTAAGGGTGGGTCTATGCTATTTCCCTTTGTCTCATCCAGATATGTCTAAAGTCTGAAAAAGCTTCTGAGCGTGTTTGCCTATTTCCAAGTGCTAGGATATATATAACTGTGTTGCGTATTGAAAGCCACATTGTTAGCCGATTAGAATATATACGGTGGTAATCGACTATTATATCTTATCGGAAATGTTTTCCTCAGCACAATAACGTTGAAAAATTGTACAACAAAATTCCGTTTCAGTTTCAAGTGAAATGAAAGTTCATTTTTTTCCTTTATTTTAAGGGGAATGTTTATTACCAGATTTCAGAACTAGAAATCTATGTTTGAATTTATAATGAAGTACTGATATCTGATTGTAGATTATTGAAATCCATTTCGGTTTAAGGTTTGAGTCTCTGCAGGTTATAAAAATATGAAAGAGCAAAGAAAAAGCAACAATAGATTTTGAATTACATTATACAGTTTTTTACGCACCGTTGAGACGAAAGTTACTTTCATTTGGTGAAAACAGCAAATGCCATAAAATTTTACAGCTTAATAATTGATTTCTTCATACGGATGTGTATGAGACTTAAAAGAATTCAGAACGAAGAGATGTAGCCTATTTAAAATATAAACCTGTCGTTTCAAAAGATTCCTTTATTTTTATTGTGAAGGTAGGTTAAAAACTTAATATTTGCATATTCATATTTTGCATAAGTTACAATATGTGTTCGTCTATGTTTTAATGTGTATGTATGTTTTTATGCGTGTTTGTGTGTGCGTATGTGGGTAATTATGCAAAGACATCAAAATTTGTGAGAGTGAAAAATTATGTGAAAATGTATGTGTTCCTCTATGCGGATACACATGTGCACGCATTTACGCTATACGTGTGATGTATTTCAGTGTGTCTTTAAACATCCTTGTATGTATGTTTTATTTGGCTTTGAATTCTTATACATAATTTTATTATATTTATTTTCCTGTATGGTTATAAGGATTTGTACATTTATATGTGTGTTATTTCTATATATATGTTCATGTCTGTCTATTTTTGACTTTCTGTATGAGCAGATAGAACTTATTTCTAATATTACTGTTTGGAGCGGATGAAGGACCAAAATCATATTGAAGAATATTTAATACCGTTTATGACATTATGGATTCTGTTAATTCGATTTACCAATGTAGAGAAAGAAGTATGCAAAAGAGATGAAGCAAAACCTCTATACCCACGCCACCCAGAATAAATAATGTTGAGAAGAGAAACGATTCACTGGGAAATGTGCGTGTATATATGTGCGTAGTGGTTGTGAGATCGTTATTTAAAATAAAACAATTATATTCAGAGAAACTTTACTTGGAACAAAGCTGCCAGTTTCCAGTTCCAAAGCTATAGAAGAATAATGGCCTTTAAGCACTATTCTAATTTAAGATGTTTTTTTTTGTATTTAATTAAATTTTAAATTCACGAAGATATTGATTTTTCTACATAGGCATAGAACTTCAGATTTATACGACAGGAGACATAAGACATAGTAACGTGCAGCGGGGAAGGGAAACCTGGTCGTCTTTCTAAAATAGAGCATTGTTTTTTCTAAAGGTTGTGGCTTAAATCTGAGGATTTTGAATACATATTGTCTTGTAATATGCGATTCTAAGAAAACCACGTGTTGTAAAAAAAAAATGCCATTTCAAGCATGTTTAATTTAAATGAGTAATATTTGATTGTTTGATCATTAACAATCAATTCGGTTTTGTTTTTCAGGTATGTCGGATTAAAGAAAAGTGGAAAATATTTTTAAAAGAGGCAACGCCAGTTTATATTGCTATTGAAACATTAAAACTTCACAATAACTAAGTTGATATTATAATCAATCTTCACCAATTAATAACATATTCCTGAAGATTTTCACACATTTCCGAGAACAATACGATACCAGAGATATACCTAGTATGTGATAGGATTTCAACATAGTTTATATCTACAAATCGGAATTTATCTTGCTAACATTAATTTAGAAAAACATGAATTTACATGGCTTTTCCCTCTACTCCTAACGCATTTAATACACACATAAAATAGAGCCATATATTGACAGGGTATTTGACGCAATAAAATGTATATACAGATATAAAATCGAGAAATTTATTATGACGTACAACAAACCACAGATCTTACGCAAACAAACTACGAGATTTATAAAATCTCTAAGTGCTCCTGTCAAGAATACATCAACATAATTTTCTTTCCTAATATTATTCTTCGATTTGTAGACTTTATAACTCATATCGAATGGAAATTTTTATTATGTCATATGATAAACAACAAAAACAAGATTGTATTTTTAATTTTCAGTTGTTTATGTAATTTTTCGTCTTTGATTTTTTTTATTTCGACACGTTTGTCTTCCATTTTGTTTTTTTTTTCAATTCTTTTGCTAGTACGTTTTTTTGAGGATCATCGACAAGGGTAGCATGGAGGGAGTTCCCCATCGTCAACAGGATGCGTAAAACAGAGCAATCTCAGCTAAGGCATCCATCTGTATGCAGTGGTTTGAATCTACACCCGAAATAATCCATAGTCGGATTTGAATCGAAATCGCAAATAGCCGGAATAGAAACTACAAGATATCTCCACTGAAGTTCAAACGAATTTATCATTTCAACGGTTATATTTACCATTGACGATTGAGTTTAGTTTAAGAGAGATATACCTTCAAGTGAGTATATGAAATAATAATACTGAATATATTTATTATACAAATATATGTTTATAAGAATTTAAAATCTTTAAATTTTAGAAGTAGCTGTTCTCGGTCATATATTCTTAGAAAAAGAAGATTGGCTGTTATAGAGAAATAAAAAGATTATATAACATTGGATAGAATTTGAAATATAATACGAGGAAAGAAAACGCAAATAATTGAATTGAGTCGCTGAAGTTATGGATTTAGTCATGATGCGGACGTAAGATACCAGGTTTCAACTTTATATATATATATATTTGTATGATTATAATGTGAAAACACATGTAGTAAAACCGCTTTAAAGCAGACAAGAATAAGAAGCTTATTAAAATATTGGGAAATAAACACATTTCAATCTTAACATCTACATTTTTTCAGTCATTTCACAGAGAATTTCAGGATCAGTGATACGAAAAAATCAAACAAGAAAAAATGAAGAAGAAAAAAAAATGAAAAAAGAAAGAAAAAGAAATAGGTGCTTGACCTACAATTAACATATACAAGGTGACTGTTAGTTCGTGTTAGGATTTTGATAGTACATTTATTTTACATAATGCATAAAATATTGGTTTTACGTTTAGATTTCTTCGAATATTTATTTGAACAGTTGTGTATGTATTATTAAAATACATATTCTAAAATACATATTCTAAAATACTTATTTTAAAATATTACGATTACGCTTAGCTTATTGTATTTATGAATGTAATGCCGTGTGTGTGATACTTAGATTTAAAAGTACGTTACGTTATTGGAAAAAACCTCATTGTACTTTGCTCCTGTGAATTCAACAGAAGATGAGTAGCAGCGGCTGTAGGGGTTTAAACCTGGAATGGCCTGGTGACATGTCCATTGGGGACTCATTAGCTCTAAGTCACTTAACGCCATTGAAACCAGGATAAGCTCCGACCTAATGACACTTCGTGGTGAGGAAAAACTAAATCTCATGTAAATGTATACTCTGCGGAATATTACGTTCCACATCTTAATCCACATTTATCTTAACGACAATAAGCTTGGCAAGGAAAGAAGAAGTAAATGTGTAAATAATTTTCATAATGAAGTTCATTGGAAGAGGATGAAATATATAATAATCACTACAAAAAAGGACGAGTGTGGGTAGAAAGTATAAATAGGTTGCAGGAAAAAGTGGGAGGTCGAATACGACGTCAATGGTCATCCCTGGCTTTCGACAATAAATGTTCCATCTTTTCAATCAAGAGAAGATCCGACTCAAAACATATAAGAGGTTGAGAATTCTATACATTCGTCGACGTTGAAAGTCGCTATCAGAGAAACTCAAGGTGACGGAGTGTGTGACAGGGCTCAACCGTTGAGTTATATGTACAATCCACACAAAGAGCTTCTAAACAGTTAATGTTTACCTAAATAATGAGTGAATACAAAGTTATCGAAAACAACATTTCCTTATCATGCGAAGCGAACCACTTACATATTTGACCATGCTGTGTCCACCAATGATGAAGGAGAAAGGAAAGAAAATAATGAATATAACTATTTTAAGTATGAATTATAAGGACAAGAATATTGGAAACACTGGAGTAAATTAGAAGAATGGGAGAATAATCGAGAAAAGAAATCGAAGATCTGAAAGCAATATATTAATAAAAAATCTGTGAGGATGCATGAATAAATGTAGGTTTCTTGAATGAATAGAATTTTTTGTGTATTTGTGTTTGTGTAATATTTTGTCTATTCCATTTTACTTCTGTAAAAATAATTTTACACACGATGTATTCCCTAGATTTCACGTGCATTATATTTGCACCATTAACGCACTAACAGAAATATATGTATATATATATATTTTTATTCATACATATAACAAAAAGTGTGTGGTAAGATACCAGGTAGGCCATAGCGCAGCAGTTCGGATCTAGCTGTTCTGGGTTGAATCGGTAAGGTACTCAAAACATATGATTTCCATCGAATGAAACAGTTCTAGTTCTGTATAAGCCCTTTCTCTCTATCTCTCTCTCTCTCTCTCTCTCTCTCTCTCTCTCTCTGTATATATACATATATACAGAAAAGGATAATAAACGAGACAAACACAGAGATGCAAACACAGTCTTATATATACACATACATACATACACACACACACACACAAACACGCCCCCCCCCCCACATATATATATATATATATATATATATATACATATATATATATATACATATATTTCTGCGAGTGCGTTAATGGTGCAAATATAATATCTCACTCTCTCTTGCTTTCCATAAATATTGACAGGTTGAGCAATGTACAATATATGCATATATATATATATATATATATATATATATATATATATATATATATATATATATATAGCGGCGATGAATTAGTTTTGCGAGGTTTTTTATATGAAATCGTGTGTCGAAACAAATATTGTTATACTTGGGGAGGGTCATATTTGTGTAATATTGCCAGAATTAATAACAGAAAACCAACCAAACAGTAAGTGTGTTATGTTATTAATTCTGGCAATATTACACAAATATGACCCTCCCCAAGTATAAAAATATATATATATATATATATTAATAAAAGGAATTCCAACTTTGTCTGATTTACTCGTTTTACGGTATGTACGCATTTCTTCTAACTTTAAATTTATACCTAATTGCGTATGGTTGACGGTATATTTGGTCAGTTTCTACATGTTGTTGAAATGTTGGGTAAATACTCTATTGTGGTCAACCGCGAAGAGGCTGCTTTCGGTTATTTATCAAATATATCTTCATAGGAGCCTTTATTCTTATATATATATATATGTATATATATACAGAGTACGAGAATAGACCTAGGAAAAATAGATCCCGTCGCATTATATGGTATAACCCACCATATAATATGTTCGTATTTTGAGTTATCCTATTAAGGATAGACTGATGAGTTCGATACTCGAGATTTATCCTTAAGAGGATATCTCAAAATACGGACGAAACCATGGTAGAGATATAATTACGGTATGTACACATTTCTTCTAACTTTAAATTTATATCTAATTGTGTATGGTTGACGGTATATTTGGTCAGTTTCTACATGCTGTTGAAATGTTGGGTAAATACTCCATTTTGGTCAACCGCGAAGAGGCTGCTTTCGGTTTTTTATCAAATATATCTTCATAGGAGCCTTTATTCTTATAGCCTGGTCTAATTGATTTTTTATATGGTTAATTATGCTAATTGGGAGAGGAAATATATATATTTTATCTAATGATTCTAAGGACATGATTTATAATATATTGCTCTGATTATTTAATTTATTAATTCTTCATTGAGCCACATCGTGAACGGTTGCCACATATATATCTGTGACTTTATGTATATGTAAATCTTTATAGATAGATATATATATATAAAATGACGTATTATCTTCGTTTTTTCCGTTCTTTGCCAGGGAACGTTTCCACGAACCAAAGTATCGTCTTCCTGTCTTCCTCCGGTTGCAAAGTTTTTTGAAATATTTACTTCTGCGTTCACATATTGACTTTTTTAGTTTCAGAAGATCCCGTTAAGGGTGAAAGCAGCGATTCTTTGCTTAAACTTTAATCTGTTATTTTAATAAATAAATAAATATATATATATATATATATATATATATATACGTTATTCCGGGTTGAATCGGAGGTAACCACAGTAAGTAAGGTACTCAATGATTTCTAATGAATGAAACAGTTCTAGTCCTGTAGAATCTCATCTATATTAAAACTTATATATATATATATATATATATATATATATATATATATATATATATATATATATATATATATATATTTATATATATATATATAGTAATAATAATAAATTTGAAGACTAAAATCCAAAGAGGGCTCGATAAGGATGAATATATATCAGATATATAAGAACCGTAGAGCAAATATTTATTAAAATAACAGATTAAAATTTAAGCAAAGAATCGCTGCTTTCACCCTTAACGGGATCATCGAGAACAATTACACGTAAAGACAAAACCACGTAAATGGTATAACTGAAGTCGTAGACTAAAATTCTATTTAGGAAACCGAATGATTCTCAGCTTCAGAGTTAAGAATAAAGTAAATAAAATACAGAGATAATTGAAATTAAATATATACATACGCGTATCCATATACGTACATACACAAGCATACGCGAAACCACTTCCCATGGGTATGCACATACAAGCACGTATACAAAAGAAGAAAAACACACACACACACACACACGCACACACACACACACACACACACACACACACACATACAGAACCCACGCAAAGCCTGTACCGCACACATACGAACGTATACACCAAATACACATACAAAAATAAATAAAAACATATATATATATATATATACATGTGTGTGTGTGTGCGTGCGTGTATACATAATTAAATAAACGTATATAAATATACACCCTTAAATACGTATACAACGCGCGCGCACACACACCCACATGTAAAGACACATATGTTCGCGGACCTACGTCACAAAGTACACACATACACACACCCTACATACGTACGAACCCGCATATTCACACAGATGCAAAACTCCCGTAATCACATAACCAAATGCACATGTACCAGTATATATAATATATACGCCAATAACATATACAAGCAATATATGTACGAGAAGATATACGTACCTTCACAAAACATACAGGTAATATATACTTACCTATACGAATAAGTAATGGTATTAACAGAACATATACTTAGCTACCACATCAAGACGTAAAATATCCGCATATAGTTCGTACTATCCGTTAGAGTATAATGTGGGGCTGTAATACAGGAAAGTTTTGTGTAATTTATGTTTACAAACCGGAATTGCCTCAGATTTTTTGTTTAAGATGTTGTCTTTGACGTAGAGTATTTCCAGGGCCTCGGCGGCGCAGAGCTCACATGGTCTTTTATTTCCGTTATACAATCTAGCCTCAACTAGGATCTCCCAGTGTAAATTATATTGGGTGTGGTTGTCTTTTAGACTCCAGATATAAACTGAAAGTGACGTCATATTCTTTTTTAGAGGGTTAAGAAAAGAATGGGTATGCATGTAAAGACGCTGCTTGAATCTATTGGCGGTTAACCCTATGTAGGCCCTACGGGACGTGGGTGTTTCAACCTTACATTTGTAGACAATGTTACTAGAGAGGCATTTCCCGAATAGGGGGCAGTCAACCCTATTTCTACAATTAGAGTTAGTACTAGCTACAGGGTTGCACGTGTTCCTACGGCTAGGTAATTTAGCTAAATTTGAAGGTGTGATGTTATGTGCAAGGTTAGGAGTCATAGAGTAAGAAATTTTAATGGTATTTCTATTAAAAATGTTACTATATTTATGTGCTGGGGGGAAATGCTTCATAAGGGAGAGAAAGATCTTAGCTAAAGGTGTGGCCACCTCCATATTATATGGTGGGTCATACCATATAATGCGACGGGATCTATTTTTCCTAGGTCTATTCTCGTACTCTGTATATATATACATATATATACATACATATATACATATATATATATATATATATATATATGTATATATGTATGTATATATATATATATATATATATATATATATATATATATATATATATATATATATATATATATATATATATATATATATATATATATATATATGCATATATATTGTACTTTGCTCAATCTGTCGATATTTCTGGAAAGCAAGAGAGAGTGAGATACACGAATTCTTGGTAGAGTATAAGTATTTCATTTATCGAAACCGACTGAAGTTCACTTCAGCTGCCGCAAATCACAGAAGATATACTGCAAGGCAATCCTCCGCCACTCTTACGGGGTCCAGTTCTCGCATTTATAGAAATCTACACATTAACAATAATTCCTGTTGGTTGATAGAAGAAATAAACTACTTTGTTATCCAACGTAATGGCCATCCATAAGGTATTAGACGGAGAATATATATTCTTACATGATGTACATTTGAAAGACATTAAAATGTCATTATGAAATAGCTATTAAATGCGCTGTCGTCAGGCATGTGCTGAATATGTATACAAAGTTTCCCCTCTTTTTTTCGTTTTAGATATGTCAAGTATGGAAGGGATGCCCTTCATTCAAGTTCCAGAAGGCATATATTAAGACGAAACCTAAATGAACAGCATCCTTTCGTTGGCGGACATATCAACAAGAACTATATCATACACCAGCTCCTTTCCAATAAAGTGATGACATGTCCCCATTCAAACAATTGCTCGAATACTTTAAATCAGATCCATCTGTGCTGCAGCTCTTGTAAAGTTTAACCGACATGAATATTTTGAGCATTACCGTGAAGAAGAACATGAACATCGACAACAAACATATCAACAATGAAAAACTATTTTGACCGGCCTTCATATTGCTGTAGGTGTACGTTGACATGCAATTACCGCAAAGAGAAGTGTTGTTAGTTGCTGTAGACATAGAAACGTTAAATAATTAACAACAATGTCTCTGTTTACAGACTCAAATGTACATTGCTCATGCAGAAAATATTACGAAGTTATGAAACTGCCAATCTCTAAAATGGCACACGCCATTTATGGCATTTATCACGAAGATGAATACAACTGTGATAATGGTTTCTAATATAGACCCAAGGCCAGGAAGACAAAGGAAGCTTAAGATTATTAAATCGACCGCAGTACTTGACAGGTACGTTATTTCATGGATCTGGGAAAGATGGAAGGCAAAATTGATCTCGGCGCAATATGAACTCTGAAAGAAACATAATTAAATCTCGCAGGGCATTTTCCCTTCGAACTAACGAACTTACCAGTCTAGCAACCCTAACAAAACTATTATTAATCGAAGGGATTTCAACTACAGCCATCTCATTATATTCTATATTAAAACATGCGTAAATGCGTTGTTGCTTTCGGTTTAAACGATTCACAATGGTTTGATAGAGATTTGGCTATATATATATACATACATATATATATATAACATATTATAAAGTAAGAAGAAATAGTAGACACAGATATATACCTATTTTTTCTTCAATGTCCCGACTGTACAGTTTCGCTGATCAGTATGCAAAAATCTTATATCATAGAGATGTAACATTGTTGTGGGTAAGCCAGCTTATATATATATATGTATATATATATAGCCAAATCTCTATCAAACCATATTGAACTGTTTAAACCGAAAGCAATAACGCATTTACACATGTTTTAATATAGAATATAATGAGATGGCTGTAGTTGAAATCCTTTCGATTAATAATAGTTTTGTTACGGTTGCTAGACTGGTAAGTTCGTTAGTTTGAAGGGAAAATGCCCTGCGAGATTTAATTATGTTTCTTTTTGAGTTCATATTGCGCCGAGATCAATTTTGCCTTCCATCATTCCCAGATTACATAGATCTGATATCGAGTCAAAGATAATTATTTCGATTATCTTGTCCCTCATAACACCGTGTAAAAAAACTGTTTTCTCTGTTCCTGGCTTGTAATCACTTGTTTGCGTTGCTTAGGTCCCAAATAATAAAAAAAAGTGCTATTAAACAGCTAAAAGTTTGGATTTGTAAACATTCTAAGCTATTCACTAGAGTTATTTGTATCCTGGATTTTACATTGTATGTAAGTTTAATTTGCTTATATTAAATGATTTTTTTTTATATATGTTTCAGGTTAAATTAAAATTATAAAATAAAGAGTAATACCTAAAGAAAATTATAAAAGTGCAATAAAGTATAACATTGTTAAAAAGTGGATTAAAGAGATTTATTGACACCGGGGTTCGAGAAAAAGTTCCTCACTTCCCAAACCAAAAAGAAGTCAATGACTTGGTAAGGGATATGGGTCTGACCAAGTCCAATGCAGAGCTATTCGTCTCCAGGATGAAGCAGTGGAACTTGGTCAAGGAGGAAGTGCAGGTGACAAGTCAGAGAAGTCGACACGAACCGTTCTCAGGTTTTTACACTCTTAGGGATGGCCTCTGCTTCTGCCATGACGTGCCTAGACTGTTTGACGTTATTGGGGTGCCGTTTGTGCCCAAGTAGTGGCGGCTATTTATAGACAGCTCCACCACAAGTTTGAAGGCTGTCCTCCTCCACAATGGAAACAAGTTCCCAACACTGCCCATAGCTCAATAAGTCTGCCTGAAGGAACATTACTACAGTGTGAAAGTCCTCTTGGAAGCTCTGCAATACAACCAGTACAATTGGGAAATCATTGGAGACTTCAAGATGGTGGCTTTCCTACTAGGACTCTAAGGAGGCTTTATCAAATTCCAATGCTTCCTATGCTTTGGTACAGCAGAGCCACCTCTGACCATTACAAAAGAAAGAACTGGGAGCAGCGAACAGAATTTGTAGTTGGGACCCGGAACGTCATGTGGGAGCCACTGGTTGATCCCAGGATTGGGCTCATGCCGCCACTGCACATTACGTTGGGGTTGATGAAGTAGTTTGTGAAGGCTCTCAACCAAGAATCAGCCGCTTTTAAGTACCTTCTTGAGTTCTTCCCCAAGTTATCTGATGCCAAAATCAAAGGTGGAATTTTTGTTGGAACTCAGATAAAGAAGGTGTTTGAGTCTACCGAGTTCTCCAATAAGGGAAATCCAGTCATTTCTGACGTGTATAAGTTGCTTTATAAGTGTTATTTGTTTTTACTTGTTTGCTTTTCATAAGCTTGTGTAATAAAATAAATATATACTCTGTTGATTTAATTATATGAACTGATAAATTTTTTTTTAAATGTGTTTTTCTTGAAAGATATATGAAAATTTCGAAATATCAAACTCCTGACCACAAACCCAAACTTCTGATTAAATAATAGTGTTTTTTTAAAATAATAATGGGATATAACAAACCAGTAAATGACACTTAGAACCGGATAATAAAAAATATGTTACACGGTGTAATCATAGAGCAACACTCGTTAAGGTCGACAACACACAATCTCACATACTTGTGAACAAAAATGTGTATATATACATGTGTATGTATGCACATATATATACCTCTCATTATATATATATATAATGGCGGTGGATTGGCAGTATCGGTAGAGGGTCGGACGCCATGCTTTGACGCATAGAGTTACGGCCCTTGCCATTCTGAGTTCAAATCCCGCCGAGGTTAACTTTGCCTTTCATCCTTACAGGGTCGATAAAATAAAGTACCAGTAATACACTGATTAATGGTTGGCCTTGTGCCAAAAGTAGTAACAATTAAATATATATATATATATATATATATATATATATATATATATAGCGAGAGAGAGAGAGAGAGAAAGAAAAGACAGGGGATTTCTTCTAACAAAATGAAAGCATTCGAGACCAACTTAACCATTCCGAAATCTTGGATGTTTAAATAAATGTCTGGATCATGTGTGGAACCAATGTAGTATCTTTTATAGAAAAAAAAATTCTTATAAGTGTATATAGATATATATATATATATGTGCATGTGTATAGGTATGTATGTATATGTGTGCGTATGTTTGTATAAATATGTCCTTGTACGTGTATATATATATATATATGAAAATAGAGAAAGCAAAAAGCAAAAAGCCGACAATAATTCAGACATATAAATGACTATTACATCAAGATGAACATTTTAACGTAAGATATGGGATAAATAATTCAATCTTAATTCAAAACAAGTCAAGAAGAAAATGTTATACTCATACTTTGTGTAAGTTGGGGGAAAAACCAATACAATCTTAACTCAAAATAAAATCTTAACCGTCAATTTGGGGAAATCTGCAAGTGCACTATATAGTCTAAAAAGACTATTTCACGAAACTTTTCAGTTCGGGGTCGTTCATCAGTAGTGCTCACTACGTTAACAAAATTACACTGCTGAGATGCCAGAGGGCAATTTAAAAGCAGGCATGTGAACAGCGCGTTGAATTAAAATAACAAAACACACGTGGACCCAAGCTAGTGATGCCGGGATGAAACGAAAATCTGTTTACAAGAAACAGAAATATATTATATATATGTATAAGAGATATTTAAGAGATATTTAATTTGTTGGAAATCCAACAAATATAGATGTTTACAACTGATTCAAAGCACTCGAAAGATGGCTGGAGTAAGTATTCAATATATTGAAATATATATAATAGAATAAATATGGTTTTATAAATATAGTTTCCATGTATTTAATATCAATTGTATATATATTATATATATATATATATATATATATATATATATATATATATATATATATATATATATATATATATATATATATATATGTTAATAGGTATGTATATATATATATATGTGCATATGTATGTAATTGTGAGTGTATATTTATTCTTATATGCATGTGTTTGCGTGAACCTAACTATATGTGTGTGTATGTGTGTGTGCGTATATATATACAATTGTTTTAATTTGTTTAATTTTTCATTTTCTTGTTTTTTGACCACCACTGTGTTTATAACTACGTCGCATGCGCGTGCAAACGTACATTTGTTTTTATTTATTTATTTATTTATTTATTTATTTTTTATATTTTTCTTTCTTGCCTGCTTAATCAGCTACTGAACTATATTGACGTAAATGTACGAGTGTGTATGTAATATTGTATATGTGTTTATATGTGTGTGTGTATATGTTTTCATATACATGTGTGTGTGCGTGTGTGTACGTATATATATGTATATATGTATGTCTGTGTATATAAAATTTCAGGTTATCAATAATGTAGTGATAATATATCGTTACGTTAGAGATGAACAGCGTACGTGTAGGTTTGCTCAACGAGTATAAATTATATTCCGGAGAAAATGTAGAAAAGATGAATATAAAATGAAAGTGCTTTTTTTAAAAAAAAAAGGAATTTATTAGGTATTGACATATGTTTCTGTAACAGACGGAATACCTATGTATCGCTGCTTGCGTAATCATATAATGTTAGCAAGTATTCGATAGCAAATGTATAATCAGTTGTCACTTCTTCAGAGATTTTGGATAAATTGGAAAAAATCAGAAAAATTGAAGTATTTATATTAGTTGTAATAGAGGAAGAAGAGAGGGGATAGTATATGACAGATGGTAATTCAATTTACTGCTAAACAAGTATATAAAGGGTTTCTAATGAGAATACAATGAGTAAATGGTTTATTTTATCTAAATAAGAATTTTTGGGAGTGCCTATTTTAATCTATACTTGACCAATTGAACAATGGACAGGGCTGGTCATTTTGTGTAGTAGTATTAATTATAAAGTGTCAATTAAGGAAGGGGGAGATTTCGACTACATCAATTTCGATAACATCAATGCTAGTAGCCAGCTGGTATATGCATTAGGGAATTGAATTAAGAAATCTCATTTTATCTATAGCAGTTTATATTAAATGGTAAATAATAGAAGAGTTGATAGAATTAAGACTAATAGAGAATGTTCATATGTATTTTGACAATCAAACGGAGATGGAGACAGGCGTTCAATCCTGGTAGTATTTGTAATATGAACATGTAGATTTTAAGCGATGGTTACAGTATAAACGATCGCTCTATTCTGTTATTTAATAAAATGTTTTTGGATTTCATAATACAAAATAATTCCATATTACATAATTTACAAAATTCCTGTCCGTGGGATATGGAGGGGCATCTGCTATTATATCCCATTTTAGGTTAAATTGTTGGTTATTTTCACGCAGCTGCCAAGCCTTGTCTGCGAGTGTTGTTACATAACGTTGGTTTTCATGTTTTATCGAGTAACGATGTCTATAAAGGCGTGATTTGAAGGAGGTGGCTGTAGACCCCACATAGTACCACTTCTGTCTATCCGATTCGATAGTACATTAGAAACCCTTTATATACTTGTTTAGCAGTAAATTGAATTACCATCTGTCATATACTATCCCCTCTCTTCTTCCTCTATTACAACTAATATAAATACTTCAATTTTTCTGATATTTTCCAATTTATCCAAAATCTCTGAGAAGTGACAACTGATTATACATTTGCTATCGAATACTTGCTAACATTGTATGATTACGCAAGCAGCGATACATAGGTATTCCGTCTGTTACAGGAACATATGTCAATACCTAATAATTTCCTTTTTTTTTTTAAAAAAGCACTTTCATTTTATATTCATCTTTTCTATATATATATATATATATATATAGCGGCGATGAATTAGTTTTGCGAGGTTTTTTATATGAAATCGTGTGTCGAAACAAATATTGTTATACTTGGGGAGGGTCATATTTGTGTAATATTGCCAGAATTAATAACAGAACACACTCACTGTTTGGTTGGTTTTCGCTTCTCGCTGTCTTTTATATGGGTAATCTAACTTACTCGGTCCTCAATGTTGCCATTGACTGACCGACGGTCAAAAATAATACAGATACAATATAGACACAAACACATATATATAGTTTATCATAAATCTTTTGTTGCACATCTGCAACATCGTCAGTGGTGTATATATTTTCCTCCTGTTGTGTTGTATGTCTACGCCATTTTTATTCAGTCTGTCTATATATTTATTTATTTATTTGCTTGTTTGTTTATTTTATTTCGTCTTCTTTGCGCATGCGTTTGCGTGTGTGTATAGTGTTATATTTGCTGTGTGATGGGTGACTAGTGTGTGTTTATGTGCATGTTGTTATTGTGCTTGTGTATGTATTTATTTATTTATTTATCTTATTTTATTTACTTATTTATACTTCTCTTAGGTCAGTGTTGTTTGTTTGGGTGTTGTTGTTATTCCATTCATTCTTTCTGTTTAGCTTTGGTCTTCTAATTTCTATTTCACTGGCCTCTCTGATTTGCCTATCTGCTGGGTCATTTCTATGTTTAGATATTATTCTAATTTCTATGTTGTCTATGTTACCGTCATGTTGTTGTCTAGCATGTTCGTATAGTACTGACCCGTTTTTTCGTCCTTTTAGTTCCCCCCAGTGTTGTTCTATCCTTGTCACCTATGCTACGAGCTGTCTCACCTATGTATGTTGTTGTCATGTTTCTGCAAGTACCCTCTGTACATCTTATGCTAGAGACTACGTTTCTAGTTTTACAGTTTATCCGGGGGTTCACCTTACATATGATACATTTCCTATTGGTACAGTGAGTTTCCTTAAAAGGGTAGGTTTTGCTGATCAGGGATTTTATGGTGGTTCCTGGATTTTCTACCACCTTTATTTTTAAGTGGGTCTTTCTCAGGGGCTTTCTACACTGGTTAGCTAATTTCCCTCCAGGGGTGGCGTCCACAAACATGACACTCTGGTATCTCTGGTTGTCGTACCATGAGGTGGCTTTCCCTATCTTATGTCTAGCCCTATCTAAACTATTCCATGATTTGCTCCTGTATAATGGGCAAATTCCTTTCATTTCCAGTTCTATGAGGGTCTTATACTTTTCCATGGCTCCTTCGTATACTCTGACTCTGCCTCTTTGGTTGTAGCCAGAGAACTGCATGCGGTTGATGAAGTGTTGGATGTGTCTTTCCATTTCTGTTGGGTCGCACATGCGGGACACATTCTTCATCACTCGTACCAAATCTTCGATCAGAATATTAAACTTAGCGCTACTGGACATTGCTGAGTTTTTGAGTATGAGGTATTTGGAGGCCATGGGTTTAGTATAGTGTGAGTGGAGAATTTGGGCTCTCTCGTCTATAGTGTTAATCCAGAGTTCTGTGTCTAATACAGGTAGTCTATTGTTAGGGTGTTTGGAAGGGAAGTCGATAGTTACAGTTATACTCTGGTGTATGGAATTAGCTATCTGCTGGATGCTTTCCATCGTGCTACGTTCTAAATCAAACTTGTTAGTGCTCTCTAGTTGGGGTGTTATTATAACTATATTGATATCGTCTACATAACGAGAGTACATGATGAGGTATATGGAGCTTTCATTAAGGAGATCTTTAAGTCTCCTTTCCCACCATACCATGAAAAGGTTGGCAACAACACCAGCTATGCTGACGCTGATGGCTGCTCCCTCATTTTGGGTGTAGATTTTCTCGTTGAACTTAAATATGTGGCCCTTTAGGGTAGTTTTGATACTAGCCCCTATTGCATGTGCGACCATTTTTCTTACCTGATCATTGTTTTTGGGGGGTCCGTATAGCTTTGGTCCACCCAATCCACCTTCCCATGGGAGTCTTTTTTGCCATTGAGGTTATGGTGGGGGGGTCTACCTCTTATAGGTCTACTAGGGCAGAAACATCTAAGGTCATGGCTGTCTAGGTTGTCAGTGTCGTAGGTAAGTCTAAGTAGAGGCCCAGTTCGTCTGTGTCGACGTCGCAGAACTCCACCTCACTCTCAATGATCACCTCCACACATCTTTTCACAGCAAAATCAATGTTAATGGATGGGTACAGTGACACCACATCCATGCTGCCTATTATGCAGTTGGATAGGCTCCTGTTTTTGTTGCACTCACTGATTCTGCTGAGGAGGTCCTCTGTACTGTCACATACATCTGGGGACATCTTGATTATGGGGCGTATAACCATTGAGAGGAAGTAGGAGATCCTGTAGTTGCTAGCTATATTAGCTCCGCATACGGGTCTTGTTGGTGGTCCTGTTGTCGGGACGTCGACTGTCTTGTGGTCTTGTGGTCTTTGATTATATATATATATATATATATATATATATATATATATATATATATATATATATATATATATATATATATATATATATATATATATATATATATATATATATATATATATATATATATATATATATATATATATATATATATATATATATATATATATATATATATATATATATATATATATATATATATATATATATATATATATATATATATATATACAGTATTAATAAATGGAAACTATATTTATAAAACCATATTTATTTCATTATATATATTTCAAGGGCGGTGAATTGGCAGTACCGGTAGAGGGTTGGACGCCATGCTTTTTAGCATAGTTACGTCCCTTTACATTCTGAGTTCAAATCCTGCCGAGGTTAACTTTGCCTTTCATCCTTACGGGGTCGATAAAATAAAGTACCAGTAATGTACTGGGTAATTGCTGGCCTTGTGCCTAAAGTAGAAACAATTATATATATTTCAAGGATACCAAGTTAAATCATGGTATGCCTTCATCAGACAAAATACAATATATAACAGTTTTACAAATAGATAATTGACATACCCTTTCAAAAAGGTGACCGTTGTTTTTGGAGGCCATCCGGATAGTGGTTTGTTTACTTGAGTAAGTCATAGTGTTAAGAGTAAGTAAAAAGATGGAGAGAGAGAGAGAGAAACGTGGAGAAATGAAAGGGAAAGATAGATAAAGAAAAAGAAGAAAGCAAAAAGAAAAGAGAACAGAGGAAAAATAACGGGGAGATATCAAAACATCAGACAGAGAAAGAGCTCAAGAGAGAGATATGCATAGATAGAAAGAGGGGGGAGAGAACGAAAACCTTATGTTATGTCATATTAAGTTGAGTTAACAATTGAGATGAAATGAATAAATAAAATTAGAAATATTAATATTCGTGAATGGAATATAGATATATAATATGAGAAATTACACATTGTTTAATTATGATTATATATTTAGTTTAAACATTGAGATCAATATATTAAAAATTGGAATTTAAACACTACAAAATAAATATATTGCTAAATAAATTATCTATCGTATATCACATATACATAGACAAAGGTACATAAATATATATATATATATATACTCACTCACTCAGAGATACACATTATATCTACTCCCGCACACAATGTATACATACAAAGCATAAGTGATTTTTTATTTATTGCTATACACTCCTTGTGTTATTAATTAAACATTTTTAGTATATATCTACAAATATATAGGATTAACTTTTCTGCATTTATGGCTGTTAAGTTATGTATATCTGCAATCAAAAACTGCATGTGTAAGCATATATATTCACACCCATAATTCTTAGCTATACATGAATAGATATGTGTGTGCATCTTCAATTGGTATACACGCGTCACTCATGCATATATACAGACAGACATATAATCACAAAAAACCTATAACATGTATATGTATGTCAACCCACACATATAGATACATAAGCCGTACATAAACATAAGTATACATCAACATATAACATAGTACAATTGAGTATATAAAATACAAAAGGATTATAATTATATCAATATAACTTAAAAGGCAAACGAATTCTACAAACATCAAAATACTAAAATATCCCAAAATACTATAGAATATTTCAAGTTAAAATAATATGTTTAATATATTTAGCATAGAAATTTATCTTACGTATATTTTTATCAAGACATTGAGAGGACAAACTTTTGAAAATTATGAGAAGCTATCAGAATAAAAAAATAAATCTAATAAAAATTATGAGAAGCTATCAGAATAAAAACAAATCTAATAAAAAATAAAATGAATCGAATGCTTTATATCAGTTATAATAATATTTGCTTGTTGGATCCCAACAATCTAAATTAAACTTTTGCATATATATATATATATGTGTGTGTGTGTGTGTGTGTGTGTGTGTGTATGTGTGTGTGTGTGTGTGTGTGTGTGTGTGTGTGTGTGTGTGTGTGTGTGTGTGTGTGTGTGTGTGTGTGTGTGTGTGTGTATGTGTGTGTGTGTGTGTGTGTGTGTGCGCGTGTGTGTCTGTGTGTGTGTGCGTGCGTGCGCGCGTGTGTGTGTGTGTTTGAAAGCATGTATTCTATTTATACTACAGGGCTATCCAACTATGTAATAAACAACAAAAGACAATTGTTCCATTTACCAAAGGTTTCACGGAGACAGACCAGCTCAACACAGACGTCTGAAATTTCTCGTCAGAATGATATGCGATTCGCGAAACCTTTCGTGAATGGGATAATTGTTTTGTGATGTTTATTACATAATTATATATATATATATATATATACATATACACGCATAAATATTTGTATATATATATATACATTTATATATATATACATTTATATATATATATATATATATATATATATATAAATATATGTATATATTTACACACACATATATATATATATATATATATAAATATTTGTATATATATATACATACATACACACACACAGACACACACACACACACATATATATATATATATATATATATATATATATATATATATATCCATATTATATATATGTATATATATATCCATCTATATATATGTATATATATCTATATGTATGTAATATATATATGCATTTATATATGTGTATATATACATTTACATATATATATGTATATATATATATGTATATGTATATATATATATATAAAAATGCATATATATATTACATACATACAAATATATCCATACATATTATATATATATATATATATATATATATATATATATATACATATATGTATATACATATATATAGTTATAGACATACATACATTCATAGATACATATATATTATTGTTTTATTGTCAACATTGGAGATATGAAGCCACCAGTCAGCGTTTGATTTTCCAATCAATAGTCAAAAATGTAAAGAATTGATTGCTCGTTGTCAAACATAATCTGTACACACATATGGACATGACAGTTATAATCCTTGCACACGTTTACATGCCCACACATATCTTCTGGAGTAAAAGCACTTCCCACTTTATTGTACACACATATACACACACACAGTACATATATATATATATACATAACATATATGTGTGTGTGTGTGTGTGTGTGTGTGTGTGTGTGTGTGTGTGTTTCTGTGTGTGTGTGTGTGTGTGTGTGTGTATACGAATGTACATTTTTATTATTGAGCCTGTTTTATTTGCATGTATACATTCATACTTTCGAAGTATGTTGAACTATTGCGTTTCAGATACAAAAATAAAAACGTATTATTTATACACTTAACTTCAATAGAGTTGACAAGAATAATATAAGACATTGAGAAATTAAGAAAAACAAAATACAGCCGGCATATTGAGAGAAATTTGATCGAAAATTGAAAAATGAGAGGATGAGTGAGAGAACGTGATGTAGAGGAATAGAGAAAAGCGAGAAAGAAATAATGGTAGGGTAAAGTAGGGATAGAGAAGAGAATGATGAGAAAACTGAAAGAAAAGAAAAAATATATGTGACTAAACAAAAGTATTAATATTAGCAATCAGACAGAGAGCATCCCAAGATCCGATTAAATAATAAACAACATTAAACAAACAAACAAATGAAGTGTTTGCTCTTCGACACAGAGATCCATAAATGTTGATATGATGAACCTCCGTCGGAATCGACGATGAGTGTTCCACCTTTTCGACCAGCGGAACAGGCAGCTTCACAAATTAATCTGTAAGCGACATAGTATTCTGGAGACATATATGTAGCCTTAATTTAGTTCGAAGGGTGATTCAGCGTGTGATTTACCGTGTGACAAGATTGACCTTTAAAATTAGAGGAGCAACTCAATATTTCTAGCTGAGTAGACCTAAATATCATGAAATAAAATGTCTTTTATGATCGTGAGTTAAACACCCTAACACCTTGGCTAAGCCTTTTCTCTCTAAAATTGCGAGTGGCTAAAAGCCATACGTTTTACAGGGCTGAGCCTTCTATGCAGTAGCAGACCTTGATAGAAAATAGCATTTACATATCTCTAACAACTTTATGGTGTCTTTTAAACACTAGAATGATAAGTATATTTCTTGATACTGTTAAGTTATAATTAGAACGCATTTGCTGAATAGGTTTGCTTGGCCATTGTTGACGTTGAACTAAAAATAATCCAGAACAACAAATATACCGATGAAACGTTACAATAGCCATATTTTATTAATCAAAGCAACGACAATCTGTTATAAAATCGGGGCCTTAAAAATGTGTTTCAATTCCAGAAAATTGAATACGAATTTGACTGATAGCAAGTTCTAATGTTCTCTATGACGTCTGCTCTTATGTTTTCCGAGTTTGAAGGACTCGATCATTGTGTAAGACATGCTTCATTTCTGTTGAGATTAGTAAATTATTAATGAATATTTATTTACTTAACTAGTATAAATCAAAATGTATTTGCATAAAATGATACCAATAGAACTGCAATGATCTGAGTTCAAATCCCTTTAAGGTTAACTTTGCCTTTCATCCTTACGGGGTCGATAAAATAAAGTACCAGTAATGCACTGGGTAATTGCTGGCCTTGTGCCAAAAGTAGAAACAATTATAATTACCTAATCGTTCGTTGATGTAATACAATTTACGTATTTACACTTCATATCTCCAGTCGGTATTAATGTTAACATGTTAAGGAAGAAGGATAGATCTTCACATCTCTCTAACAAGGCAGTATACTAAATGACATTTGAACACCGAACGCTGTTGGGCGTATCTACATATTTCTACTCATCCAATCCAGTGTTTTCCTATTCCTCCATCCCCATTTAATTAATGATATGGCATACGGAATCATTTATCTAGCTCAAAACATCACTGGTGTGTATTTTATAGATCGCAGATGAATGAAACGTAAATTTGAATCCTTGGTAAATTATGATTGTGAACAAAATGTGAGGAAGCCCAAAGTTCATTTAAATATCTCTAGAAAAATAAAGCATATCAGGAATTAAAGAATAATAGTCTTACATTGATTAAATAGAAAGACCGTCGGCAGAGAAAGCATCAAACAGAGCATCAAACATCACTCTTAGAATTAAAAAAGAAATATGATGTTCTTATCAAAAGGTGTGATCACTAAAATAAATTTAAGGAATAGACAATTTAGCAGCAAATGCGTTTTCCTACCTGTATACACCCTATAGCAAAATCCCATGATATATTCAATACTGAAGCTTTAACTAAAGCTATTACTAATAAAAGTTATATCAATATAAGGAAAAGAAAGTCTGTCATCGAAAGACTAAGAGTGAATTCGGAGATAGGCTAAGATACTTTCCCAATAAATCTCATGAAAAATTGCCAAAAACGCCAATTCCTATATTTTTCCAAAATGCGAGTGTTACGAGGCAGATGCTAATATTATTAGCTCTTTGATATCTCATACTAGCAATACCAGCGAACAAATTTTCGGAGAACACATTGATCATATTCGAAGGAAAATATAACTTTCTAAGTAATATTCAGGAATTTGTTCGAAATAGAAGCAGCCTCTTATAGCTATTACAAGCATTATGAAGCTGAGAATCTTGTCACTAAATTTGACCTATAAAATTACGTTGTCGTTTCTCTAATTACCAACGGATAGTACCAGATTTAAGGAAATATATTTTCTTCTTTTGAGGTTCTAATTCTTCCGTTTTCCCATCATACAAAGGACCTGCATACGTGGTCACTCTATAGTGTGATAACTTGGACGAACTAATGTTATAGCGGGTGAGAAGATTAAAAAACCCTTATGCAGCAATCGTCAAACAAGAAAATCTGCAAACGGGTTTAGTGGGCCTGTATGCCAGTAACCCATTAGAGGAATGGAGAGATGAATGGAGGGGAGTGAGAGATGAATAGGCAGGGAGACAGAATGAGGGGGAAGAGTGTAGAAAAAGTGTGAGAGAGACATGTTTTAAGTTACAAATGTATAATAACACAGTTTTCTAAGATAGACAGTAAATTGGTAAGAGCTAACATTTAAATACAAAAATCAACAGAGTCAAAAGAAGTAAGGATACATATAGAAACTAGAATTAGCCACTAAGAAAACATCCATTTGTCAACGTTCCTTAAATTAGCAGACAGCAACAATTCACACGCTTCCTTCTAGAATTATTGATGACACGTACTGTATAACATCGTTTTTGTAAAAAACAAAAACAAAATGAAAAGAGAACGAAGAAAACTTGAGTCTGGGAAGGGAGGTGGGACTTTTTTTACTAACTTCAAATGATATTTATTTATTAATGACGTTTTCGCTCTATTTTCCAAAATTGGACATGATAAATAAATAAAGAATAAATAAAATGTGTTGTTTATTGCTTCTTTTCTCTCCATCTCTCTCATTTGTAAAAATATAAATGAACTGTCTCTGAAAACTCGTTCTGCCTCTACCTCTCCTCACACAAACACACACACACACTCACACACATGTCTATATATAGATATATACATAAATATGCGTATTATAGAGTGTGTGCGTGCGTGTGTGTTTGTGTGTGTGTGTGTGGTGTGTGTGTGTGTGTGTTTATTGTGTGTGTGTGTGTAAGTATATGTTGGTTGAAGGCATTTTAGTGACAGAAGCTCTCGACTTAATTGTTTGTGGCATTTAGCTGGTTCCATTGTGTCTTGATTTCAAATTCAGCTGGGGGGTTAACTTTGTTTTTTGTCACATTGGAATCAAGGAAATAATTACCAGGCTTGATTTTGATATCGATTTAATCAAATATACCCCCATCTCCACCCCTATGCGTACACTGCTTTGCGTCATTGATAGAAATCAATATGTTGTATTGGATAGGTGATAAAAGTTGTCGAGTAAGAAGCTAGCACCCGTTAAGGTAAGTCAATATTTTACATTTGGAAGGCGATAATATAATTCTTAAGAATCACATAAACGTCGCAAATCCCAATTACCACTATTAAGACCTGCTTAGTTATCGACGAACCTACGTCGGTTTCGATAAATGTTCCATTTGATCGATCAGTGGATCTACATGGACATGGCATTAACATGTGACTAGATCAGTATTCCATAGCTACGTGTATCCTTAACATAATTCTCATGCGAATTCAGTGTTATAGTACCTAACAAGTTTTGCCCTTCGAATTACAGGCACAGTCTATCCTACGGGTTTCAAAACAGATTCACTCTACTCTGTCTCACTCATTTTGCATGGGTCTGCTCGAAGCTATTGATAAATGCGACTTGCTCAAAATGCCACGCCGTGGGGTTGAACTTCTCTGTTTGGGCTTACTGTAAAAAAAAAACTGTTCACAACATCTCAATGTATCTACACCTTAATTAGCTTACACAAGCGGTACAGGCTAATATGTATAGGTCTGTTTTAGAGTATACTAGGCTATCAAATAGAAACATTGCTAACGCATCAACGGCCAATTATATATGAATAAACTAATATTATATTTCATTAGTTTCATTAAATTTTAAGGTAAAAGGAAAGTAGGACATTTCGAATATTTGAGTCTTCTTTGAATTGAAAAGGAAAATAAATTATTTCATTTCTGTAGCTAGAAAATATAATGCATGTCGCAAAATCACAAACCCTTCCTTAAACGAAAATAGCAATAAATACAATTAAATAAATTCTAATATAATAGATACATATAGTTTAAAATATTGTAAATAATAATTTCGAAGCTACTCGACAAAAGCTTGCACAAGTTTGCATCAACGATAATTTCATCAGCAGAGTGCATATCATTGTATTCTCTATGTATTTCATTGAGAAATCTGGCAGTGAATAGATGAAATGAAGATTACATTCCAACCAAGGGGATATTTTGATGTAATTTGCCTCTAAAACAACAGTAATTTATAGATAAGTATAGGTTAAGAAATATTTCAGAGAAAAGTATAGCAGTAAAAACAATAATGATATATTTTGAATTTTGAACAAACACCGAAATTTATATGAAAGAGGAACTGGGATGTTGAAATATTTATGATATACAAGACACAGTTGGAGAGAAACCGGGTCACGATTTCATGTCATTTGACGTTCGGTTTATTCCTATAACTCTCATGGTATGTACAATAATATGACTTATTTCAAGAAGAAAAAAATATTTGAGGGGAATTTTGAATATTCCACAATTTACAGGAAAAAATGGAATGCCATTGTTAAGGTGCATGCCCTATCCCAAAGGCATAATATCCCAGTAAGTGAATTGACTGAGTATCAAAACTGAGTATCAAATCTGTCTCACTGGTAACGTATGTCTCAGACTATCTTGCTTCCCGCAGGGATGGAAAATTTATTCAAAATAAAATATTGAAAATGATATTTTCCCAATAAATGATAACATGAAAGAGACGAAAAATACATCAACACATAATAAATATATAGATAGATAAAAAGAGAGAAGACAAAAAAAAAAAAGTAGTTGATAACTTGAAAGAGAAAACAATTTCACAGAGGAAGGGGAAGTGAAAAAAAGGGCTTGCTAGATAGACCGACACACTCATTAAAGATTTATGTACATAGGCAAGTTGTCCGTTGAATGAAGAATAACATTGCTTGCAGAATGAAATTTTTTCATGCAGGAAATGAAGAAGAGAAAGGAAGAGAACGAAAAAGGAACACAAAGTGAAATGAATAAGGAAGTGAGTAGAGAAAGAGATGGGATGATAGTAAGATGAAAGGAGAAGAGAAAAAAGAGGTGAAAGCATTAGTGGTTATGAAAATATAATAGATATGAAGATGATGGTGGTGGTGATGGTGATGGTGACTATTGTTGTTGTCGTCATGATGATTGAGGGGGAGCTAGTGATGGTGGTGATGACTATGGTTGTTGTCATGATGATGATTGCGGGGGAGCTAGTGATGGGAGTGGTGATGGTGGTGGCAGCGTCGGTGGTGGTGGTGGTGGTGGCGGTGATGACTATGATTGTTGTGATGATGATTGACGGGGAGCTGGTGATGGTGGTGGTGGCGGTGGTGGGGTAGGGGTTGGGGTGGTGATGATGACTATGGTTATTTTCGTGTTGATGATTGAGGTGGGGCTGGTGATTGTGCTGGTGATGGACGTGGTGGTTGTGGTGTTAAGTGAGCTGGAGATGGTGATGGTGATGGTAATGGTGATGGTGAAGATGGCGATGGCGGTGGAGAGGAAGATGGTAGCTGTTGAGAAGGTGATAATGATGCTGGTGATGATGATGATAATAGTTATCATGGAAATGATGGCGGTTGTCGTTGTGATGACAGTAGTAGTCATACTGATGAAGGTTGCGTTCGTAGTGATGAAATTGGTGGTGATGATATTGGTAGAGTTGGTGTGTGGTGGTTGTAATGATGTTGTTGGTGACGGGGATTTTTGTGATGGTCGAGATGGTGATGGTTGTTTTGATAAAGTTGTTCGTGACGGTGATGTTGGTGGTTGTGATAGTGGTGACAATGAATGATATTTCAGAATGAATAAATATTAAAGAAGAATAAAGGAATGAAACAAATAAATGGCAAAGCGTGGGTGACTATCTAGAGGGTAAAGATAGCTTAAATAGTGACAAGGTGATAGAGGGAGAGAGAGAGAGAGAGAGAGAGAGAGAGAGAGAGAGAGAGAGAGAGAGAGAGAGAGAGAGAGAGCTGGTTAAAGACACGAAAATAGACAGGTGCTGAGAAGAAAAGACCAAAACTTGAATCACACGCGGCCTAACAGAACATATATATATATATATATATATATATATATATATATATATATATATATATATATATATACATACATGCAGAGAGAGAGAGAAAGAGAGTAATGACTAAAGCTTGAGGTAAACCTAGAGGAATATATAGAAAGAAAGATTCACAAAAGATAGATTGAGAGCGCAAAAAAATCAGAAGAAATTGGGAAATAGAATGGGATATGGTAACTATATATATAACTAAGGAATTTGAATAGAATTTATTTAATCACGAATGAGAATAGGAAATAAAAAAGCAACATAGAGACAGAGAAATATATACTGAAAATTAAAACAGTGGAGGTGAAAGGAAAACCGAAAGCGAGACATGGTGTAAGAAATGAGACTAAAACAAGCAGAGAATTACAAGAAAGTAACGGGAAAGAGAACAAAAACAACGTGAAACTAGGAGAAAGGTAAAAAGAAAAAAAAAAAGGAAATAATAAAAATGTAATTTTAGATTTGTGCGTGTCTCTGTTTCAGTGTGTATATACATACAACCGAGCTTTTGCATAAGTATGTGTGACTGCAAACATGGTTTTATGAATATCTGCATGTACAGCTGTGAGTGATTGTAAGTATTTTAGTGTGAATATGTATATGTATAGTTGTGAGTGTTTGCATGTATTTTTGTCTAAGGTGAACGTGTTTATCTGCATCGAAGCCGTCCAAGACAAGAATTCTTTGTTTATCAAAAAGAAGGCTAGAGAGAATACAGGCCAAGAAGTATAAGGAAGTTTACTGTCGTTGGAGACCTGCTGAAGACGAACAAAAATCAATATAACACTGGTTTGGGATGGTACTATGCATAGCTAACTATCTAACTAGCTACGAATCTCTATACATGTGTGCGTGTGTGCGTGTTTGAATATATGTGTGTAATAATTGTGTGATGCGTGCGTGTGTACGTGTGCGATTATTTCGTTTGTGTGTCCGATCAATACTTTTACAATTTCAAAACATTTTTTTTTTCAGTTTTAGACATGAGTCTAAGTTGTAATTGTATGTATATTTAGATGTTTTGGTTATATGTATGTGCGAACGTATAAGAATGCGTTGTTTTTCTCTCTGTTTACATATGCCTACACACAATACACAAGTGGACTGTCTTGCACTTTTCAGATATGCATACAAGCCACTTCGCTCTCTCTCTCTCTCTCTCGCTATCTCTCTCTCATACATATGCTAGAGTTACCGGGTCACTATGTACCATTTTTGTGATTACTATGTCTTGTTATTAAACATTGTTCAAATCTTGCTTTACTCTCTTAAAAACGAAATTATTGGAAAAGGTAACGGTAGAAGGTATGAAAAATAATACATTGATTAGTCACGAAATGCTCGTTTCTTTAACACATATCTACATGAGAGATATACTTGGACTAATCAATAAGAACAAAATATATTATCATTTCGTCGAATATTTATTAAGCTAAATCTGAAACGAAATGAAAATATATGATATACCCTAAAAATATAAACAAGAGAAGACGAATAGAAAACACTGTTGCTGTGATTGTTGTTTAACCACAGAAATAACAGTTGTTTATAGATCTATGATCTAAATCATAACACCCACGACCATCTTTACTTTTTGCGCATTCATATATATATATATAACTTATTAAGCCGAATATTTAAATATATGTATGTTATGGCTAAGTAGCGATTCATATTACTCTGGAGTTTCACCTGCACACTCACAGTCTTGTCCGGTGTTCCTGTAAGCACACAGGCGAAACTCCAAATATCAAGAATCATTACTTAACCACAAAAAATGAAAATATAAACTCTGCGTCGGTATTGAGTACACATTTCTCAAGTACATCAACTACACGCGGATATATGTATAATGTTGATGGACGTGAGAAAAATATACTCAATACCAAAGTAGATTTTAAATGTTCCCTTTTTTTTGGGGGGGGGGTGCTAAGTAGTGAGTCGTGTTATTTGAAGTTTCACCTGTGCACTTATAGTGTCACGAGACAACACTTATTAACCTGTGACTGCACATGTGAAACTCCGCAGGAACTAGAATCACTACTTAGCCATAATAAATGAATACACACACACACACAGATATATAATACTTCATAATCCAATATAATCTTAGACATTTATTTTTTTAAGACGCTGAGGCGTATTTCTCGCAACATCTGGTTGATATTTTTAGCAGTTTGAGTGACAGTTGAGATTCCGTTGTTTACCAGAATAACAATGTTCTTTCTTTTGCTAAGCTGATATATTGCTTATATCTTCCTTTTTGTAACTTGGTGCAATGTTTCCTCACGTGATTCGAAACCCTTTGTATAAATCTATTAATTCAGATCCTCGCATCCAACTGACTCACTAAGACTTCATTCTCTTTGGTTTCTGAAAACACATATGCATCCCCAAAACAAAATACTCTATATATGTGTGTGTGTATATTTGTCTGTATGTGTATGTGTATACTTGTGTGTGTGTGTGTGTGTGTGTGTATAATTGTGTGTGTGTGTTCGTGTGTGGGAGTATGTATGTTTGTGTGTGTGACACAGTCGAGACAACGGGATTGCAAAACCGAGTCTATGGTGAAAGACAGTTGCACATGTGTATGTGTGTGAGAGAGTATGTATTTAAATGGATGGCTAATGAGTTTTCTTCGCAAATATTAATTGTTTCTCCCCTATCATAACATATTCAACAGTTACAGTGTTCTGATTCATAATAGGGTTTTGGAAATCTTTAGTCGAGAGGTGTTGAGCTTGTGCAGGAATTAGACATAATTCAGTCTCGGCTTTTAGCCTGGCGCTTCTTAGCCAGTTTTCTGCCTTTGCTTTTCCACATCCTCTCTATACAGATGTTATGCGTATTGGCCAATTAGAAATCTTTACTATTAATAGTAGGGCGGTGAATTGGCAGTATCGGTAGATGGTCAGACGCCATGCTTTGGCGCATAGAGTTACGGCCCTTGCCATTCTGAGTTCAAATCCCGCCGAAGTTAACTTTGCTTTTCATCCTTACGGGGTGGATAAAATAAAGCACCAGTAATGTACTGGGTAATTGCTGGCCTTGTGCCAATAGTAGAAACAATTATTAGTAGTAGTATTGGCAGAGGGTTGCACACTATGCTTTGTGGCAATGTTAAGGCCTTATATGTTCTGGTTTCAAATCCTGCTGTTGCTAGCTTATCTTTCATCATTACGGGGTCGATAAAATATAGTACCAGTAACGCACTGGGGTCAATTTAATAGATTTTCCCTACGCCAAAAAAGTGTTGGGCTTGTGCCTAAATCAGAAACAATTATCATTGCTGTTGCTATGGAAGAGGAAACCCAGTATCAAAATTCTCCTGTCCTTAAGTACGGAAGACTAATTTGAATAATGTTTTTTTTTTATACACTTAATTAATAACAACATTCTCACTCTCTACAAACATATATGTGTGTATATATATGTATGTATATATATATATATATATATATATATATATATATATATATATATATATATATATATATATATACATACATACATACATACATATACATACATACATACATATAAATATGTATATATATATATATATACATACATATATATAAATATGTATATATATATATATATACAAACATATATATAAATATGTATATATATATATATAAATATGTATATACATATATATATATATATATATATATATATATATACATACATTTACATAAATATGTATATATATATATATATATATATATATATATATATATATATATGCATACATTTACATAAATATGTATATATATATATATATATATATATATATATATATATATACATACATATAAATATGTATATATATATATAAATATATATACATATTTATATGTATATATATATATATATATATATATATATATATATATATATATATATATATATATTGTGCGATAGGTATTTAGTTGAGCAAGCATAGAATCACGTGAGATGCAAATAATATTATGATAATTTAAATAAATCCAAGAAACGGGCGACCGACTGAGTAACCAATCCAACCAACCAACCAACCAGCCAACCAACTAACCAAAGAAACAACGAGCCAGCCGACTAACCATCCGACTAGCCAGCCAACCGTATTAGAAGACATCTTTCCATACACGAAAGAAGTAATAGTCTGACAGTCAGGCAGGCCAACTCGAGAAATCTTTCTTTGCTGCTTTCATAGAATTACATGCCGCTGCGTGCATGCTACGATAGCGACGGCACCTTCCTACTAAACAAGCGTACATAAGCATGCAGTAGAGCACACGCTCGCACACACACACAATCACACACGCACAAATATGTACGTATTCACTGCGTTCTGAAATACACACAAGCACATCAGCCTGTATGCAAGGAAGCACGCGTGAGCATGTTCGCATGTGCGTGCACTCACGCATTCTCGCGCCTTTGGGAACGTGCGCACGCGCGTACGTGCTGCCTACTTGTCTACGTGCCTAGTTGTGTAGAACAGTTTCTGGCAGTGTGCGCATACGTCCACGCTAGTTTACACTTGTATGTCTGTGGTTTACAGGGTTGAAATTCCCATCAATTTCTACATGCTTGAATATATATATACGTGAGTGTGTGCGTTTATGTATGTATGTGTGTGCATGTATATATATGTATATGTGTGTGCGTGTATATATGTGTGTGCATGTATGTATATGAGTGTGTGTGCGTATGTGTGCAAAGATAGTGAGTGTAAAAGAGAATATTCACAGATATATATTTAAAGATAAAAACACGTTGATACGCACAATGACAAAACATAACAGGACCACGAC
>OZ024742.1:304608481-304625981 GCA_964016885.1 Eledone cirrhosa | reverse complement strand
AATTTTCTGTATAGGTGGTAATCGTAGATGATGAGAGGTTCAGTTTTTTCCTTTGGTCATTAATAAACCAAGTAAGATTATTGCAAACCGAGAACAGTAATCACTGTTCGCCTGCATTTTACCTGTGGTAATAAAACATACACCATTGCGAAATCTACAATAAAAAATAGGATTTTTTAATATATAATTTGTCTATAATTGTGTATTCTACCTCTTTTCTAAGACGCCCACGTCGACACAAACATATTTCAACATACTCAACGTGAACACCACACACACACACATATATATATATATATATATAGAGAGAGAGAGAGAGATAGAGAGAGAGAGTGAGTGCATATATATATATATATATATATATAACAAAGGAAATGTGGTATGGAACCAGATGGAGCATAACGCACCAGAGTAATCAATACTTAGAGTAGTAGAGTGGGAAATAGGAAAAAAGTATGACCCCGACGGCAGTGCTCAAGTCGTTTCGACGGCTATTTCTGGACTAAATTGGAATTTAGTCCAGAAATAGCCGTCGAAACGGCTTGCGCTCTGCCGCTGGGGTCATACTTTTTCCTATATATATATATATATTTATATATATATAGAGAGAGATAGAGAGAGACAGAGTGAGTGCATAAATATATATATACACGTAATTACGCGCGCCTGTGAATGTGTGGAATATATTTCACTAACTTAAGACTATTCTTAACTATGAAACCCACATTGCAAGTATTGTCTTAGAAGAGTATAAGATTCTCCACACTCTATAGTTAGAATCTGTGTGCTATTTGCAGAAACTCACATCTTGTCGGATGCTACTTTAGGTATTGCCGTCTCCCCTTTTTATATTGTACGTCTATTCTGAATAATATTATGAGCGATTAGATATATAAGCCCATCAAATCCGTGTTTCCCTGTGGTTGTTTAACTGATATACATACCTTCTGATGAAGACATAAGCCGTTCCGAAAATCCATTGTTCTGGTATATACAGAAATCTGTATATTGAAAATGTGTATATTTACGATATTGCTGCACTTGCAGAGAGCACAGCTGACCTGCAAATCATTATGAACAATATCAATGTCGAAGCAGGAAGCTTAGGTCTCAATATCAGTGCTAAGAAGACCAAAAGCATGTTATCTGGGACACACCCATCACCAACTAGTGTCTTCATTGAACAGGGGGAGGTGGAGATAGTGGACAACTTCACCTACTTAGGAAGCTCCATTGACAATGGGGGCGCCATGGACAGTGAATTGCAATGTAGAATGGGAAAGGCTTCAGCAGCATTTAACCAGCTTGACAACATCTGGAAGAGCAGGAAGTTCACCCTCAAAACAAAGATGAGATTCTACAACAGCAACGTGCTGTCCCCACTCTTGTACGGAAGTGAAACATGGCACCTTAAGACCAGCCAAGAGAAGAAGTTGGACGCATTCGATTCCAGGTGTCTGCGAAAGATCCTGGGGATTAAATGGAGTGATCACATAACAAACCAGGAAGTCAGGAACCGCACCAACCAGCAGCTAGTCTCTTCTACCATCTGCAAGCGACGCCTGGGCTGGTTTGGGCACGCTTTGAGACTTCCCTCGGAGAGACTGGCGAACCAAGTACTTACATGGAGTCCGCAGGGAAGCACACGGAGAGGGCGACCCAAAATAAACTGGCGCCAGACAGTTGAGAGGGACCTGCGAGCGACAAACAGACAATGGCGGGACGCTGTGCAACTGGCTGCTGACCGAACGCGTCGCAAGACGCGGGAGCTTCTGAGTCTGAGTCTGAGTATATTTACATACACATTGGCACATTCTCGTTTCATCACTCTGTATGTATACAGATATAACTTTATTTTATATTATGTTATAAATATAAATATATATATATAAAAACATGAGAAGAAATAAATATATATATATATATATATATATATATATATATATATATATATATATATATATATATATATATATGCACACACATGCATGCACGCACACAAGCACACACACACATCGGGAAATGTTTATTTTATACCTGTATACAATAAACAGCTATTATTAATTCTGTAAAATAATTATATACACATACATCTACTTTACGTCGATGAGAATACACACACATTCACAGGTACATGTATACATAAATTTCCTATGTCTATCATATGAACTGTTTTCCATACTTCCTCAGATATCTTATTCCATTTTAGCAACTTCCATCCCTGACGAGACATTCCCATCCCAAACTCCTCATTGTTCACTCATTAATGTCTGGCAACCCTCCGTCATCAAACCTTATATTTTTTTTTCAATCCATTTATCAGATATACAAGCCTATATTGAGACTCCCATTAACTTGTTCACATACAAATACGCACAAAGAGATGCACTCACGCACAAACATATGCAGACTCACAGAGAAACATATACCAACATTTTTTCTCCCCCCCTCTCTCTATCTATCTATCTATCTCTATCTCTCTCTTTCTCTCTCTCTATCTCTCTATCTCTCTCTTTCTCTCTCTCTTTCCCCCTGTCACCCTTTCGTGTTCACTATATTTCATGTTCAATCTTTCTCTGTATTCCTCATCAAGCCAGGTCAGCTTAGTGTTGTGACCTAGAGAAGATCGATAATCTTTCTATAGTAGCTCTTACAATTCATTTCATGACCAAAATCTGTAACATCCACCTCACCACTATTATCACAACCATTAACAACAATAGTAATGTCTCCGTCGTCAATATTAACATTAACAAATTATACTCCATACCAATGCTAACATATTAAAGATACAAAATAACTTCAAACTCCAATCACAATAACTACAGTTTCAAATATTTCCACCCAACTAATATTTTATTATTATTATTTGAGTTCACATCTCGTCGAGGTTAGGTTTGCCTTTCATCCTTACGAGGTCAATAAAATAAAACATCACTAACGCACTGGGGTCAATTTGATCGATTTTGCCTTTCCCTTGAAATTACTGATCTTGTGCCAAATATAGATACAGATATTTGTGTTGTTGCTGTTGTAGCAACAGTATCCTTATTGTAATATTCCCGACCACAGTAGAATCCCTGAAGACTACCCTAACAACATCAGTACAAAAAATGTTTGGTAATGTTACCAGAATTGATATTAAAATATTTACACTAATAACTTGACCAAAATCAATGCCAACATTACCAACACCATATTGGCGATGGGGGTTGGTTCGATTTTATAAACGTATGGTGGTATCTTGCTCCAGTATGACAATATATCCTTGCCTCAATCTTCAGCTAAAATCGCATACTGTAGCTGATAATTAAGCCTTCGACGTCTAGTACTATCGGTAGCTTAATGCCAAAGAAGCCAGGATAAGTTATTATCTTATGAGATTCTGTCATTCAGAAAAAAATTTGAACTTCATGACCATCTGTTATGTTTATCTTTAAACAGAAACAATATTGACAACAATAAATACCATAATATCAAGAATGTGCAATTTTAATTTAGTACCATAATCAACATCATAAATAAGAGTAGCTAAGAGCCAACTGCTTTAGTTTTTAGAATTCAAGTTTGTACTGCTCAAGGTCAATAATTCGGTTCTCATCACAGTCACTGAAACACAAATATTTGACAATACTACTTGGAATTGCTTGCTTCCACACAGCTATGTGTGGGCTTTGGGGACAAAACATCCACTAATGATTATCTTCTATTGATCTTGATATTATAGTGCTCATTTACCTATGTTATGATATTCCGTACCAACACGCACATTCACATGACATGACACCAACAGATAATCCACATTTACTTGCGAAGATAGGATTCATTTCAAAACAGGTGTATTTTTCGCAACACATTCTTAACATATCTATGCTTTCAAAAGAACTGTTTCCCTTGGAAAATATTTCAGTCAGAAATATCGGCTAGCCTCATGGAGAGAAACTATTTTCTAAACTATAATGCTACTAAATTATCTGCGATGGAGTCTACAATAGCAACCGTAACCGTCTTAATCACCAACAAACTACAGCTTCTAGTCTAGTAATGACGTATCCTACAATCGTTTGTAATATGATGATATTTCTTTATTTGAACATACTGTGTACAATACACCGACTTGACACTAACGCCCCTTCCAGATTTTCATTTCTTGACTCATATCTGTCATGGTTACGTTATTATTATGCAACGAACAACTGGAGCACTCATCGTGAAAAGTGACAGGAGTCCATTTCATAACGATAGAATTCACTTTTTCACTCACATCTTCTAGGAGATACTTCCTTCTAAGAAATTCAATCTATTAGGCTTTGTGGAGTTCCCTTTCCTATTTCTCGCTTTCACTAATATACGAATGTTTTACATATAATAATGTAATAATTTACGATGAAAAGGAATGCTCGCGCGTGATCGCATGTGGGTGTTACTTTGTGCATGCATTTGTATATGCTAGAAATAATTATAAAATATAACTGGGAAAGATATGCCATACTTAAATTAATTGGATCGACCAAGAGGCGTAACCAACCAAACGGTGCATTATTGGGAGAAAGAAATCCATTTCCGGTGTGTTTATTGATAGACAGGTGTAAAATGTTTTATATCATGCGGAAATATAGAGTTTAATTTTGAGAAGGAGAGTTTGACATGAAGTTCTTGATAAGGCACGTGTAAGATTGTAGGAGACTGCATATCACCTAAAGTCCGGTTGTATAAATTTAATACACTTACGAATTAACCAGGCGTAGGGAATTCAATTCCAACTATGTTCCCGCTAGCTTCATATTATTTGTATTGCTATAACAGAGTTTTTTTCACAGAATCTTTAATAAAGGACAATTTCGCGTTTATCCGATACTTTGCGTTGTATATTTAAATAAATTCCATACTCGCTGATTGAAAACATTTAGGTACAAACGTCTAATCTACTTTATATTATGGGACGATCAAGTTATACATATCTTTCTTAAATTAACATCATGTCTCCGCATGAAATGTACGTGTCTGTGTATATTTGTTTATATTCAAACATATCGCATATATTCAAACGTGTCAAATCAAATTTGGATCCATTATTTAGTTTCTGAAATGTTTAGTCAAGGTATATATTTCTGGCTTTGAATAATGTGCTTCCCAACCACTAAACATGTAATAACTACAAGGTGGTTTACACAAGAAGCCTCTTCAAATGAAATACAATCAGACAACATATAGTGTTTTCTAACAGACAACATTTCTCAACTATAGTGGGAGGCTATAATCGATTACAGTGAGCTCAACACTCGGCATGACGAAAACCTAAGTCGATATCAACGAAATTTGGAATCAAATCTGCAGGCGCAACTAAATACTTTAAGTCATATTCTTGCCAAATTCCAGCTCATATAGAATGAACTACCATCGTTTTTGATGACGTGCTTTCCATTTCTTAGATTACCGGAACAGCCAGTTCGAGAAATTAGCATTGAGCATTCCAAAGTCATGTTTAGCTTTGGCTTAATTTTCAGAGGTTCAACGTGTATATCAAGGTTGTGCCTTTGAATTAAAGACAGTTCATCCGCCGAGATTCCAAATACATTCCCTGTACTCAATTTTACTCACAATGCAAGGGTTGACTCAGAGCTCTGGGAAAGTACATGATGCTATTGAATTGGATCAAACCCTGGATTTAACGATTGTGAAGCGAACTCCGCTCAAAGGAAGGAACAGGTTATTACACGGAAAAATATATCAGTTTACTATATATTCTTTTAAACGTTTTCGAAATAATTCAGGTAAAATTAAATTTTTTGAAACAGCGAACGAGTTTGAAATTAGAAATAGAAGTTTTCACAGAATCTTTTGACTTAAGACATTTTAGCTTGATAGTGGTGTTTAGAACCTTCCAAGAAATAGAAAAAAAGAGGGTTGTAAGCCCCACTATCAGGCTGAAATTTCTTTAGTAAAAAATAAGGCGAAAGGTTCTATTTCTAATTTCAGGAAAATTGTTTTGCGTTACAACTTCTAAACATAATTCGACACGTTTCATTTAAACGTTGATGAAATACTTGTTACTGCGGCAAATACCTTCAGTCGTGTCATGTTCGCGAATCGCTTTGAAACCTACTGCCTGTGACTGCGAGCAGAATTTTAGTACATAACAATACCAGAGTGCATGATGTGTTTATACACATCGATGAAGGTAAAAGGGGTACATTGATGGGACTGGCATTTGCAGAAAATAAGACAACAGCTAAATTGGAGAATAGCAATTATGTATTGCAATGATATATTTAATCAGTATATGTTGATTAAATTATATTATTTTCATACATAGTACAGTCGAAATTATTAAATAACCTACATTACCAGAATGTTTGCATCAAATTTCAAAATACATATCAAAAACGTACACACACACACGTATTACTTCCATACACGTTACTTATATTCAGAAACAATTTCATATTCACATGAATGTGTCTAAACTGTATGTGGCTAACTTTCTATAAGTAATACATATCTCTCCATCTAACTGTGTGTGTGTTTATGAACACTCACACACACGCACTCACACATTCCCGTATATACGTAGAGACAGTAACAATCATTTGCAATATTAGACAAGACCGTGTGTACAAACTGTATATACACATATACACACAGTCAATATGATACTCTAAAACCTGTAGGAAGATATTAAGAAACTGACGATGATAGATGTTGAAAAACTAAAAAAATATTGGAGCTGTCAACTACAGCATTCTGTATCGTAGAAGTGGTAAAAGCTATATATATATATATATATATATATATATATATATATATATATATATATATATATACATATACATATATATATATATATATATATATATATATATATATATACATATATATACATATATATATATACATATACATATATATATATATATATATATATATATATATATACATATATATACATATATATATATATATATACATATATATATACATATATATATATATATATATATATATATATATATACGTATATATATATATATATATATGTGTGTGTGTGTATATAGATAGATAGATAGATAGATAGATAGATATAGATATATACAGAGAGAGAGAGGAATAAAGAATGAGGGTGAGTGAAAAAGAGAGACATACGCAGACATGCATAGATACAGAGATTCATAGAGGCATGAATTCATACACCCAGGCGTACACACAGAGACAGTCTATTTTGTTATTTTCTATTACTTTCTTTGACAATATTCCCATAAGCATATAGAACGAGGAGAGGTAGGAAAAGACCGACAGAGAATGATAGAAAAAGAAGGAAAAATGTATAAATGTAAGGTTGGTATGGTAATGGTGAGGTGGGTTGTATATTAATCCCTGAACCAATATTTATTTGTATTTTTTAGGCATATTTAGTGTGTTTATTTGTATGAAATGTATAAAAGAAAGCATTTGTATCTATGTGAATACATACGCGTGTATGGTGTGTGTATGTATTATAAGTAGATAGGTAAAAAATAATATGAAAAATAATATATATATAAACATATCGAAATATAGTGTTGCCCGTAGGAGAGTTGACAACTGGAAGGGTTTGCGACATGACATTTGCATCTGGATACAAATAGTTACACAAATATAGACATATAAGTACACACACACACACACATACGCGTACATAAATACATACTTATAGTTGTTTGCGTATGTTTGATTGTTTGACTGTTTGTCATTTTTTTTTTTTAAATACTTTGTGGGAAGTTTCAGATTTTGATTTTTGTTATTTGCACAATAATAATGCCTTTTAAATTTAAGAATATGGTAACCTACGCTCGAAGTTAATGTTGGCTGATACTCACCTAAGAGATTTATCGTGAATTTCCCCCTGTAATTTACTACCACTCAATCAATGTTCATATAGCAGGCCCATTTTAAAATATATTTCTCCTTTCATCATTCCATTAATCTGAGTTCAAATCCCGCCGAGGTTAACTTTGCCTTTCATCCTTACGGGGTCGATAAAATAAAGTACCAGTAATGTACTGGGTTATTGCTGGCCTTCTGCCTAAAGTAGAAACAATTATTATTTGGCAGTATTGATAGAGCGTCGGGCAACATGTTTCGCAGCATAGAGTTACGGCCCTTTACGTTCTCAGTTCAAATCCCGCTGAGGTTAGCTTTGCCTTTCATCCTTACGGGGTCGATAATAAAGCACCAGTAATGCATTGGTGTCGATTTCATCGACTTTCCCCTCCCCTTCAAATTGACAATAAACATCGTTTACTGTTTTCTCTTCCCTTTTGTTTTCCTTCCCTTCCTCCTCCGTTTTCCCAATAACTTATCCAGTTATTGACGCCCTGGGATGAGATATCTTGTCTTTAAAGCGTAGAAATATCCGAGACCCCCAGTAGACAACTGATGAGGAAAACTCCCCCGGCCCCCGTTCTTGCTTTCTTCGTATTCCCACTGCATTTTAAGTATATTTTAATATATATATATATATATATATATATATATATATATATATTCTAGTATGTAAGGTTTGAGCAAAGCTGGAGTAAATGAAGTACACTGTGGGTACTTCATTTACTGCTAAATATCAGAATAACTCTGCACAAATGTGAATTTTTCCTTTATAAATTAAATTCGGGTTAACCTCCCTTGTCTTAATTTGCCAGATTTAGTCAAGGCAACGTTACTGTTCACAATCAATGCAATTAAAGTAATTAAAATTTCTTATCTCACTTAATTCATTAGAGAGTAGATTAATATTCAGAACAGACTTCGGCTTGTGGTTTTCCCCTTATGACGCAGTTAGACAAGAAATCATTGTCTCTGATCGTTTGAAGTGCAGATATTTGATATACAATACTTATATTGCACATTCAATATCTCGCACATGTTTAAATATTTAAAATACATTCATGCACATAAATTAAGCACACACTTTAACTATTATGTCATCTTTACGTTTAACGTGATTTACATTCACCTGTAGGACGGTTCACGTGATTTTAACAACAACACACTCATTTTGCGTGCCCTTACCACTTTACTCCATTCTGTTGCAAGCATTTGAGCAAGGCGTATAATCGAATAATTATTCCTTTCTTATATGCCCTAGACATGGAGGGAGGGGCTGAAAAGCACAAGTGGGCAGTACTGTTCCTCCTCTAACGACGCAAATATAGCTTAAATATAAAATTGTTTTCTCCAAGAATCATATATTCATGTGTCTGCCATTAAATAGCTCTTCCTTTATATTGAAAATTAAATAGCCTGCAGTATAATAGTAGTACTTATTTTCTCGTCTTTTTATGAGAAGAAATGCAAATAAATCCTAAGAAAGTTTGATTCAGAATGCAGTCGTAGGACATTTAATCCTGTAAAGCTTTTAAATGTGTCTACTAATTTCCTTGCATTGAAATTCGAGTAACATTTTAACAATTTGAAGAGTGACATTATTTTCATCATTCCCGAGAAAAAATAGAAATTTAATATTTTCGAAGCATTCACTTGTCTACTAGAATTGAACATTTTCAAGGTTTATTAGAAAATATTCGGTAAATGTAATATTACAATGCTTTTAATTTCGAATCCACCTTTCCGCGTTAGTGTTTTGTATTCGAGGTAAAAATGAACTTCTCCCATGTGTGAAAAGCCAAAGCCAACTAATGCACATATTCTCCCTAGGGTTTTGATTTTAAGCAATTGAAGAGAAGGAAACTGTCGTTCTCTGATCTGAAGTAGAATATATATATATGTATATATATATATATATATTGTTGATTATATTATATGATATCTTCTCCAATAGAAAATTATATGCGTTGAAATTAATTCCTATCTGTGTACGTCTTATAGAGGGCATATTAAAAGAGAGCATCCCATAGTGGATTCCCTGCAGGTGGAAGTGGCATATTTACATACGGTTATGCAAAGCATATTTGCGAAAACCAATGTTCTTTCTGAGTGCATATTCCAACATGTTTTTTTGATATTGATATGGCTGATATTTTCATATTTTACTCCAGAATTTGTGGAATTATAGATACATAATTCATACTATTGCCAAACCAAGTGAACCTGCATTCTGACCTATACTCTCTCGTCTCTGTCTATATATAAATGCTCGGCTGAGAAACATCTATGTCAAAGAAAAAAATAAACATAAATAAATAAATATATAACAGATTTATCTAAGTTATTTTTCTTTGCTATTTGCTTTGCACAACCTGAATATTCTATCTACATGTGTTATTAGGTGAGCGGGGAAACAGGAGGGTGCGCCTGGAAATGCTACTTAGCTTGTGTGTGCATGTATACATTCGCGTTCCATAAACGTTTGTATGTGAAAGCGACATGGAAAAAGTGTGTTTGTGTGCAAAAGTGAGTTAATGTCAGTATATAGAAATTGCGGGGAATACTATAGTAATGTGTATTCCCAGTTGCACTCAAGGGGATTACGTGAACTTAATCTACTTAGAATAGCTTCTCTTACGTGAATATATTTCGACGATGTTCATACTCATGACGTTGACAAGATTAGTTTCACCAACAAGTAGAGACTACACCCCTCATCACCTCAAACTTCATGGATACTATCTTCAGTACCACCAATATACCACCAAATCAACTATGCCATCAATACTATATATAGTATTCTACCTATTAATATTCGTTATGCATTCCACTGCCCTTGCAAATATTGATATGTTTTTATCTGGAAAAGAGGCCAATTTTATTGATTGATTCGAAGTACATTACTAAGAGCTTATCTGAATGTATAACGAAGTCTCCCACTGCTATATCTGTCCTGAAGCATGTAAGATACCAAACTAAATTACAGTACAACTTGCAGCTCATCAATGATATTTCAGACAGTACCGTTGTACCTTATATGCTCACAAGAACTAAAAGAAGAACGAGGAATCATCTATATAGCACATTAATAAGGTTAGGTGAAATGGTCATATATGTATATATATTATTGATGTCGGATTTCTGCTGCTTCAGAAGACTAATCTTCCAGTTGATCGAACAAAGGAATAGGCTGACGCGAAGTGACTAAGCATTCCAATGACATGTGTACTCTTAAAGTAGTTCTCAATGAAAATCAACTTACCACAGTGTGACAAGCCTGCCCAATAGAATTACAGGTACAGCTCATCGTTGTCAGCTGAGTAGTTTATAGCAACGTGAAACATACATATGTACATATTCCTTCTCTACTCTTTTACTCTTTTACCTGTTCTAGCCATCCGGCTGAGGCCATCCTGGGGCACCACATTTTTTTTATTTTGACGTGACTAATTAAGTTTGGATGAGATGGTCTCATAAAACATCAAGATATCCTGCGATATATCCTAGGAAGAGGTAACCTCAATATTTATTTTATAGTTAGAAAGAGACACACATGATAGATAGATAGGTACATACACATATATAGAAAGAGAGGAGAAACTTGTATATAAGTAGAGAGAGAGTAAGGGAAAGAGGGCGTGAGAGAGTGATAGAGAGAGAGGCCGATAGAGAGAGGGGCGATAGTCAGAGACAGACTGGTGTGTGTGTGTGTTTGTGCGTTTGTGTGTTTGTGTGTGTGCGTGCGTGCGCGCCTGTGTGTGCATGTGTGTGTGTGTGGTATCCTGGGCATATGTCAAAAGGATCGTACCTGTAATAAATATGTAAGCGGGTATATGTGTAGAAGGAAACATTTTATTGGCAGATGATTGATGCTTTGATTAATCAATAAATAGGTGCATGCGAACGTGTGTGTTGTGTGTGTTGTGTGTGTTGTGTGTGTGTGTGTGGGGGGGGGGGGGTATGTATGTGTGTGTGTGTGTGTGTGTAACGTGTAACGTGTATATAACTGTATCTTCACATCTGTGTCTACATTTGATAGTTTCTGATATACACATAACTCTTACACAAGTCTTTCGGTCGATTCCGCGCTACCTTTGAGCAATCGATTCTGCTTGATGTAATGTCGTGTGAGACATGTGAGTAGAAAGAAAAGCGATAAAAGGCAAGTTGGGAGTGTCACGATATTCGGAAGAATTTTAGTCACAACAAATCTTGAAACGTCCATTTTAAGTTTTTGCACCACTCTCATTTATATTTTAATATGGCGGCACGAATGTCATGAAGATCAATAATCAAACGTCACTCCATCAGCAAGATGCCGGCTGTTTTCACTGATTAGAAATTGACAGTGATCGAAACTAGGTGGTGGTCTCTCCTACACTTCTATACTGGCTTTTCAATCTCCTTTTCTCTTCCCTTCTATCTGTGTAATGTGTGTTTGTTTTATCTACAGTCTGTCATTCTTGATGTTGGCTTCAAATCAATGTAAGCAATAATATCAAAGACACGCTTCCGTGCGTTTTTAAGAGAAATAGGTCTCGTATAAAATCAGCAATATTCATTAAACTAACTTTAAGTTGACAAGAATATTTTGCATGCACAACATGTGATTCCTTACTTTCATCAAATTGCTCAACTCTTGCTTTAACAGAATATATATACACACGTAAATGTATCTGAATGTGTATATACACACACACACACACACACACACACACACATATATATATATATATATATATATATATATATATATATATATATATATATATATATACATATATATATATATATATATACATATATATATATATATACATATACATATATATATATATATACATATATATATATATATACATATATATATATATATATATATATATATATACATATATATATATATATATATATATATACATATATATATATATATATATATATATATATATATATACATATATATATATATTTATATATATATACGCATGTAAGTATATATATGTATGTAAGTATGCATGTGCGTATATATGTATATGTATATATATATATATATATATATATATATATATATATATACGCATGTAAATATATATATGTATGTAAGTATGCATGTGCGTATATATATATATATATATATATATATATATATATATATATATGCAAGTTTTGTGACTAACCCACTAAGATAAGTGTGCCCAGAGAAACAACATGTATTTTATTTTGATATTCAAATTTCGATGTTCTATTTCTTACGTTCCCATTATATAGTTTATTACATATCTCTCTAACCGTACTTTCGTCTAATGAGCCTTCTCGTACAATTTTTACGAAAATACATTCTTGATCTCTATTTATAATTATATATTTCAAATCACGATTTGAATGCTAAATATTAAATTCGAAATTATAGAAAGTTTGTTACTATTACAGTTTCTGTCGGTGATACCCATGCAATGCAGTTCCTCCTATTATAGTGTCAGGGACATACGAAAGAGTATTCGACATTATCCCTACAACACCTATAACCTATATATTCTAGTGAGCAAAATCCTGTCTGGCTGGAATTTTGTGTATTTATAAACCAAGGTCTAATGTGACAGTACAATACGATTCAGTATAATGGCTTCAACAAAGATATATTTCATCTATCATGGCATATCTAGATTGTAAAACATACACACATAAGCAAGGTATCTCATTAGACATATGGTATTGAAAGGATTAAGAGAGGTGCAACACATCATTGCAAGCTCTTTCCCTAAAACGTGTCACCTCATTACACATTTTAGGTTGCTAAGTATGTATATAAATAATAAATATATATTATAACAACAAGGATATGGAAGAGGCGAACTCCCACTGTCATCGCCACCATCTCTCACGCCCTCGCCCTCTCTCTGTATGGTGAGCAAATGGGGTTCCACGTACTGGCAGAAACATGGTTTGTTTGTAAGAACAATCAGTGACGCACAAATTATTATTTAACATGCCGAATGATTTGTAAGGAATTTGTTACGTAAGAATAATGAATTTCATCACTCGGAGTAGAGTTAGCATAACTACTAGCATATTAGATTTTTATTAGACATTATCGCAATGTGCTTAGACAGTTATGTCGGTAAATTTATATTAAATGATTAGTACATTAAACAGTATATACAATGACATAATTAGCCACGTATTTTTAAAGCATAATTATGAAACGTCCACGTAAAGATGACACCAGCACACGAATATACTCACCATTCATGAATACAACATGAAAACTTCTTTCCAATGCATTCTTTACGGAATAACAAACATGACAAATGTTTACAGTGACAAAAGCAGTTAATTAAAGCACCATTTAACCCATTCATATTCTCCTCTATCTAGTTCTCTATAGAAATCGCACTTTGATTCCCTTCAGCCAGCTTTTGTAGAAGTTCCAACTGCTTTATACTTGTTTTGTTTATGTTTAAATTTGAATTCCAACAATCGTTCATTAATGCTTCTAAAACTAAATTAGTTAATCCCTTATCAAGTATGGAAATTGTATTGGATGTGAAAGTTTCATTTCTTCCCCTTTTTTTAAGCTCTGAAAAGATTTTATAGAAATCCATATAATTCTGTGGTTCAGGGTTGGTTGTTTCCTAATATTAGAATGGTGTAATAATATCCAAAAAGACATAAATACATTTATACATTTAATTAGTACCGAGTGATATATCACACTTGGCCATAGAGAAGGGTTATATGTATAAACGTTTAGATGGTTTCAAGTAGAAGTCAATTGATTTTTACTAAAAAGCAAAGCAGAGTAGATTAATTACTTACATTTTCACAAATAAATAAAACTAAAAACGGGAAGAAGTATGGGCTTTATTGAAAAGCATGGATGGTAAAGTGGAATAGTTACAATCGGGAATCGAAACTGACACACATGCAAACTATTTCTACCTTGATAATGTTTTCAATATCTTCACACAGATATTAACTGATATTTTATTTTATAGACTCAGCGAATAAAAATAACAATATCAAGATAAAAAATGGTCCTGTCTCTTCAATGAGAGAGGGACAGTCGTTCGCTTATTGTAAATGGCCAGCCCCCGGTAATGCCACTGAGATAGAAATAGAAGTGTATCTCTATAACAAAAACCTTTTCTGAATGTTTATAACAGATTGGGCAAGGTTAATGTCACCCAACGAACAGGCTACGGATTACAGCAATCACTCAAATATACCACAGCATGATTTGAGCGCTGTATAACATGATACAGAATAAATATCACAAGCCATACAATGACACACCGACGATAGTTCCTTAGTATTTAGAAAGGTCCTTATTTCATGTATGATAATTTTAAGTTAGAAAATAATAAAGGCATACTAAAATGTTGTGTAAGATATGAGGATGAGCATATTATCTTGCAAAAATCTATCCATTGAAATTCATAGTCGAAACATTTAATCGATATTGTCGGACAATTTGCACAGTGAGTGGTTCAATTACCTATCTTTTACATATCCAAAATGTGTTTGACGAAACGGCTTTGGAGGATGTCCAGAAAGATGAATTGATTGTGGTTTAGATGATATTTCATGTAACATTTCAGGAATTAAAAAAAAGGACAGATATAAAAATAATGAACTTTTGTTTACAAAAATATTGCCAAGCCTCATTAGCCATGCAATATACCCTTAATCAAATATTGCACCGGTATATGAAATGGGGATTGAAATTATATTGCCCCCAAACGGGTAAAGAGGCAGAATTTGTTAATATTTTATTGCCTAATATTTTTCTAATATAATTCTGCTGAGTTGTATGTATCTAACAAATTATTCTCATGTTATTGGCGAATCCAAGGCTGTAGTGGAAAAAATGAGCAACGTGCCTTGCATTAGGATCGAACAGAAGACCATGAAGTTGAAATAGAATAGAAAATCAAGTAGAGGAAAGAGGCTGTAAGGTAAATGAGAGAAGAAAAGAAGAACAGAATAAATGTTAGGGAAGAAGAAATAGGAAATGTGTACACGCACATTCGCACACACATACGTATATATACATGCACATATACATGTTTATATGTGTGTATATGCAAACATGTTACCTTTATGTATATTATGTGTGTGTATATTTGCACTTAATCTATAATTATATATAGTTAGAGTTTCTGTAGAAATGTTTTTAAATGCGTGCGTCGTCCTGTGCGTGTCTGTCTTATAGTTTTCATCAGAACAACCAATAGCCTGCCACTAACATAGACGTTGTGCTCTGGGTTACTTATCAGAAGCTTCAATACCCGCTTATATTATGATCTAATTAGGATGGTCCTTCCATACTCATCTACTCACATCATCCTTTTTTGTTTTAGGTCAACTTAACTTTTCTTTTTCAACCACATTCACATGTACACACAATTCAGGCACATCTTGTTTAAATACCGGCTAATTTAGCTAATCACGTACAAATACAGTTCCTCCGTCTCACTTTCTCCCTCTTGTTATTGCTGTAGTTTCCTTCTCGCATTCTAATATTATTCTTTTAAATCTCTAAACTCTCGGGCTCTACTTCACGTTTTCAAATATTCCTTTATACATTCATTTCCTTGCTGTTCTTTTCCTCTTGTAGCTTTTATTCCTATCTACTCCTCATGGAGTGTTTCCCCTCTCCATATCTTTTCATCTCTGTCCATTCATCTATCCATCCATATCTATGTATCTATCTATTTAGCTATATCTACTTCTAGTACTTTTTTGTTATTCACATTATGTTTCTCTCTCAAGTCTATTCTTTACCATTTCCGTGCTCTCTTCATTTTCTCCATACTTCTTTCAAATACACAAACACCTGTGCCTGTATTTTCTAACTACTCTCTCTTCCTCTCTCTCAACACATAGAACCTCTCATTCAGCCTCATCCCCCTTCACACACACACACAAACATGAATCTTTCATTTTCTTCATATTCTCTCTTCACACTCTTAATACTAATATCCTTCTCACATCGTTATCGAATTTTTTTCTGTCTTTCTCACTCACATGTACACACTTACTTTATATCTATCTCACTAACACTCAGATTCTTTAGTTTTTCCTTCTCTTTCTCTCCATAGTTATATCAAAAACCATCCCAATTTCAATGTCTCCATTTTTCTCACTTCCACTTCCACTTCGCTTCATACAAATTTATAAATGTTGCTATCTTCCCTCTTTCGTCTCACTTCTTCTATCTTTTCTTCTCTCCTTTTGTTTTCCCCATCTCTCCCACCTCGCTACCAGCCTATCTCACACATTCTCTACACGTAGAAACACACATATGTTTGCGAGCGTAAGATTCGTTCATAAAAAAGACATTGAATCCGCCGATGGCTTTAACAGGCGATTCTTCTTGCATAGGTTCGAAGCACGAGTTCGTGACAACAGCAAGCCTCTCTCCGGTGTTTAACAGCGTGACGACCTCTAATTACTTCCATTATCTCTTCTTTCCAGCACATTCTTTTCACTCCACCTTCGCCAATCTCATAAGTCAATATCGACACTGACAAATATCCCCACCATCATCAACGTTAACAACAACACCATCACAGTTGTCGTCTTCTCCTTCACCCCCACCAAAACAATCAAAACGACCACGATCATCATTACATCA
>OZ024742.1:304588481-304605981 GCA_964016885.1 Eledone cirrhosa | reverse complement strand
GTTATTTTAATATATATATATATATATATATATATATATATGCACTACACAGGTGTGTACGTTCTTTAGTTTATAAAGATAAACATTACGTTAACTGCCTAATCGGTTGAAAAATTTTATACAGGTATATATGTGAAGATGGCCTAGTGGGTGTGGAGCTTACCTCGTGATCATATAATTTCATTACCTAATCGTGCGGCGTATTCTCTACTTCATCAAGGTATTAACTTCTTCGCTTCTCCAACACATTGTCAACTGAGCATCAGAAGTAGTATGAGATTAAACGTGGGCAAGTTGGTGTCCCAACTAAGAGTCCATTACACACCGGGTACAGATAAACTCCGTCCTGATAGATTTCTAGGCTCACATTATATATATATGTGTGCGTGTGTTTGTGTATGTGTGTGTGTGTGTGTGTGTGTACGGATTTCTAATTCATGCACAAGATTAGTAATTTCTGAGAAGGGGGAAATTTGTTTACCACAACCCTAGTAACTGAACGGTACTTCATTTGATCGACCCCTGAAGGATGGAAGGCAAAATTAACCCCTAAAGAATTTGAACTTCTCTGATAAAAATTGCTTCTACTTCAGGCACAATGTGGGGAGGGAAAAGTTGATTAAATCGACCCCAGCGTGTCATTGGTACCTTATTTTATCGACACAGTAACGATTAAAGGTAAAGCTAGCCTCGGCCGGATTCGAACTCAGAATCGTAACTATGCGGCAACGCATATTGTCTGGCGCCCTCCCGAAACTTCCAACTCAAATAATTGTTTCAACTTTTGGCACAAGGCCAGCAATTATCCCAGTGCATAACTGGTACTTTATTTATCGACCCCATAAGGATGAAAGGCAAAGTTAACCTCGGCGGCATTTCAACTCAGACCGTAAAGGGGTGTAACTCTATGCTGAAATGTATGGTGTCCGACCCTCTACTGATACTGCCAATTCACCGCCCAATCCAAATAATAATAGTGATTTCGTGTGTTGACTATGTAACGCAATATTCAAGACTTAATGCTCTTTTGTTCAAGTAAATTTAAAATTATATCCACTTATATGACATGTCTACATGTAAATACTTAATACACCCATGCGTAATATTCTTTATGTAACACCTACACATCCACAATTATTCAATTCATTGTACACAGCTACTTAGTTGCCAATATGTTTACTTACTGCCTTCATACCTATATTCTTACCAATCCACATAATATATTATGTGTCTATTTATAGACATGCCCTCAAGTTTTATGCATTTTTGTGTACGTGTGTTTATATGTTTATGAGGGAAAGTGTTTTGTACCTTGAATTTTCTAAAGAAAGCGTTTCATATTTGGTAGATCTGTTGTAGGTTTACTAATTTCGTCATTTCATGTGGAGGAGAAGAACAAATTTAATGTTGTATTTGTCTATATTTTTGTTCGCATAGTTTTGTCTTGTTAAATATTTAACATCCTTTAATCATGGACTTGGAAATACATTCTTCGATCTAATACTTTCTTCGGAAAACACTGCTGTGGATATCGAAACACACATAGAAGAGAGAGCCCTGTCTGCAGTGACTGTATTTGCAGGCATTGACTGCCAGTCTTGTCCTGCAATTGATTTTTCTTCGTTTCTTTAGAAGGAGATCATATTGTCTTCCCTTTTTTGAATCCTTGTCTAGTTGCAGCCTCCCAAGAAGGAAATCAGTCATAATATCCCCACCCGCTAGATATTCATGTTTATGTCCATTTGCCTTTGTTTCCGAACCGATGATGAGTTCGTCTTTGTGCTCTATTACTCGAGTGAGCTCCTCACTATATGACTTTCGGGGTCCTCCTGATAAACATAGGGCGCGCGCAGACCCGCAATATTAACGATCATTATTACCGCCGAGGTTAACAAGGCCAGCAATTACCCAGTGCATTACTGGTACTTTATTTTATCGACCCCGTAAGGATGAAAGGCAAAGTCAATCCCGCCGAGGTTGACTTTGCCTTTCATCCTTACGGGGTCGATAAAATAAAGTACCAGTAATGCACTGGGTAATTGCTGGCCTTGTGCCAAAAGTAGAAACAATTATTACCGCTGAGGTTAACTTTGCCTTTCATCCTTACGGGGTCGATAAAATAAAGTACCAGTAATACACTGGGTATTTGCTGGCCTTGTGCCAAAAGTAGAAACAATTATTACAGCCTGCAAACATATCAATGTGCTTAATAAGCTCCCCACGAAACTACGTGTTTCTGCATTTTCCCCCGGTGCTGAAATTTGGGTATGTGTCAACTATAATCTCGGGTTGATTAATAATTGTAGTTGAAAATAGTAGAAGGAAAATGCAGAGGATCACCATGTATATATATATATATATATATATATACCATCTATCCAGTCGTAAACTATCGCTTTATCTATTCACCTACAAATCTTTATATTTTACAATAATACATGTGGCTATATGCAGGAGTTTCGAAAATTGGTAGAGATTCTGATAAATATCTAATGAAAAAAATCGTTTTAATCAATTTTTTTCTGCTATCTTCATGAAGTTGAGCTCATCGCGGCACTTTTGATTTAGCAGAGGTCACGCGTCATCCTGCGAATAGATGGTGCAGGAAATGGTGGTGGGTGTATTTTAGAGATGGAGGTGGGAATACGTAGCGTCGTGATTTCTGTAGATTAGTGTTCACTGTTGGAGGTCATGAAGCAGGAAAGCAATGGCTGAATGAACAGGATTGGAAAGAGACGAAAAGAGAGAAAGAGGGCGTATGCGTGCGTGTGTATGAAAGAAAGAAAGAAAGTGAGAGTGGAGTGTTTAAGAAAATGTAAAAGAGAAGGAAGAAGTATTAAAATTCCGGGCGAGACGGAGTACATGATAAAAGAAGAATAGAGGAAGAGGGAGAGGGAGATGGCGGAATACACGAGGATTATATAGAAAAATAAGTTAGAATGGAGAATGAGCTTTAATCGGAGAGGATAAAAAATAAAAAAATGTCAATATTCAGGAGAAATGTCGAGGTGGGTTTAATATACAGCTAAATAGGTCGGATTGGAGATTGCAGTAAAGTAAACTGTTAAAATTAAATGCTTTTTTTCTAATTGGAAAGAAAATGTACTGAAATAGAGACATTAATTATATGCTGTTTATAAGTCTTCTACGCACATATATGTATAAGTGCATATAAATACATGCATTCAGACTCATAAGATACATAAATGTATGTATATAGGATATCAAATAACTGTGTGAATGATAGAGAAATACTTATGTTAAAAATACGACTAAGAACTAAGTAGAAGAATAGAAGTTTGAGGTAAATAGAGAGAGTGGGGGAGATAGTCATGTGAAAGAATACATATAGAGAAAGTGAAAAGTAGAGAATCGAATGGTGGTATAATGGTGTGGGGTGTATTGAACATGTTGGAGTTTGGTGGAGCCTTCTCCATCAATATATTATTGCTTTATATTTGCCCTTGACTTTCATCATTTTCTTATTTATGTTTCACTCACTTCTTCTTCTCTCTCTCTCTCTCTCTCTCTCTCTCTCTCTCTCGCTCCCTGTTCTCGCAGTACCTCTTGGTTTTTGTTCTGTAAGGAGTATTAGATGCATTCCTAATTTTTTATCACATACTACCATATGCAGATGTTTAAATGGATTGAATATATGAATTCAAGTTCCTATAATTTTAATAGTTTCAATATTATATTGTGCTGTAATAGTGTTGAACAGAAAGATGTAAAAGACATTTCAAATGGGATTTCAAAGTAGAAATAGGATTTAAAGATACTCTTGCGTGTCGCTTACTTGCTATACTCGCGAATTTCGCTGTAACATTATATATATATAGTAATGAATAAAGACAAAAATAAGCAAATCTAAGACTAAAATAAGCAAATCTCTTCGTTTTCTGTAAATATACATATTTTTGTCTTCAAATTTGATTTGGTAGATATAGACTTGAATAAACTTGATATTTGGCCAAAGGTCAGTTTTGATAGAGTAGACATAGAATCCAAAATATTCCGACCATTATCATCCAGTATTTTTATGTATATCTAGCAATATATTATCCAATGTGTTCTGCGGTGTTTAAGACGGTAAGATAATTGATTTGGGACATATTACTCTGCTATTTCTAACGTCATTATAAAGTACGCAAAAGCCCACATATTTGCTCGTTGAATAAAAATGCTAAGTATCTATATGATAGAGAATATGCTGTTTCTTTCGTAAAATAATTCCTTCATTTAGAATATGTTAGTCTTTCAATATTCAATGATGGTAAAGATGAGAGAGTATAGAACAATGTATTACTGATTACTATTTAACGAGACATCGGAGTCTCATGACATTTCACAGGACCTCTAAGTATTGTTAGAGGGAGGTATTCTATTTGCAATAGAGTGGATTCTGCTAAAACCTCCCAAAGATCAGGGTGCGTTGTTAAACTACCAGCCAAGGAGTCTACGATAAGGTTTGAATTCGGACAAAATATAAGACATCTCGTCAAAGGATTTAACAATTGTGTCAATCTACACTGGAGTGGAGAGATACTTTATCTTAACGACGCAAAAATGATGAAAGATTAAACTTATCTGAGTATTTGAAAGTCATACCCCGACATCCAGAAGAAATACCAGAAATAAATACTTCTCACGTGCTAATGTCTCTTAAAATCCGTCAACATTAATTTAGATTAAATCCCATATAGATGACCTTTCCCCTACCCATCGTTCTGAGTCGAAAACTAAGTAACAATAAAATAGTGCAACTACTAGAGGACGTTAAAACACAACTACATTTTCTATTTAATGCACTATATTTAATATGTCGTCCAAAGTAGGATAACATGTTCCACTTTCCATTTCATCTCTGATAATCTAGATACATGTATCCAATATAATTTGTGACTAGGTATTGTGTATCAATGTATAATTATCCTTTCATACCCTCTCATGCTTTAATTTACTTATTTCTATATTTCAGAGAATTGGACGAGGATGAGAGTGTGAGGAGAGAAGGAACTATTTCACTATTTGTATTTTGCAACAATATTCAAATTCCACAACCATCTATCTATGGTTTTGAACCGTTCTGCATTCGAACCATCTGATTTTCAATTTTTCCGTCAGCATGTCGGCCATTTTGTTAGCCTGCCTGAAAATATGTCTGAGGAAGCTGAAAAATAAGCCAAACTATTTGCAGACACTTTATTGATCTTTTCACTAATATGTTGAAGATTAAAAAAAGGTTATATTAGCATAGCTTTCCTATTCCCTTTTCTTTATTATCAATTATTTATACACATTCATCACCGTTATATAAACACGGATCCACTAATCATTTTTAAATCATTTGCCAAGCTTCCATAAGAAGAGCGATGCTACTGTAGTTTTCAAAGATACAGATACATACACACACACACACACACACACACAAGCACCCAGGCATTTGGCAGTATCGGTAGAGGGTCGGACGCCATGCTTTCCAGCATAGTTACGTCCCTTTACGATCTGAGTTCAAATCCCGCCGAGATTGACTTTGCCTTTCATCCTTACGGGGTCGATAAAATAAAAGTACCAGTAATGCACTGGGTAATTGCTGCCCTTGTGCCTAAAGTAGAAACAATTATATATATATACATGTATATATATATATATATATATATATATATATACGTATATATATATATATATATATATTGTCAGCAATAACATGATTTGAACATAGCTTTGATTATTATGTAATTTATATATATATATATATATATATATATATATATATATATATATATATATATATATATGTACGTTTATAAGAATTCTTTAATACTCTTATCCATTGAAAATACTTCCCTGAACCTAAAGATTGCTTGCATGTGTTTGTGTAATTTATTCTTACGCTCTGGGCCTATGACTTAGTTATATTTTTAACCTGCTATCTGAGACAGGAAGCCAAAAAGATAATAGCGCTCCAGCGGAAACGGAAATGGTACCGAACGCAGAGCCAAATCAGAGCCGAGAGCCTCTTTTGACCCACTTGAAACTAAATTAGCCGTTGTTTAAAAACAGGCAAATAGAGAGTGGACAGTGAACCGAAGACGAGCATAAGAACAAAGGAGACTCACATAAATGTAATGTGGGTTTGGTTTAATGCGCGTGAAAGGGGGTAATATTATGTAGAATGTAAGGAAATAAGCAAACAAAATAAAATGTATATAAAAAGTGCAATATATGGGAAGTCTCACATGGTCCATACATTCAATCAGACGCACACATGTATAAAAAGACATATGCACACATGTAAATGATTGTGTTTGGAGGAGTGTATTGGTGTATGTACACAGGCACAGAAAAACACACAATTCATATGCATTTTATATTTGCACAGCATATACAAATGTTCTCGTAAATATACTAATATGATCTGAAAGCACAACAATACACATAAAAACTCATACACATACATTTTCAATCCCTTACTCAAAGATGCCTGCTTGTGTTAATCATTACGAATATGACCAGAATTTCATCTACTGCATTTTTGAATATAATCTTTGATATTTGCGTAAAATCTGCACTATCCCCAGAGAGTCAGAATAATTTTGAATCGGGAAAATTCATTTCCCCCTCTTCCTAATTCATTTTTAAATTCATAATCAAGTACCTTTCATACCGCAGTAAAGACAATCTTATTCATTACTTGTCTTAATGTTTCGTTATTTTTCGAAACCGCTTTGCTTCTCATTGTTCTGTTTTCATTTACTTAATTTATTACACGTTTTATTTTTCTATTTACATATTATTCCTATTTCTGTGGCAAATACTGTAGAGAATACTGTACGCTACAAAACTCGGTTATGCTTTGTAACTAATTCTGTATATGTGCTCTCCTAACAAATACCGGGAATACGCTGAATCGACAGGTCATTGCATTATTTGTTTCGGTGCTTTACGCTATAACTTCTAATCCAACGAGGTCAAATTTACTTTCTCCGTAGATGAATGGTTCACATATTTTTCAACCATTACTAACGCCTCTACTCCACCCCTCAAACATTCTGTCCTTAGGTTTCTCTGAATCTGCTCATTGCGCTACAAGAGTCGTGTTGAACGACTGCCACCAAATTTGAGCAATGTTATAGCAGCTCCTGTCCGTCTATAAATATAAAACGTCACAGAGTTACTATTCCGGTTCAGGATGTCAAACAGTTTATAATTACTTAGCAGCAGCACTAAGACAGTGTTACGCGGATATGTTGTATATGAAAACATAGAAACATATACTATAAGTTTATATACAATGAAAATTCAAAGACAATTATATTTTCTGTAATGAAAATATTTATTTTTCTGTCTTTCTATCAGTGAATATATCACAGAGTTGCCAATATATGTGTGCGTGTGTGTGTGTGATTATCCGTAGACACTGACAAACGGGAAGAAATCAGCATGACAATAATTGCTAACACTGTACAGAATATTGAAACATCATTATACATATAAACATACATATATTATTTATATTAATATATGTGCATGAATATACACACGTTTAGGTAGGAGAGTTCAACGTGACACGGCTGGCCGTTGGAATTACAGGTTCAAATCATGTTTGCCAGCTTAGAAGGCTGAGTCAATACGAAATAAAATATCTGTCTCAAGAAGGAAATGCATCTCCTTTAATCGAATTCACAACTTAACTATTGTTAACTGTGCACCCTAACTACTAAGACACCTGTCTTTGCTAAGGAGTCATCTAATGTGATGTTTGTTGATACAAGTAAACGCAACGTCGGCGAATAGTTTCCATGTGTGATAGAATATTTTTTATAAAGGGCAACACAGCCCGATGTGGTATATATAGTATGGTAGGGCTATTCTATATTGTTGCAGTGATTGTATTTCTTATTGAAGTGTTTCTAAATACGAGAAAATGATAGACGATCGTATTACACTGACATAAGAAACACCGCAGAAATAAATAGATAAATAAAATAAATACTGATTAAGTCGACGACTGTATTTTGGATCATGTCTAGATCGTAATGGTAGTGATCATATTAATAGCTGTGTTTGTAGTAAGCTCAGTAGTGATTGTGGTGGCAAATATGTATTTCTCTTAGTCGTTACTCTAGCAACCATTATAATCAAAGATGACAATAATCTTAGCTAAAGTTAGTATTGGAGATACTGAATACGTAGGAGTTACAGGTTAAGATAGTAGGAGGCGATTATTATTTAGTCGAGATGTTGGTAAACATTATGATGATGATGATGATGGGAATGATGGTGATGTTAATGACCAAATTCCACGAGATGGTAGATGATTATGATGATGAATCTGATCAGACATGTTATTGTTGAAGTTAATGTTGTAGATGACATGGTTGATCGGAATGATATAAAATGTGATTTAACGTATGGTGATTAAAAGCATTACGATAAAGGTGGTAGTAGTGGTAGTGACTGGGTGTAATGTTGATAGCTGTGTATGACAAAGATAAGTGTATTACGGTAAAGAAGAAACGAAAAGTGGAAGAAAAAACAAAATAAAAGGAAACAAGAATGAGAAATTTATAAAATAACACAAAAGAATATAAAGATATAATAAGAAAAAAAAACAAAAAAAAAACAGAGGAGGAGATGAGAAGAGTTAGGATAAGTTTAAGGAAGAGGTTAAGGAGAAGAAAGAAGATGATTATAATAATTCTGATGATGCATTTATTGCAGTTTAAATACTGATGAACTGAGCAAAAATAGCAATTGTATTTGCAGCATATTTTAACCCTTTCTCGCCGTTTTGCTATGATTCAAAGCAATTTATTTTAAAGTGCATATTTTTATCGAAAAGCCTTCAATTATAGTTTAACATAGCAAGCTATGTTATGTTATTTCACAAACTTCAGCCTGTGAAAGTTACTTATATGACTAAATTCCTCCAAATTCTTGATTATACTCAAAACCTTTCATCAAAAATAATAACAAAACGGGTATAATTGAGATGTATAATTGTGGAAATATTGCATTGGTTCTGTTGGAAATAATTGTAATTAAATGTAAGAGCAGTAAAATGAAGATGAGGAAGGAGTTGTAAAAGAAAATAGATGGGACACTACTTGATCTTGATTACTATAAGACATGTTCTGTCAGAGAGCGCTAACATAACAAATGTGATAACATTAGAAAATGACAACGTATACCAAAGAGATGCTCCAAAAATAGTAACTAAAACAGCAATAACCAGCGACAAGACAATAAGATTATCTCTGATAAGGTAAGCTTCTACGAAATGAGCATCAACAACTAGAGAAATGTACAGAAAACTGACTTGTCATCATGGACCACGATAACTATTATCTTGATATCTTGAAATCTTGACAACATCTCTATGACGAGAGAAGAGGTTGATAGAACGTACGAGAGAGGAGGAGGAGGAGGAGGAGGAAAGTCATACAGATAGATAGATAGAGAGAGAGAGAGAGAGTGTGTGTGTGTATGTGAGAGAGAAATTAAGAGAGGAGTGGAAAGAGAGGAGTGGAATGAGAGGGATGGAGAGATTGAGTGATGGAGAGGTGTTGGAAAGAGAGGTGGTGGATAGAGGGTTTGGAGAGGGGATGGATATAGAGAGAGAATTGGAGAGGGAGAGTATTGGAGAGAGAGAGGGTCGGAGAGAGAAGGCTGGAGATTGAGAGAGAGGGTTGGCGAGGGAGGGTTAAAGATAGATGATTGGAGAGGGATGGAATGATGGAAAGAGGGTTGGAGAGAGGGGTAGACAGACAAACATTACGAGAAAGAGAAAAAAAACACAGGAATCAAGGAAAGGATATTTCGAGGAAAAAATACCATGAATATTCCTGACTGAAATAACAGAGAAACAGATAAAATCGAAGCAAAACACCTAAATAGAAATATTTAGAAAACTTTACATTTATACCTCACTCGTCCAGACGTCCACACTAGCTAATTGTATTGGGAAAATAAATACCCAAAGAAGTAATTGTTGACATATTCAATGAATTGAACATTAAAAGTAAACTGATTGAAAATAATGCAGAAATTAAAATAAACCATTAGTTGAACGTATAATTCATTTAAACTATTCGACATGCACAGGATCAACTGCTGGCAAATCGTGATCTTATTAGGCATCCCAAATGAAACAGAGTTCATTGTACTTGCAGAAATAGTTATAGAAAGAACGAGTTTAATTCCAAATATTGTACAGTATGTTCAAAAGAATTCTTCTATCGCTATTTCAGTATGTACAATTAAATCTATAGTGTTTTGACAATGCATCGTATACACAACGTTTCGAAAATGTTAATATATACATAATCACCATTGTCTCAGAATTGTCTGTACTTCATACACCTTAGCTGATAAACATCCTCACAAAATATATCATAACACACAAATTTAAATAACTTCTTACAAATCTTATAGAAACAGCAGTGATTCACTTCCCCTTCTCTCTCTGGCTCTGTCTTCCGCCTCTCCCAGTCATAAAAGGATAGTCTCAAATGTACATAAATTACGTGATGCTATTATATCTATATACCACACAAAAAGACACTACGTAAAGAAAATACGTTTTTTTATAAATATTTATATTCTTCATCGAACAACACATCATGGTAAGTAATTTGGAAGATATGACATATAGAAGTACGATATAATTGAGTAATGTAAGAAGAATACAAGGAAAACACTAAATTAAACGATCAAAATTATGTCATAGCCTGCAAGAGAGATTCCCTGTATAGGGTTACAATATTTTTAACGTTGGCTATTTTTAAGTTTTAAAAACATTTATTTATTTCTTTTTTTTAAAGTTTATACAATACAATTTTATGAATGCAGCATATTCTAATGGTTAAGGAGTTTGTTGCACAATTATTTGGTTCCCTCTTCATTTCTGCTGCATGGTTTCTTGGGCGAGTTTCATTTCCAATCGCTATGGGTCGACATATGCTTTGAGAGGAAAATTGCGCAGAGGGAAACTGTTTGGAAGCCGTACCAAAAAAAAAAAAAAAACACCAGGTCTCGGCCTTAACCCTCATGATGTCACACTTAATCTCCCATTATTAAGCGTATACATGCCAGAGAAAAACTCAGTCACATACACGCAAAAATTCCTGAGCATGTGGGGTCGTTGACCAATAACTGGGATATTCATCATCGAAACTGACGGAATATTGGACAATACATTAAGATGAATTCATTAATTGTTTTGCCTACAGTCAAATTAATTATAGAGACTATAAACAAATAATAACAAAGATAAGAAAAGCAGGTAGAAGTTAATCGTTGTCACATTATACGGAAAACCGATGTAATTGTATCTCTTCAGAACTGAATATTTCATAGTTCTAGTTGGTAATTAATTGTACTTATATGCACATAGACAACGTGAATTAAAAGCTTTTATTTCTTCTATTTATATCTATTTTCTTAATTTCTTTGTCAGATGAACTGGTGGAATGGGATTGGTTATCCTTCATCTACAACATATACAATATTTTCTTTTACGGACACTATAATTGACATACATATATATATTGTCATATATATATGCATATATATATATATATATATATATGTGTGTGTGTGTCTTCATACCTGTGTAATAGAGTGTTTCTTAATAGGTAGTCTGAGCTATAAATATGTCGCTCTAGTCAGTAAGACCATGGTTTTATACATAAAAAGCACTCGCCGTCATGTGTTTTCTACGAATGTCGCTTGGTATTGCATGTTTTGCGCGGGACGTAGATAGGCCTTTGGAATAAAAACATTAAATGCAGGTCTGCCTCCATATCAATACAATACAGAGCCATACAAATGACTTACCTAGTAGAGAATTTGATACCGGCGTGTTGTGCATTGCCTCATTCAATAATAACGTAACCATTTCACCACAGAAATACGTATTATCGCTAGTGCGTAATTATTATTAAAGTTATTAAATCTCGCTTTCGTATTGTATTATTGATATATGTATATATATATATATATATATATATATATATATACAGAGTAAAATTCTTGAAAGGAAATAACTTGAAAGGAAAATTGGTACATAAATGTGTGCACACTTAGAGAGGCACACAGTAAGGCAAATTATTTTGTTTATGTCTAACACATTCACACTCTCACTAGACACTTAAATATATATATATATATATATATATATATATACACGTACATGACGTACATTATATATTCATACATACAAATATTTAAAATATACATGCATACATATACACTCATATACCCCCCCCCCCCCCCACACACACACACAGACCCACATACATACATACATCCGTATATGTTTAGCTGAATAGACAAGCTTCACAATATTCTTATAAATACTCTCTAAGTAGGAAACAATTTTGTGTTTTATATTTAATTTCATTTTAAAAGAAATGCACTTCACTCTTTAATACATTCTCCACTATCAACTCCACCATCCCTACCATTACACCATCAATAACTAGTCTTGTATGTTAGCCTAATGTTTGTTCCATAATTCCACACCATTTAACCCGCCATAAAGTATTAAGTATATCATTATTCATGAATTGAAATTTTTCTGTTATTAGAGTGAATTTGCTAAAAATCTATTTCAGTAGAAAAATATCCCACCAACAAAATAATATTACAAACTAGTAGAAATTAGAGACAACTGTTATATATATATATATATATATATATATATATATATATATATATATATATATATATATATATATATATATAGTATGTATGTATATATATGTGTGGGCGTGTGTGTTGAAAATATAATAATCAATGCATATTACAATTATATCTTTATAATCATTGAAGTTGTGATTCATAATGTTTAAATGAAAATGAATTGGTGCAGAATCGAGAAGAATTATTTTATATGATCTGGTTGTGCAGTTAATTCATTTACTAATAATATATATCTCCTGGATTAAAAACCTTAAGCTAATGGAACGGGACCTTTATGATTCTGATGCCAATATATATATATGTATTTCCTACTCACCATAAACTAAAAATTAATCTTTTAAAATGTTACTCAACGTAAAACAATGAAAAATAAAACAACTAATATTAAATAAATGCATTAGTGTAAAATATAATTTGAAATTGACTGAATTAAGGCAGTGTAGACACATTCACAACCTAGATCTTGGACAGCTAGGTACGTTATATATATTGTTGGTATTGTTACAAAGTAGAAAATGATGAAAAAGAAGGAAAAAAGAGATAAAGAAGTGAAAAAAATGAGGAAAAAGACCAATAAAAAGGGAATGAAAAAAGAAAAATAGATACGAAAAGGAAGGAAAGAGAAAAAGGAGACGGAAGAGAAGAAGAAAGAGGAGGCGGAAAAAAGAAGAAGAAGAAGAAGAAGAAGAAGAAGAAGAAGAAGAAGAAGAAGAAGAAGAAGAAGAATGGAATGATTGCTGTTGGGGAAGAAGAAACAGCTCGGGGCTTCTGAAGAAATCCATCATTGGTTGTTAGTGGGTAGACGTCTAAGCAAGGTAGGAAGAGAGTAGCAGTAAAGCCAGTCATGTTGCTCTGGGGCAGTCTTGGAGGTGGAATAGTAATATTTTATTTGTGAGTCACCAATATTAAGAAAAAATAACCGACGGCACATTATAAATATATATATATATATATATATATATATATATATATATATATATATATATATATTCGTATATCTATATCTATATATATATATATAGCCGTCTAACAAATTCATATATACTATGAAATATACGTATACGTGAGCGTCATTGTGAAAATATATGCCGTTGCGCGTTTACTGATTTCGTGTAAATGGGTGTGTGTTGTGTGTAATCTATTTTGCATGTATTTACATTTTAATTTTAAAATATGTATTAAATATATGAGTATACAAAAAAGAAAGTAGCATTTTTGTGAGTTTTGTTTTAATTTATGTTAGCCGAGCTAAGAACTTCGCGGCTTATAATTTCAAGACAGCACCTTTATGAAAATATGAGTTTCATAAATAAATATATTAGTATAAGACAAGGCTTTTTGATAACTCACTGAGTTATCTTCCGTTTATATTCAAAGCGTGGGCTTTTATGAACATGTATTCGGCAAACATCAACTATTTGAACAAGTTATATATATATATATATATATATATATATATATATATATATATATATATATATATATATATATATTAAAATAACAGATTAAAGTTTAAACAAAGAATCGGTGCTTTCACCCTTAACCTAAATAATAAATTTAGTCTTCAAATTTATTTTTATTACTATATATATATATATATATATATATATATATATATATATATATATATATATAAACGAAGGTGTAGAGAAGTGACATTTTTAAGAGATGAACATGGAAGAAGGAATACAGAGATGGGTTTTGCAATATTTCATCCTGAAATTAATTGCATTTGGAAGAGTTTGAATGAATTTTTTACTTGCGTTCTCTCTAGTTGTGCTACTATATTGCTTTTTTTTTCGTCTCCTCTTGACTTACAAATTTCGTCGCAACTCTTAAGTGTTCAACATCAAATATAACTATTGTATTGAAATGAAAGTTTCCTGGACATTCATATACTTAATACCAGTATGGCCAATTTCATGCATTGATAGTCTTTGAATCTATTCACAAGATGCAACTATATACAACGAGTGGTTTGTGAAGACTGTGAAATAAACTCTACATGGTAAAATATCTCACCTTTCAGTACTTACTTCTCTCTCTCTCTCTCTCTTTCTCGTGCAGCTTAAATATTATATTTATTTTTTCAATTCTTGCTTCGTTGTGTGAAACAGGGTACTATTCTCTCCTTCATCACCCCCTTGTCTCAAATACATAAGCAGAATATGGATGTTGGTATTAGAGAAAAAATACATAAATATAGAGCAAATCAGGAATCCTGAACGTGGCCGATGGATCAGCTAGAAATAACAGCCACACCGTCCCCGAGACATCCCAACTCGGCGTAGATTTTTCTTAAATAGACAAGATCAAACTCGGAAAAGTATGAATTCAACCCAGGTAATTAATTATTTTCCAACTACATGACTAGTGTTATAATTCTTTGAAGGATAAAGATACATTTTATTCCTAATTAATTTAAACTCTTACCAGCTCTCCTGAGTTCAAATCACGCCGAGGTCAACTTTGCTTTTATCATGGTTTCTGATTTAGGCACAAGGCCAGCAATTTTGGGGGAGGGGAAAGTTGATTAAATCGATCCAAGTGCATGATTGGTACTTTATTTTATCGATGCCGTAAGGATGAAAGAGAAAGCTAACATTGGCGCGATTTGAAATCCTAACGTAAAGGGCCGTAACTATATTGCTGCAATGCATGTTGTCCAACTCTTTAAAGTTACTGCCAATACAAGGTCGTTACCAGTCCAATAACAGAATTTCTTTCCTCTATACCACTTGTTCTCTTTTCTCTATTACTCTCTCATCATTTTCTAGAAGAAATATTCCGAGTGCAGATCTGCAATGAATGCTTTATAACATTACAACACACCTACGATTTCACCATGCATACATAGGATTAAATTAAGAGTTTAAAGATGAAGAAATAAATGCACTGTATTTAATTTCATTTGTACTTATTGGTTCCACAGATATAATACTACTATTGCTGGTACTAATACTACTACAATTGCTAGATCCATTGCTACAAAAACAATGTGCATAATCACACACACAAACACGCGTGTGCAAACAATTTCATAATATGCCTCTGCAAGTTTACAATGTTTGTACTTGTGTGCATACACACAAACACACACACACATATATATATATATATATATATGTGTGTGTGTGTGTGTGTGTGTTTTCATACATACATATGTATGCACATGAACATGACTATTTGTAAGCAGAATCCATTGCTGCCAGCGATAACTATCACGGCGCCTATACACTACATTAGTAGCTTTCTGACACACTAGTTATAGCATTTATGTCGTCTTTATGCAAAGTTGCACACGGCAGATATCCTCTCAAGGCCTTTTAAATCTTGCAAATGCTATCCTAGCCACAATATATATGTGGCTGGTTTATCATTTGTGCTAAATTACCATGTGTGCTGGTTTATCATTTGAAGGTACAGTAGGCCAACATATCAGGTAACTTTGGTTGTAAGCATTATAAATCTAATCCTTTATGCTACCTCTTTTATTCTGTTCTGCCTTTATAAAAAAAAAATGAATTTGCGAAATAAATTACAAATGAAGATAAATACAGTATAGGGGCTAGTATACAATGAAACATGTGGAATTACTATGAATATATTGGAAGGACTTCACTGATAGTGTTAATGCAATATCTTAAAACATAATTGCTATAAAATATTTTGACACTGGGTGATAACATGCTGTCCTTGGTAGTTCTTTTGATTGAAATAGTGTAGAAGATATTGATAGATTGCGAACTTCATGGTTTCCTCAATTATATTACTGGTAAATATGTATTTCGATCTTTCAGTCTGATTTATCCCAGCCGTGTAAACCATGAATAGTTTCTTAATATCTGCTTCCTTTCATGTTGCATAAAAACCAAGAAATGTCGAAACCTTAAGAGTTGAACTTCTTAAATCTTTTAATGAGTTTAATGATAGTAAACAACTTGCATATCTTATGATATCTTGACCACGGCCTAACTAATTCTAATTCATTATACACCAGGATCTTGATATTGCAATTAAGCTCTTCGTTCGCCGTCGTTGTCTACGTTGACCTCCTAACCATCCTCCGATTCTCCTTTTTCTAATGGTTATTAAATTACCAGAAAGCTTTTGTTTGATTATTCAATTAATTTTAAATACGTGTTTATTTCTTCATGTATTTATTTAGTTATACAGACGGCAGTTTACAGGCAATATTGTGGTTCTGGAAAGAATACTTTAGATATCCTTATTTTGCCAACAGCATAAGAAAAGGAAAAAACAAAGAAATGAGAAAAAAATGCAGTCATGTAGATTTAGTGAATAAATGAAGTCAAAAGGCAAGGCAATGAAGTATGTGTCTATAGTGATATTGCAGGGTAATCTAAGGTGTCGAGTGTCGGTAGGGGAACGATGTTAAACAGTAACCGGATATATAGAGATTGACCAACCGAACTATGATGGATGGCAGATTGAGGGATTACAGAAGGACAGTAATATTTCATTGATTACTTATTTGCTGTTTGAAAATGACTAGATATCTTGAGTGAGATAATTGAATATTGTTGAGGCACTGGAGGAAAGAAAATGTGCTTCCCTTCCCATTCCTCACTATCTAACAAACCAGACGTTGTTGACATAATTACAAACCGTTTTGCGCGGAGCGGGAGATGTAATTTATTGACAAGAGAAAAATCTTAAACAAATTTAGAACATACCGTAAAGAAAACAAAATGCACACATACAACATGCACACACACACACACACACACACACACACACGCATACACACACACACACACACATACACACA
>OZ024742.1:304578481-304580981 GCA_964016885.1 Eledone cirrhosa | reverse complement strand
TTGTTATTATTATCAACCTCTCCTCCAATATCAAATCTAAATCTATCTCTTTCAAAACTTTCCACAACCAGCATAATCATTGAATCTATGGCTAAATCCAACCTTACACCGTCGCCATGACAACAGACTCCACAAACTCTGCATTCATTCCCACGAATATTATCTCAATCACCACCACCACATCCAGTTCTTCCATACAAACTCTTCTGAAAGCTGTCATGTATCAACCTATAATGCCACAAACGGACTGAAGAACCATAACTCAAACCACTAGTCTTTTAGAAACAGCAGTCAAATCCCTACGTAATCACAATCTTCTGACTTTATAAAAACAAGGGACATGGTTTATAATGTAGTCATTGAGAAACTAGGTTTGAAAAAGAAAGAAGGGATATACACAGCTGTAATATGTTTGATCATTGCTCTGCTAGATTAGGACTGACTTGGGGCTAAAGGAGAACCCCACCACCACCACCACCACTATCACAACAAAGACAATATAAAATGCTTCAGCCACCATCAACATAAGCATCGTTACAAATATACCTCCGACACAAACGTAATTATGATCACTGCTACAAATAAGACTATCAGAAACATCTGAAGGGGATCATCATGAGTAAGTAGCATCTGCTTATGAAAGAGGCCACCAATATATCATTCCTTGACAAACTTCACCAACAACACAATCTACAAGAACAATATTATGGAGACAATTATCATAGCAAAAGTGTAGACTATTTATATTCACATCACTCGTAAAATGAGTGCAAACAACAAGAGAAAAAATATCAATAAAAGAAACTCTTATACTTCTATTAATACTGCGCCTGCTGCTACAACTACTTCTACCATTACTAATGCTGCTGCTACAACTAATACTAATCCTACTACAAATATTAATACTAATATTGCTGTTACTACTACTACTGATGGTGTTGTCGTTAATAATGATGAAGTTCTGAATAATGAGAGTGGTGGTGGTGGTGATGGTTCATTTAGGAACAAAGCCAATAATTCTGTAAGATAAGGGAAAAGTCTATCAAATTGACTTCCATATGTGAGTGGTATTTATTTTATCCACCCTAGTATGGCTAAATCCAATTCGACAGATATTTAAACTCTGTATCCAGAAAAATTTCTTTCTTAGAACAATATTAATAAAATAAATACTACTATAACTCACTAGTATGATGTATTATCAGTTTTCACTAACGGCTAATACTGTGCAATATATACCCCTACAGATGTTATTTTTTACAACCATGAGTACTATTTCTGCTGCCAGTAGAGATTAACTATAGCGATGAAAACTACTATACTAATGCTATGATGAGAGAAATATAGATTATGCTTCTATATTCAAAAGTAAATCCAAACCACCATTAACAGAAGCAATAACTGAAACGACGTGATCCGATCTATACGAAATAGCAACGAAATTTCCATCAAATCGTACCCGTCCAGAATAAAAGACCGAGAGTCACTGCTGGAAAGTTTTTGATCATAGGTCTACTCAATTAGAACTGACCTGAGGCTAAATGACAACTGAAAATAAGATTACATTCAATATCATTTGCTAGGACTAAAACAGCTATACAATCATCACCACTATCATCAATCACATCAATAACACTTATAATATATAAAAAAAAAAACTTTATTGCCAATGTTATAAAATTCTTCATCATCAATTCCCCTCTTGCATATTCATGAAGCCGCCGGCTATCTTCAAGTCCGAATTAGTGCTCGCCATGAAACATGCACTTGTTTCCTGGGAATTCTAAAGACAAATGCAATGTCGTCAGTATCACTTGGGGCTATAAAACAGACACTACTGCACAATTTAGAGAAACGTGCATTTTACTGCCAACCAACGCATTTTATAAATGATTTCTGCGAATGGTCTGGTTACTCATTTGAATATTAGCTCTGTTTGGCTGAGGTGTTGTTTTTGAATTATATCATGGCTACAGAGGGCCACTATTACGTTTCGTATATCTTCAACGTGCAATATATATATATGTGTGTGTGTTTGTGTGTGTGTGTGTGAGTATGTATTTATATGTATGTATATATATGCATATATATATATATATATATATATATATATATATATATATATATATATATATATATATATATGTGTGTGTGTGTGTGTGTGTGTGTGAGTATATATTTATATGTATGTATATATATGTATATATATGTATATATATGTGTGTGTGTGTGTGTGTGTGTGTGTGTGTGTGTGTGTGTGTGGGGGTGTGTGGGTGTGTGTATGTATGGAGCCACGTGGCCTAGTGGTAAGGGTGTTCAACTTACGATCATAATGTCATGGGTTGCATGTTGTGTTTTTGAGCAAAATACTTCATCACACTTCATTTTACGTTGGTGTACATAAACTCAGCCGAAAAGGAGTACCAGCAATAGCTGGAGATTTAATCTTGCGATGGACTGGCGTCCTGTCCAGGAGTGAGTCTTGTACTCTCAGTCACTT
>OZ024742.1:304548481-304573481 GCA_964016885.1 Eledone cirrhosa | reverse complement strand
CGAATCACACTGAGAATACATCAAGTTAAACTAGTGATTCTCGACTCATCTTTAGCTGATCACTAATTATGACCATTTATTTCACTAATATTACGAATAAGACAGATTATATAGAATTTAAAGAGTGTTATTACAGAGAAGTATGAAAGTACGTGGCTTGTCTAAATTCGCATAACACTTCGTGGATTGGCAAAATCAGTAGAGCGTCGGACAAAATGCTTTATAGTATTCAGTTACCGCCCTTCACTTTCTGAAGTCAAATCTCGCTGAGGTTAGCTTTACATTTAATCCGTACAGGGTCGATAAATAATGACCCAGTAATGTACTGGGGTCGATTTAATCGATTTTCTCTTCCCCCCAAATTGCTGACATTGTGACTAAAATAGAAACAATTATTTATTACAAGATTACTACTGTTACGTACCACAGGACTTCATTACCATTATAAAATAACGCTGTTTTTAAATTTCAGTTATTTTTTGAAATTATTCATTTTACACAATGCTTTGTCTGAATTTTGAACAGAGGTATACAATGGTAAAAATAATTCTTTTTTAAGAAAAGGAGTAAACTAATAAAAAGGACGAGAGAAAACAGCGGGGCTGGGATATATTAGATAAGGAAGAGGCAATCCATTGAAAATTAACTCGTTTTTTTTTCTTCTCCCTACAGTGTCATTTTAACTGATTAAAAATTCCTAACTTATATTATGCATATTAACATCAACCATACCAATATTTGCTTTATACTATCTATTTGAACAACAATTGAACAACGCCTCCTACTGCTGCTGTTACTACTATAACTACATTACTGCAACTAGAACCACTACTATGCCCATCACCTCCAATTCTACTACTACTAAATATACTTCGAATAAAATATGGTTTCCATCACAATAACCACTATTACAATTTCCAGTCCTCGGCAATCACAAATGCTCTAATTTCTAACAGTATCACAAACATAACCATTACAAATATCAACAGAATTATCACAACTATTAGCACAACCACTCACTCTAATAGATAATAATATTACTATATGTTCTATGGAGTGCTGAATGGGTATAAATAAAATGGATATTAGGATAATATTGTAAAAACTCACATACATATATACTAGTTTTACTAAAAATACTGTCACAAATACCTTGCCTCAGTCATCCTTCTCACTAATGGTGGCACCATTAATGCTCCCACCACCTACAACAGCACCTAAATCAATATCCACCCCAAACATAGCCAGTAAACAAAACTACAGCCATCCCCACAGCCCATATTCGCAATCATTGAAAATAATATCGTACACATTATTTGATCTCTTTGTCAAACTTTTTCTAAAGACACATTCCATGAGAAAACTATCGCAGAAGCTTTTCCAAATTCAGATTATTTAACGCATAATTCTTTAATGTGAAAATACTATACTCTTTCCAACACACTAGATGCGATATAAGTACTTGCCTAATGCATGGGCGATTTCAGAATCTCTCGAACAATGGAACACGATTGGACGCCATTTCTATCAGCATTGATTACAACGTCCTATTAAAATCTAAGTATTTTGAAGAAATGTGTTTTTTACATATCCAATGCTTTCTTGATCAGTCGATAAATATATTTAAGATTCCATTATCAGCGTTTTCTCTAAAGAGTATACACTTAGATATATACGTATGCGTGTAACGATGGAGATGTTATATACATATGCATTCATATATTCTCATAGCGAAAAGCTTGCTAAATAAATAAGAGTGTTTAAAAGGATGTGTAGAGTAAAATGAAATAAAATTAATCCAACAAATAATACTTAAATTAGACCGAATAGAAAATATTTCAAAGCATAGCTGTCTTATGTATGAATTATACAGAAGAAAAAACATGCGCAATGTATCTATATTTGAAGATGCGTGTCCCGATAGTTACAGTGTTGGACTTATAATCATGATGTCGTGGGTTACATTCCCGGACCTGGTTGTATTTCATGTTCCTGAGCAAAACATTCCATTTCACAGTGCTCCAGCATACTCAGTTGTGGGTTTAAACCAGTAATGGAGTAACATCATTTCAAGGGGACATCTTCAACTCTCAGTCGCTTAGAGTCGAGCAAACCGGTGTAAGCACCGGTGTAGTGTCCTCCGGGCTTGGGACAACTTAAGACTTATAGAATTTATCTAAATTTGATATTGCTTTTTTATATGTGTACGCACAAACATATCAATTTAGCCTGAAAGAACTATTGTATAATTCTCATCTCACAAAACGGAGACATCTGAGTAACAGACGCTTTTACTCTTATTATAACCTACACACACACACACACACACACACACACACACACACACACACACACACACACATACACACACACACATACACACACACACATACACATACACACACACACACACACATACACACACACACACACACATATATATATATATACATATATATATATATATATATATATAATTCTGCATGGGTCCGTCAGAAATCTGTGGTAGTCCTGGTGCGCCGCAATGATTTTTACCTATTATAACGTTAAGATTTATTTTTTTACCATGTATTTACCTCCTGATATCGATTGCTGTTTTGTCGAACCGCTAAACTACGAGACGTAAACACACACACACACACACACACACACACACACACACATATATATATATATATATATATATATATATATATATATATATATATATATATATATATATATATATATATATATATGTGTGTATCCCTAATCCTAACACAAAGATTAACATAACCACAACATTCATACATTTCAAATAGTTGACGTTTAAGGACACTCTACGGAAAAGGCACCCAATGGATACATAGCTATGGTAACCCGGAACAATTAATGCAAGACAAAATTCACTTCAGTGAGATTTGAATTCTAAACTTAAGAACATGGAATAAATACTGCATGTTTGATGTTTTCTTTCTCTATAATATCTATTTTAACATTATCAATAACATATTCATTCATTTTCCTTCTAGATGCTGATAGAATGGACGCAGAATAGCTAAGAATCTAAGAGGTTCGCAATCATTAGTTCACTTGTTCGTCCCCACTTCAAGGCATCTTCAAATAGTGTCATGTACCGTAGCGTTCAGAAGACCACTGCCAAGTGAGTGAAACTGGGTAGATATAAATTATTTCGAAACCCGTAAGATGGTCGATACATTTAATTCTCCCTGAGAATAGTTAACGTTACGCTTGTCTGTGGAATACTCAGCCACTTGCAAATTTATTTCATAAGTAGACGCTTCCGTTGCTTGATCAACTGGTGCACTCATCGCAAAAGGCGATGGAGGTCCAGAACCAAAGAGATTTTTCAGAAGCTTATAGCTTTTTAAATGGGACACCATGAATATTTGTTCAGGATTAAATGATTATTTTCTTCCTTATTTATTAATTTTATTTTTCCATCCTGATATTATTGCTTGAAAGAAATCTCATAAACGACTATAATTGATTGAATCGACGAAAATATATGAGAATTTGAAAGTTGAAGAGAAGACAACTGTAAGGCAAAAACTAACAAAAAATAACATAATAATAAATATGTATGCATATGCTCATCGATGTATAACTTTAAATGTGTGTTTGTGCGTGTATGTACATGATGTAAATGTGTGCGTGTAATACAGCGAGTGAGTGGAGAGAGGAAGAGTGCTAACAATGAGAAAGACAGGGAGAGCAGGAGGTGAGATGAGAGATGGAAAGCTGGAGTAAGGGGAAAAAGGAGATGGTAATAAAACGTGTGGGAGTGAGTGGGCGCATGCCTGGCAAAGCATAACTGATAAGGGTTAGAATGTTAGGGTGCATGCAGATGTAGTAAAAGTTTGGCCTCAGAGGGTAACATATAAATAGAGAGAGGAATAGAGATATGGATTGGTGGTATATAGAGAGAATAAAACGTTGTGGAAAAAGGAGAAATATGCGTGTGTAAGTGTGATAGTTAAAAGAGTTATAGAATGTTTAAAAACTAGAACCACTGAAAGCAAGTTAAATTCTAACTAAAACAATATATAGCTGCACGTATACATATACATATATATTTGTGTGTATATATATATATATATATATATATATGAAAAAATGGGGAGAAGAATACTGAAGGTTGCACATGGATAACATGTTATAAAATATATATATATGTGTGTGTGTGTATGTGTGAGAGAGTGTGTGTGTGTGGACGTGTTTGCCTAGGTACACATACACAACACTCCCATTATTTTAGTTTGAATTTTTTCTTGCCTTGCTACACATATGAGTGTGAGCTTGTGTGTGTCTGTGCAAATGTATTGATGTGTTGGCTAGACATGGAGCGAGAGTTGAAAATTACATTTTGAAAAGGAAGTACGAGTGCAAAAGTATTTTAATGAGAGAGAAAGCGGGGGAATGGCATATTGATAGGTAGATCACACTGAGAGGAGGAAAAGTGGGGAATGAGAGGGTGGGGGAGATAATACGGATATTTTAAAACGAAAGGGTTTAGGGGAAAAGAATTTATGCGTGTTTGAACACTATAAAAGTAGAGAGTGAATGCCAAAGGTCACAACGGGACAGGACAGGAACAAAGAAAGGGGGATGAAATGCACGTGTGTGCATGCGTGTTTGAGTGTACGTAGGTGTGTATGAATGTGTGCATATGTGAGCGTGTCTTTTATTGAATCTGTGTTTGTGATAAAGGAGAACGTGGATTTCTGCGTGTTTGAAAGGAATAAATATTTAAATGAGCATAGAAAAAATGGGGAAGAGAGAGAACGAGAGAAGGGGGAGAGAATGTCAGAAGGATAGAGAGAGAAAGGAAGATTAAGGTATGTGCATGTGTTTCTATGGTGCAATCTCTATGTGCGTGCCTGTGCGAACGTTTACGGCTTTTTTTTTATATGTACGCGAATACGATTTGAACGAGAGGAACTGTATTTGTAAAAGGCCGGTAGAAAGAGAAATCAATGTTTCTGTATAAATAAATAAATAAATGAAATAATGAAACAAACAAACATGTGCAAATGTAAATATCAGAGTTATGGCTGACGGATATATTAGGATGTCGGTTGGAAAGCCGGTTTCCTATTCACTCCGGGTTAAAATCATTCCCTATAATACTGATGTGAATGTCATCATTAATATTGATTGATAACATAGACACAAGACCTCACGTTGAGAGTTATAGATTTAAGGTGTATGGACTTGTAGCTTGGGTATAGCTCCCAGGAATATAATGTTATAAGTTCAATTCTTGGACATAGTGGCACACTGTATTCTTAAGCAAAAACATCATTTTACGTTCTATTACTGTCGGTTGAAAAGCGTGCCAATGTAAGCTGGTGTCCCGCCTTATAATCTCGCTCATGCCCTATAGAACCGGGATATGCGTTGATTTGATGATCGTCCGGGATTGGGACCAACTTTGTTTTTAAAAAAACCCAATAAATTAGTATTACTTATCATATCGAATCGCTGAATGATTAATGTCAATTTTTTTTTTTTTGTACTTTTACTGGCGAGATTTGAACGGATATCGTAGGCATCCGTAACTACATATCACTATACAATTTATTGAATAATACAAATTATGCAAGTTTACCACCCTAGGACACGAGGAATACTGATTTCTATGTTTGGAGATAGCATATTCGATTATAATATCTCAGTATTGCAGGATTCCTCCATTTCTACAACTGTAACCAGTAGTTAAACTGTTAAACTGAATGTTTTGGCTTAGTGGTAAGTTTCTAGGACTTATGAACACAATGTCATGGGTCCGATTCCTGGACTGGGCTTTGTGTTGTGTTCTTGATCAAAATATTTTATTTCACGCTGCTCTACTATACTCAGCTGAAAATGAGAACCAGCAGTAACTAGAGGTTTAACGGTGTGTTAAACTGGCGTCGTGTCCAGGCGGCTGGGTCCTCTAATTTCAGTTGCTGAAGCACCGACCTAATGAGACTCCGGGCCCGAGGGAGACTTTAGACTTTAGATGCGTATAATGAAATACTCTCGAACACTCCACTCAATGACTATCGTGCTAGAAAAAAATATATTGACGACTGCACCATTAGAGGTGAGACTAGCAATCTTTGTAATGAAATAGCCTCTTTCTTCAGAACCTATTACTGAGAAACAGGATATTCTGAACAGACACTGGCACACACGTGACAAGATTATGGCCTCTCCAAGATATTTAGAGAGGACAGAAAATGCACATGTATATGATACCTTATGAATTATGCAAGCTTTGTGCAAGTGTAGCTATTTTTATTAATAAATGTGTTATACATATATATGTTTGTTATTTGAGATACGGATGTTTGTTGTGTAAAGTTTACTATCTGGTATTTAATAACACTAGAAGAAGTGCCGCCCTGCAGGCAGTTTTCGTCGAGTATATATAATACGTGCGTGCATGCTTCCTTATATACAAATGTTTGAAAAGAAAAAAATGTACATTTTGACGTGCGGATGAAAATGACTAACACTAACATATTTGACAGAAGCCTGATACAAAACTATTCCCGAAGTAATATCTGATCTAATGAGCAGAAAATTGATTGAAATGTGATTATACACACACGAATTTCGAATACAATTCGTTCTCTCTCTCTGTCTCTCTCTCTCTCGCTCTCTCTCTCTCTCTATATATATATATATATATAGAGATATATAGATATTTATATATACTTATGACACACACACAAACACACATACATGTATATTTATGTGTTTATATATACAGTTTATACTCTCTCTCAAACTCTTTATGTTCAAATTAGATTGTCTCAAATATAGAAAAATGTATGTATGTGTGTACATATCATATTCTTAACTTACTCCTATCTATTTGATACCTATTCAAAATTTCTTTCCTCATATCTTCATCTGAGCACCACCACTGGCCTTCAGTCGTTTGTACTCTGGGGCACTCACTTCAGACGTTTGTACTCTGGGGCACTCACTTCAGACGTTTGTACTCTGGGGCACTCACATTCGTTACTACACAACACATCCATGTATCTAAATCGATAATAATTAAACCCCCCCTAAAAAAAATCTCTTTATCTCTCTCAAGCTTCTAGCTCTTGCTCTAATTCAAAGACCCAAATATTATGGGGTCACTATATTAATATTTTGTGATATATGGTTTTTGGCCAAGTTTGGTGTGAAATGGTGGTCCTATTTCATACTTTCATTGGATATTTTCGTAATCAGAGCTACATACATGTGATTTACGGATATTTACATGTATATGTAGTATACAGTATATACTCAAAAGATACATAATAGAATAAACGAACGGATTCCTCGAAATTATTGGCCTATCCTAGCTGGTCCAGCTTTCCCGTCTACTAATCGGTATGATACATTTCTAATTACTTCAATGTTGCTTAAAATTAATTCATTTCAAGTAGAGTGGATATACATATACAGATTTTATACTTATTTTAGTTTTATAGTTATCCTTGGTAGCAAATCAAGCGCCGAATATTGTTTTAAACTCCTGAATACAAAGAAAATCTGCGCACATAATGTAGTATGTATATCTTTAAATATTCACTGAAAATTCTGCTGTTTTTACAGAAGTCATTTAAGTTTAACTTACTGATTAAACCCGCAGTTTAGTATGTTCAGCATCTAGCATTTGTTTATAATTTGGATATATAGGCTTACAACCCTTCTCGCTACTTCAGATTAAAATCTAATCTATATGATTAAAAGCGTATTTCTCCATATGCTAGTTATGAAGTTTCGAAAGGCAAACTCAAAAATGTTGAATATACAGCTAAAAGCTTTTAAGCATTTAGAAACTATGATTATAGCCAATTAGTTGATAGCCTATTAGCTGAATATAGGAAGATCAAAACTTTCTAGCCAAAACGATCTTAGAAATGAAATAGACACGTGAACCAATATATATTTCTACGTAGTTGTTGTCGGTTCTGTCAGCATTGACCACACTATCTTCATGATATTAGTAATTACAATATCCAATAAGATGTTGACGTATAGGGAAATTAGGCTGCATTTTTTAGTAGGCTGAGCAAGCGTATGAATCCACGCCTGATATAAATAAATCCACTGCCTGATGTTTACACATCTCTTCATAGAGATGTAACACCTTAAACCTTCTTCAAGTAGATCATATAACGTAATAACAAGAAATGTTTCGCATTGAGGAACTTACCTGACATACATCTCATGTCACCGATATATATATATAAGTATATAAGCTCAGAGACAAATGCATTACTTATGCAAATTTCTTCATCTGCCATGATCACATTTATGTTTTAATGAATGATCAATGAATTTAATTATTTGTGAGAAATTCTTGTACATTGTGTTATCAAGTGAAGTGTTTGAATACATATTCTATGACATTTATTCATACATTCGAATTCTGGAGGCAGGAAACATGGATTCTAATATTGCATCTGTGATGTCATAATGCATATGCATACAAACGAAGATATATTCATACAGTTAGATATATAACCATACAAACATACATACATACATACATACGAATATACAAGTAAACCTACATACTACTATGATTAGAAACATATCCGGACATACGGATATACATACATAAAAATATACATATACACAAACGTATATATACATACACGCGCACAAACGAACGTACATATTTAGGTACGTACATACACATCAGGGCAGATATATATATATCACTTTTAATGTTTTCGTAAAGTTCTCATCTAAATTATAGATAACCAAATCCTACTACGATATAATGGAACGTGTAGTTAATCAGTTTGAAAACTTATACAGGCAACGAAGCTCTAATATATCGAATTTTTTAAAGGGCAATAGAAGGGTAAACACTCCAACAGTCCTTTCTAAAAGTGATTGCAGGTTATATGGTTGGAAGCTGGTAAGGATTTGATAATTGTTACTAATGACATTGTGAAAACATAGTTATTTAGTCTGGTCTTATATACATACTGCTGAAAGGAATATATATTTCATAATGAACGTCTTGAGTTCCCAGTTCTCTCCTTTGAGTTCGGTATCTACTGTGGTAATCAGCATGTCTGGTGACATAGACAGAATTAATAAAACCATATAAAACCAACATATATTATCATATTACGACAGCAGTAATTTAGCACTCTAGTAAATTGGTTCATTAACAACAAGGAAATCGATATTTTTCCGTCGAAGTCCCTCACCCCATCAACACGATCGCAAATTGCGAACTGTAACTTTATCTTGTGTGTTGTAGCAGTAGACAAAGGATAGATCCTTTAAGTAAACCTTTTGTAATCAACTTTTTAATAACGTTGAATCTATTCACACTTATACAATAGAGTTTTCATGGCAGCTGTTTTTATTGGGTGCTTTATGTAGATATGCATTCTCTTCACTTCAGACATAGCACCGCCTACAAATGCACGCACATTAACACATATACACACACACACACACGCACCTATTTATCTCTAACCACATACTATTTTCACTCTTACTAAATAGATTCTATTGTGAAAAGGAGGTTTAATTACTCCAAACCGTTATTATATCAACGCTGGATTCCATCATCTTTCTGACACTGCGGTCATGTGACTAAAGTCGAGGCTATGAAAACGTCACCAACATGTCATATATTTCAGGATTCATGGTTTTATAATGTTTATTTCCAATATTATCGGATCCACCATACAGTCGTCATCGTTGTGATTGACATCGTAATTATGGTTCTTCCTTTGTCATTGTAATTGTAATTGTTGTCTTAAATATTCCACCACTCATTTCCTTCTTCATTGCTCAGATTCAGCATACATGTCTCCATACAGAAATATGTTAGAAAAATGCACTTGCGTATTCATATATCAATAGAATGATAACGTAAGAAACAGACGCTCGTACTTAAAACGGACAAACAAACTTTAAGACACAAAGTAATATAACCAGGGATAATAGTAAAAACTAATAATGAAAGAACCAACTGAACTAATGAAATTTCTAAATGTATCGGTATAAATTAAAGATACCGATTTTAGTTAAACAAACATATTGGTAAGCTATCCAAACCTTCTCTCCAAATGTTTAATCAGTCATCTGAAAGTATATGCAATACGCTTGCTGTTCTTGGGCTCCAGCCAGATTAAATCAGGCGAACGTAGGTGCGAAATATACATGCATCATAGAAAATGAATCAACATCTTTGTTGTAAATATTTAGCACTACATCAAGCCTAATCTTTTGCATGACCAAAGAGCGTCCATCCGCGAATATCCACATAGTAAGTCTAAGATAACAATATGCAATGCCTCATTTTTCTATCTTAATTCGTCATCTGGTTTAAACCCACGACAAGGTTTCAGATATCTTTCGCAGTGTTCATTGGTTGTCTGCGCATAAACATCCCCCCCCCCTCTAACAAGATTCCACGCTTGTGGAAAGGAACACGCCGTTATTCCACCGTTATTCCTCCGGGAGCTAGGCCATTACAAAACACATGTTAGTATAATTTGAGGAATATTTCATGCTATTCAGTTGTGTTTGATGGCCTCGTTGATTCTGTCCTGCGATTCTTTCCTGAGACATCCTAAACACAAGTCCGTAATATCGGAGCTCTGGTCTCTCAATTCGGAGAGGTAGTGGCTCTACATAGTGATATTCTACTCAGTGATATTCGAACAATGCACTTTATCGAGTAACGTTATTCCAAAAGCCTTCGAAGCAACCATTTCGTGTGCTTGTATTTGCGATCGTATTCTGTCTGTGATTAGACAAATTCATCACTATAGCTAAGGCATGTCACAAATACCGAATTGAAGATAGCATTACTGCCATCCATCACTGGTGAACATGGCACCGAGATACTTGAACTTCTGCTCATGCAACAGGGAGCTTCACTCAAATGTATAGTGCACAGGGCAGGCTGCTCGGATACGACGAGTGTTTCAGTCTTCGCAACTTTGGTGTTCTAACAAGGACAGACATAAAATATCGTTCTACATTATATATATATATATATATATATATATATATATATATATATTGTTATACTTGGAGAGGGTCATATTTGTGTAATATTGCCAGAATTAATAACAGAACACACTCACTGTTTGGTTGGTTTTGGCTTTTCGCTTCTGTGTCTTTTATATCGGTAATCTAATTTATTCGATCCTCAATGTTGCCATTGACTGACCAACGGTCAAAATTATACAGATACAATATAGACACAAACACATATATATATAGTTTATCAAAGTTCTTTCGTTGCACATCTGCAACGTCGTCAGTGGTGCTACTGTTTCCTCCCGTTGCATTGTATTTTCTACGCCATTTTTATTTAGTCTGTTTATATAACTAATTCATCGCCGTTATATATATATATATATATATATATATATATATATATAGTGTGTGTGTGTGTGTGTGTGTGTGTGGTCCTATTGTTATATGGAATATCAAATCTGCTGTGATATGACCACCACATATATGCATATAGCAGTAGCAGTAGGGAAAATGTAACGATATATAATTACACAAGCAGTTCTCGGGTTTTAGAACGTCTCAAATAAATAAAATCATATGTATTCACCATATCTTTTTTAATAAATAGCTTTAGAAAGTTGTCGCCTATCTATAGATGGTTTGTGAATGTTGATTTACTCAAACTTAATTCAACTAAGTCACCCAAACTAATATGAAAATTAGAAAATATAAAATATAATTCTAAATAATTTTTCTTTTAAATGTATACTATTTTTTCAGAAATATACTAATTTACATAATTACACTAAATGAATTATTTTTCTAATCAGTAACTTTTTACAATGTGTATTACCGAGCCTAAGGGTATACAATATTCTTAGTTTTCGAGTATAAATTAAAAAAAAAATACAAATCTATGAAAAAGTGACATAACTATGACCTTTACCTTTATGCAGAATGAATGCGTCCTGGTAAAGGTGTTGGCTCTAGGATCATAATGTGGTGGGTTCAATTCCTGGGTTGCTTGTTGTGTTCTTGAGCAAAACACTTCATTTCACGATGCTTCAATATACTCAGCTGAAAATGAGTACCAACAATAGATGAGGGCCTAACCGTGCGATAGACTGACGTCCAGTCCAGGGGTTTACTCTTGTACTCTCAGTCGCTGAGGTTAGCTGGATATGCTCACCGACATCCAGAGCTGACATTGCACTCAGTGCTCCTTTGGGAGCCCCTACATGGACACACTAGAAGAGGAAGACCAAGGTTAACGTATGTTGATGCCCTAAGGACAGACACTGGTCTGTTGGAGACGCAGGACATGGCAGCGATAATGAGGGACAGAGACCGCTGGAGAGAACTCGTCCACGGATCTCGGGAATTTTACCCGCCTTAGATAGATAGATATATATATATATATATACTAAGGCTAAGCTGGAGAGAATGAGGACGATAACTATTTTCTCACGTTTACAGTCTGTTAGATGAAACTATTTCCAATTTGCATCAGTCTAATTGACATATATTAGTTTTCTACCCTACAAATATCAGAATATAACAAAAATAAAGTCCTTTACTTTGAACTTTCGCACGTGTGGTAATGTATTTCATTGTATAAAAATTTATTTTCAAGAAGATAATTAAAAAATATTTTATTTGGATAAACATGCTGTTCCGTTCAATTCGATAATGCAAATCGAACTACTAACACCTTCTACTTACACGAAATATTTACTCACCTTATTAGGCAAGTAGTGTTTGCGTGCGAATAGGTTTTTCTCTTTTTTAACTCAAATAATCAGAGGTTTGTTGAATGGGACAGCTGCCATATTGTATGGGCTGGCGGACTTGACGACATTTTTATATGAACTAAAATGCTAATCTTGACACAAGTAATCGCTTTTAAAAATCTACATGATGGTGTTTAATTTTCATGTTGTTGATTTTATTTCTATATTGTTGATGTTGTATTTTATTTTTTGCCATGTATTAATGTACTTGTTTTCGTTCTTTCACATTTTTTATAGAAAGAAATAATTCTGTTTGTGTAATTAATACCGTATTTTCGCTTTCCTGATCAATTGATTGTGGTAAATAACAATTTTCACAAGTCTTAATTCACTCCAATAATACGCAATATACCTGTATATATATATATATATATATATATATATATATATATATATATATATATATATATATATATATATATATATATATATATATATATACAGGCATGTGTTAATATATATATTTCGGTGCATTGGGGATATACATGAGGAACAAATTAATTAAAGAACACTTTGATAACATTGAGTGAAATTCTAAGCAGATATCTTTCATTTGTTTTCGCCACTTATTAAGAATACTAAAAGGTGAACTCTTTAGGGAAATAAAACGTGACATACTTTCTCTCGATTGGATTAAATAGCAAATATAGAAATGAATTATATATCTTATATAAGAATACTTATCAAAAAACATCGTTTGCTGAAATTTGATTAGTTGTTTGTGTCTCTCTTGCACGGGAAAAAAACTTGCTGGAAGGTCTATTTTCTCATTTACAATTAAAAAATGACATATTAGTTTTTCACTTAATATTTATTAAAAGTTTATTTATTAAATATTTATTAAAAGTTTGTTACGTTCCAGCCCTGATATTTATCCTCCTAATATCTAATCCTTTAATGTTCGCATACAATTTCTTGTTTCTACCTCATTGAGCTTCAACAGTGTGAACTAACTAGGGTCCGTTATATTCACATCGCAATTATTTAATTATCAATGGGTTCTTATTCAAGCACAACTATATATTGATATACGATGTAAGTGTTTATGTAACTTTGTAAATATATGCATTTAAACGTACGAATAACTATCCATTTCGTATATCGCACTGTATCTATATACATTCAAAACACCCATATTCAATACTCGCATTATAGATGCATATTATAGTGTGTGTATGTTAATTCGAACGAGTGTATAGCTGTTTGTGAGTGCGGTTGTGTTTATGTGTGTGTCGGTGAGATGTGATATATAAGTATGTATCTGCAACTATGAAGTGAATGTGTCTAGTTTCCGAAGAGAGAATCATTTTCAAAAACAACAGGAATACAAAAATAATACCTTTCTATATCTACAGAAAAAATACATTTTTAAACAATTTAACAATAGATCTATGTATATCTGTAAATTTCTAGTAAATATCCACGTATGTATATATAATATATATATATACGTAACAATGGAGTTATTAATAAGCAGAGTTAAAATTAATAAGCACAAACATTTCACACACAGACGCACACACACACACACACACACACACACACACACACACACACACACACACACACACACACACACACACACACACACACGATGATTGCACGCGGCTGGATATTATGGAAAAATTCCTTATTTAACTATTGTTCGCCAACATTTGAAAGGTCTGAATATAATGTTTGCTGCATACATATATAAAACGAAAACGAAATACATATGTGTACATGCATATATAGACATTCAGTAACACAAGCATACATAATCAAACACACCTAATGGTGCATATACCCCCCCCCCCGCGCACACACACACACACACACATATATATATATATATATATACACACACACACATACGAGGGTGGGCTGAAATGTTCTTAGGCAGACTATGAAGGAGTGACGCTAGAGCGGACAACAACACCGGAAATGATATTTGAGGCATATGGAGCTGCATTCTTTGAAAGTTTCTTGACCCAGGGTAAGAGTTGGGTTCATCCTTTTGAGCTTGAGACAAAGAAATAATCCATGCAATGGGAACACCCCTCTTCACCTGCTCCAAGAAAAGGTCATCTCATTTACAAGGAAGGTGATTGACCTCAGTATTTTGGAATGCAAAACGCATTGTTTATTGACTATCTTTAAAAGAGCCACACAATCAACGGAGAGTACTTTACTAACTTTCTGAGAGTTATGAAGTTTAACAAAAGCAAACACCCAGGAAATCTGGGTTCGATGGCTGCTGAGCATGACTATAGCTTTGAAATAATTGATCACCATCCCTATTCTCTGGATGTGGCTCCATCTGCCTATCATCTATTTTCCAGCATGGAACCAGCATCGCAGTGATGATGGCGTCATATATGCTGTTCGTTATAGCTGCGATTTGAATTGTTGGATAATTCTTTGCATGTATATCTTTCTATCTATCTCAATATATATATATATATATATATATATATATATATATATATATATATATATATATATGTGTGTGTGTGTGTGTGTGTGTGTGTGTATGTGTGTGTGTGTGTGTGTGTGTGTGTGTGTGTGTACGCGCGTGTGTGTGTGTGTGTGTGTGTGTGTGTGTGTGTGTGTGTGTGTGTGTGTGTGTGTGTGTGTGTGCATATATATGTGTATATATATGTGTATATATATATATATATGTGTGTGTGTGTATGTGTGTGTATTTGTATGTATATATATATACGTGGTTATCTTTGATAATTTGTTTAAACTTCCCTTGTGGTTGACTAAAATAGAGTGAAAAGTGAGCTATATCTACCAATCTTTCATACTGTTTGACTGTCCATATATATTACACCCTTCAAGGTGACTGTCTACCACTAGACATTTCTTCTTTTGGAAGAAATTCACTTCTAGTGGCCATTTGAATTTATCTTCTGTATTGCGAATGTCCCATGATGATTTCGTATTTTCCTAATTTTCGTTATTCTACGAAAATTGCCTTTTCATATGCTACCATTGGTAAGGATTTATTGAAAGTAAGTGTACATTTGTTTATCTCAATCACTTATCCCAATTTTCAACTTATAACGCTCTGAGGAATCTCATTGAGCAAACATCGTAATTAATGAATAATTCTTTGTATGCTCAGTGCATTCTACATGTGAATAGATTTCCACTGAAGCAGATCGACAATTTCAAGTATCTCGGGACGTGTCTTGAGTGATGGTAGAAGATGAGGATATATGCTGAAGTGAAAGGACCAGCTAGATGTATGGGGAATATTAGTCCACCCCCAGAATTAGTTTTGAAACATAATCTTACCTGTGACTTATGTGGGCATGTATGTATGTCAATTGCACGTCTCACTAACTATAGTAGCCATCATACTCATGAAAATACCACTATTGTGTATCCCATAAAAATTGCTGGCTTCCACTGAGTATATATATATACATATAGATATGTGTGTGTGTGTGTGTGTGTGTGTGTGTGTGTGTGTGTGTGTGTGTGTGTGTGTGTGTGTGTGTGTGTTGGGTTCAATCGGGGGCAACCACAGTAAATAAGGTACTCAATACATAGCTTAGAATAAATATTTAATATAGAAATGGTTTCTACAGGACTATAACTGTTTCATTCGAAGGAAATCATTTCCTTATGATTTCCATCGAATGAAACAGTTCTAGTTCTGTAGAAGCCATTTCTATATTAAATATATATATATACATATATATGTATGTGTGCATGTATATATGTGTGTGGGTCTGTATGTATAAATATATATATATATATATATATATACATACAGAGACGGAAGCATTCATCAAACCAAAATCAGAATGTAAAATCTGAATGTTATATAAAAGCCCAAGTGAATTTCGTGTAAATGGCAGATTTCTAGGAATTAAAAGGCTCTGTGTATCTATTAGTATTTCCACATGACTATATGTGAAAGTTATCCTGTCTTTCTCCATCATCTTCTATTTTTTCTTCCTTTCTCCTTTCCATTCCTTTCCATTCCTTTCCATTTCTTCTTCTTCTTCTTCTTCTTCTTCTTCTTCTACTTCTTCTTCTTCTTCTTCTCCTCCATTTTGCTTAAAGGTATCTCCTGTGACACTGCACCGCACGGTAGATCGATTCAGTGATCCGATCTATCCATTCTGGCAGTGCCAACAACACCAGTTATTGATTTGAAAGCCTGTATATTCTGATTTGAATAACATCCTTGCATTTCCTTCCCATTATCCCTGCACAATTTTTGTTGGAAGCCCGATGTCTGTTGTGTTATACATTGAAACATCGGAGAAGATTTCTTTCAGCTCTGCAAACGACGTTGATTGCACGCGGCTGAATATTCGGGAAGAATTCCTTATTTAACTATTGTTCGCCAATATTTGAAAGGTTTGACATATAATGTTTGCTGCATACATATGAAAAACGAAAACGAAATACGTATGTGTACATGCATATATAGACATTCACTAATACAAGCATACATAATCATACACACCTAATGGTGCATATACATATAACAAAAGAATAAGCAGCTAGCATTTACACAACCAAACACCAGAATATGTTTGGAAGAATATATTCCTGCATGTATTCCTATACATACACATATGCACAAACATATTTACGAATTTGCGTATATTAGTTGGACACCCTGAGGTGAAATTGTTATATATATATATATATATATAAATATATATATATAATGTGTGTATAGTGTGTGTCTATATATTATTGTATTTTGTAAACAATAGCATTGCAGTTAATATGTATCAACGGACGCATCTCTGGTTCATTGCATTTCTGCAGAATATGGTAACAACGGACTGCCTCTCTAACTCGGGTGGAATAAACACAACAATGCAATTTCGATCTGGCTATGGTTTATCGCCACTTTTGTGATAATCTTCAAAATCATTCTTTTCAATTATATCGTGGAGATTTATATCATAAATATCTTGGGAATAAGCGTCAACCATGAGATAACATTTTTACCTATGACCGCCAACAGCATAAATCTTTCCACAAAATATTCAATTATAAATCCATAAAGATTTTCCACATCATTTCATGGACTCTGTGTCTCTATATCTCTCTGTTTCGTTGTCTCTCTGCATCTGTCTGGCTCCCCCCTCTCTCTCCCTCTATCGGTAGCACTATAGGAGTGATGGGCATTTTTCCAAATTATCACAACCTACACGACTGCTATCAATAATGGTTTGTTCTTCAGGCACAGTATAACTAATATCCTCCAAAGTATGTATATATATATATAGACACCTGTTTTTGACTCATACTTAAGTCCACACTATTAATAGGAAAGGAAAATCACCCGCAGCCTACAATCATTATGCCACAACTATTTCGACAATAATAACTTATAATAATCAACCGATGTATCAAAATTATTATCACCAGAGTATAAAATCTATGAGTTTAGTGTAACGTCTACCAAGTTAGTTGATCTATTAGAATTATCAACCAAATAACATCATACCGTACACTTATGAAACAAGTAATGACTATTTGGAAAACATATTCACATATAAGATTAAAATTCACAATCTTCATGACTGGAACCCCATTTATCAGACGTTAACTTGATTAGGGATGATATGGGGCTAAGCAAATCGACAACAAACCGCTAGTCATCTTAACACCATTGCTAATCACACATTCGTCGTTCTAGCATTACGTTCCCCGCTAGTACTAAGAATACTATCTTAAACATTTCTTCAGTCGATATAATGATCATCAGTGTGAACAATGTTATCACTATAGCTGTTACTATAAACACTGTCGTTATCATTATTAATACGGATATCACTATCATTATTGCTATATACACTATCACACCATTATTACTATAAGCATTATCACACTCGTTATTACTATAACAAATATCACTATCATTATTGCTATAAGCCCTATCATTTCCTCCCGTCAAATAAATTTGGTATTGGCCACCCCAAGCACATAGCTCATATTATCAAAAAGTTTAATGATGAGTATCGAGAAGATATAAATCAGCCAGATTTGATAGCAGTTATTACCGAAAACGTTTCACTGATACAGTCCATCAGCCAAATATCTAAACAGTTTCCCTCTATCTAATTTCACTCACAAGACATGGGTCGACTCAAGGATGCGATAAATGACACTTGTCTGATATGAAACGCAATAGGATCGAACCTGGGACCTAATGATTGCAAAGCTAGTCTTAAAACTTTGACCTTGCTCTCCCCTACCATGACCACCACTTCTATTGATAACCATTACTTCCTTCATAAATATCATCATCGTCAATCACAACATCGTTGCTGCTTTCTCTGTGATAGAACAAAGAAACTATAATACAAGAATGTTATCCGATGCTATCGACATTTGAAATTACTTGTCTGTATAATTAAAATGAAAATACTAACACAAAAACATAAATCAAAATAAATAATTTAGAAAAAATGCAACAAAAATAAATGAAATAGTTAGCAATACTATAATTAATGTTTGATACCAATCCCCTGGGTTCAAACATCTCTGCAATTTCGTTTGCTAAATTAACTCCCAAATTCTGAAAGTGTTAAAATATCTGATGTGTTAAAATTATTTTAGACTACTCTCAGCATTTGACTATTCATAAACATTTGCAAATCATAATAAGGTGGATTTTGTCAATTTAATCTTGATGCATTTTAATATTTCTGTATTTTATGTATTTATTCATATTAAAAAGAATGCAAATATATTCTGCTAGTAATCAACTGTGTGTTTGTATAGTTTTGCTTTGTTTCGTTCAAGTGAAAATTTAATACACATTTCTTAGTGAGGCTGATATATTCATAGCTCTGTCATGTTGAACTTGCGAAATTCTTTTTCCTGTTTTAGATTGAAACGATTAAATTTTTCTACTCATGTTTGAGCATCAAATTGAATTTGTACACACTTTACATCTTGTTAGTCTTACTAGCATGGATCTCTCATGACGCTACTAAAAATGTCTTTATGTTTCTTTTTGATATCGTTCTGTTTCTTCTTTCAATGAATTATAAGTAAGAATATTCGTAACAGAGACAAAAGTTGTCCACATTAAATAATGAAGTTGATTTAATTCCACCTTTAATGAGAGATAAAAGGATTGAGTATAGACCAACTAATTAAAGAACTACGCCAATCATATTCCTTGGCAATTTACAACTAACTACATTCAATTTGAGGTTACATAGTTTATAGGTTAACGTTTTGGACCTATGGACTTAATGTTGAAGGTTTGATTCTTGGTGCGAATAGCGCGGGATGAACATCAATGAAAATGAGTACAAGCAACACCTGGGGATTAAGCTGGTGGTGAACTGGAGTGTTATCCCGCAACGAGTCCTGTATTCTCCTCCAGGCTTGGAACAATCTTCTATGTTCTATAGCTAGAATGTACTTTTATTTTTTGTGGTGCGGTTTGATTTCAAAGCAAAAGAATATTAATCATTAAAGGGTACTAATCCCACGGCCGTACGTTGGTTGGATTAAGCGCCTAACTGAGTGGTACCTCATTTCACGTTGCTTCAATCTACTCAGTTTAAAATAAATATCAATAATATATATGAATTTACCTTCGGACGTACTACCGTCAACTTCAATGTGGAGTTTTGTAATTCCAGTAAATTAAGGCTATATAAATAACCGTGATACGTTGCGATCTCTATGCTAAAAAAGACAACATTTAAAATCTTTGAAATTACGTGGACTGATATACGATTGTGTCAATATAAGACAATAATCTGAAACATTTGACCGTCTACTGAGATCAGAATCACATTGGACATTCATAACACTTCTTGTAAGATATCGTTGATATGACAATAACACATGTTCTTTGGTATTTTCAGTTTCACAGAGATATTCAGTTTCATAGAACAAGTCTTGACGTATTCAATTTTTTATTGACAACACATCCATTTATAGATTCGAAAGATGAAAAGGCCACGGTGTTCCCAGAAGATGTATACATAGTTTTATTAGAATGCTGTTGAAGATTGTTTACATTTTCCGTGACACACTGTATATATATATATATATATATATATGAAAGGAGGCAGGATCTTGACGGCTGAACTCCGGCCGTTTCGATAGCTAGATCCGTCGGGGCCCTGACTCTTTTCGTATTACCCGCTCTACTACCCTAAGTATTGATAACTCTGGTGCATTATGGTCTCCCTGGTATCTTACCACACCGTCTGTGTTATATATATATATATGATGGATTTTCACGTCGTATTTCTCCGCTCATTGATTATGGTTTTGTCTTAAGTCGCACTTTCGTTAAGCTGTTGATTTACACATCAGTCAGTATATAATGCAGATTTGAGCGTAGCAGGATGGACAATTTGATCGACACTTGGTATGAGATCTTAGATCTCGAAGATGGAACGGAAAAAAGATGTTTCAAAATTTGTTATACCTTCGTAGCAGACAGTTTGCCATTTTCCACGTTTGCCATTGCCATATATATATATATATATATATATATATATATATATATATATATATATATATATATATATATATATATATATATATATATATATATATATATTTAAATATATATATATATATATATATATATATATATATATATATATATATATATATGAGAAAGTGAGAGAGAGAAATATATATAGCATGACACTGTATAACCTAATTGTTGATGAATTCCACATACACAGTTAGGTACACATATATTTACACAATTCCACTAATATGTATATGGATCTGAGCTTACTCATACATATATTTGTATGAAATACAAATATATAAAAAACAATATTTATACAGTGAAACCATTAAGCATTATAAATATACAAACACACAAGGGCCATCACACTGGCATGTATACACAGGAACACACTCGTATATATATATATATTTTTATATATATATATATATATATATATATATATATATATATATATATATATATATATATATATATATATATATATATATATATATATATACATATATATATACATATATCTACATATATATCTACATATATATATATTCATATATATATATATATATATATATAAATATATATATACATATATATATACATATATATATATATATATATATATATACATATATATATATATATATACATATACATATATAAATATATATACATACATATATATATACATATATATATACATATATATATATACATATATACATATATATATATATTTATATATATATATATATATATATATATATATATATATATATATATATATATATATATATATATATATATATATATATTATTTCCCTGTGAGTTACCAGGTTTCTTTTTATGGTAATATTCAACCTAAACAAAGGCCTAATGCTTGATTTAATGTGATACATTTGGGGACCATTTCAGCTGTATTCACCAACCGGAACCGGACAAGAGAGAGAAGTAAAAATCTCTGCTGTATATTGTGACTGAACCTATATTCTTTGCACTTCACTCTTATTAAATATTCAGTGCTGACATTAAAGACTGGATAGCGGAGGTTTGGATCACGCCTCCACTAGGGCACATCAAATCAATGATTCATTTGGACACGCTGGTAATGCAGAAGTATTTGTGAACCAGCTTAGCAAACGAAATTATTGAGATTTTTAAACCCAGGGGATTGGTTGCCAAACATTAATTATAGAATTGGTAACGATAATTTCGAAAGGAAAAATAATAAAAACATTATTTTAAACCAAGAGAATTGACGAATCTAGACTTATGAAGCGATAACTATGGTTTTGTGAACTTCTAACGCAATAATATATGTACATATACGCATACACAAGCGCGGGCACATACACGCATGGACGCGCTCAAAAACACACTCAAACACACAACCACACATACACACATACACCCATATATATATATATGTATATTTATATATACATATATATACATATATATATATATATATATATATATATATATATATATATACATACATATATATATATATATATATATATATATATACATATATATATATATATATATATACATACATATATATATATATATATATATATATATATATATATATATATATATATATATATATATATATATATATACATAAGTGGTTCTTAACGACGAGTTTTGTGGTTCGGTTCCAGTGGGCGGTTTATTCTACTATATGGTCGGATTAACAAGTGCCATGAGAATTATATATGGTTTACACTCGCTATATAAGATACTTGTGTATTAGTTTATACTGCACTTTCATGAAATGTTTTAGATGCTCGTGTACTTACGAGTTGAAATCTTCCCAACACTGATACCTCACATGAATCATCGGATCATCCATGATGTGAGACAGCTAGAAGAGAGTGGGGCACAGATTGGGATGGACAACTGAAGGAGAGTGTGAACGAATGTTTGTTTGTGATGGTGGAGCAGCTGTAGGGTAGGGTGAGAGAGTGTTTGCGGTTGCAGAGCTGAAGGAGAAGGCGATATAATGTCTGGTTTGGCTGGGGTTGAATGGAACCATTCTAACATTAAGCATGTTCTTTATAGAGCCAGAAAGGCTGCAATTCGAATTTGACCGTTGCAAGATATAGACTCAGTGGTGAGAGAATTAGAACAAACCGCTTCGTTCATTCCACCGAGTGGCTCTAATGAATGCCTGTTTAATATATCTTGCGTCCAATCTCAGTACATGCCATTTACTATATATACAGGTTCACCAATGCCTTGTGAAGGAAAATTGGTTAGACTGAAACTGTTTGAAAAGCCGTTGAATGGACTGTATCTCTAATTCAAATGACCAAACTTATCAAATAGTGTATCACGCTTGTATGGGTCTCTTCTTGCTTACATCTCACACACATCGACACGGTCTGTACCTCTCTCGCTCATGAAATCCACCCAGCTTATGCTGACAGGACAACCATGTTGCTTGTTTATTTTCCTATCTTCGGTTTGCTTTTATCCTTCTATGTTGTTTACTTGTCCCCCTCGCTTTACGCGAATTACTTCTCCCAATAACTTTTTTAGTTATTGCTCGCACCAACCTGAGGTCTCTGATTTTTAATGCGATGAAATACCAATGATGGTTAGAAAATCACTGACGAAGGACTATTTTTATCATATGTAACCCATGTGCAAACCACGCAGTATTCTTCTTTATTCTCATGTTATATATATATATATATATATATATATATATATATATATATATATATATATATATACATACACACCAGCGTATGAGTTTGTGTATAAATAAATATATATCTCTACAGACAAAAGGATTGTGATACATATAGGCAGATAAATATATGATATACATGCAAATATAACGATTTTGATATAAAATGCATTTTTCTTTTTGCTGGGAGTAAATAAGATTTCGTATGATGAGAATCCCTACTTTCACCCAGAATAAGAGAATGTTCTTTGTACAATGAGCTTATTGTGATGTTAGATCGCTTGAGAGAATGGACTCACGTTCATTTTGACGATAAGAATTCTAGTTGTTGAGCAGCAGAACAGTCTGTTCAAGGTATTAGCATTTTAGTGGTTGTGTTCATTTCCCAGATACGCATATTCTTAATATAATACTCAGAAATTTAGTATTTGGTATTATTGTAATAAACTTGGCTTTTGTATTACAGCCACAACCGTTCTGCTGGGCCGCAAACTATTTTCCGTCTATTTAATTTCACTCACATGATCATGGGACGACCATGGGATATTGTAAATAATATTTCTATAATACCACACAGGGGAATCTTACCACGGGGCTAATTATTGCGAAAAAAGAAGCCTTAACGATTAGTCCATATATTATATGTATACGAAAGTAAGACAGAGGATGTTCAATAACTTGCAGATTACAAAACCTGAATTTTCAATTTCTTCAAGAATTATACAGTGAAGTAAGAGCAGAGGTCATGAATATTTTCCGAAACTTTGGGACTAGTGGGAAGAAGAAATGATTTTGTGGTCAGACAACAGAGCTATTCCGACTACTCGAAACAAAATTAACTTTACTAAATAAGCCCAAAATAACATGTAGTGATAATATACCGAGAATGATACCTTTTAGCCTTAAAAATGGAAACAACCGTCTATGTACTTCTAATTACAATATACATAAAAACGGATGGATGGCCAGTTTAGAATGTCTATTACGTCTTCCCGGTCATACATTATATACAGTGAGCATATATATATATATATA
>OZ024742.1:304538481-304543481 GCA_964016885.1 Eledone cirrhosa | reverse complement strand
TCAAAACTATGTTCAAATCATTTTACTCCTGACAATCGTTTCATCCAAACTTTCGTTTGGTATCATAGGAGCACTAGCAAAGATTGGACCTATAATTAACCTCCTATCCAACTGAACAATCATATAGATACATGAATATTAATGCTGTCATCAAAAGTTTCGTATTTACAGAGTGGAATTGATGTGACAGAGATTCCAAGAGAATTGTATAATAATTAAAGAGGTACAGAGTGGAATGCATGTGACAGAGATTACAAGAGAATAGTATAATAATTAGAGCAGTATAGAGAGTGCAAACGCGTTAGTCATATACAGGACAGTTAGGTAGGAAACAACAATGGTACTAGGCATATATAAATACTGCATGGTAAAGGTATCACATAAAATAACATAGATTTACAAGCATATCAAGTAGGCAAAGGTGTTTGTGTATTAAAATTGTGAGTTTATGGTCGATGTAGTGTGATAATTGTTTCTGTTATGTTCAAATGTGCATGTGTTGAGAGTATTATTATTATTGTTATCTTTTCCATTACATTGGTTATATTTTATTTTAGTGAATGTTTATAATAAGTGATTCTTCTAACCGTTAGGAGAATCACTCCAGAACAACTCGAACCCGGGATAACAGTATAATACGACCAATATACAATCCATAGCTGTATCTTATTATAAATATTGACTAAAATAAAATATAACCAATGTAATGGAAAAGATAACAATAATAATACTCTCAACACATGCACATTTGAACATTACAGAAACAATTATCACACTACATCCACCATAAACTCACAATTTTAATACACAAACACCTTTGCCTGCTTGATATGCTTGTAAATCTATGTTATTTTATATGGTACTTTTGCCATGTAGTAATTATATATGCCTAGTACCATTGTTGTTTCCTACCTAACTGTCCTGTATATGCCTAACGCATTTACACTCTCTATACTGCTTTAATTATTATACTATTCTCTTGTAATCTCTATCACATGCATTCCACTCTGTGCCTCTTTAATTATTATACAATTCTCTTGTAATCTCTTTCACATCAATTCCACTCTGTAAACACGAAACTTTTGATGACAGCATTAATATTCATGTATCTATATGATTGCTCAGTTGGATACGAAGTTAATTGTAGGTCCAATCTTTGCTAGTGCTCCGATGATACCAAACGAAAGATTGCAAGAAACGATTGTCAGGAGTAAAATGATTTGAACTTAGTTTTGATTATTGTGTAATTTATATTCCTGCACTGTAAAACATCTGATGTATTTACATTGAGCTATTTTTCTTACTGGTAATAAGGTGGTAATAAATTACTGACCTTTACTGTTTATAGTTGTATATATAACTATAAATAATAATAGTATTAATATTATTATTATTCAAATCCCGTCGAGGTTAACTTTTCCTTTCATCCTTACGGGGTCGATAAAATAAAGTACCAGTAATGCACCGGGTAATTGGTGGCCTCGTGCCATAAGAAGAAACAATTATATATATATATTATATATATATATATATATATATATATATATATATATATATATATATATATATATATATATATATATAAAGCTTATGTACATGGCCGTATGTCCTAGAGAATAAGTCTCTCGTGGAAACTTATTTAATTCCATGAGATATCTATCGAAAATAGTACTGACTCACTATGTAAATGCGCTTCTGATAGGTTAATTTCTGTGTACACTGTTCGCTACCTCTTGACCACGGAGGCTTGGTGTACTTTAAATATTTACTACAGTTTGTTAGTTATTTGTGTCTATACACACACCATTCCAATGACTAGTATCCCAATGAACATTAATATAAACGAATTTATTCCTTAGTACTGTTGGGAATTCTTCTATGTGTTTGTATTTCCTCTCTTAGATATATCTATATCTCTCCGTCTATTTGTCTGCTAGTCTGTATGTATGTGTCTGTCTTGCAATCAACTTACCTAGCTGCCTACATAAATTACTAATTATCTTCCCACGTATCTAGCTAGCTTACAAGACCTCTTTCTCTCACTCTCTCTAAATCTCTGCTTTTATCTTTTTGGCTCTGTATATCTATATTGTGTATTTGCGGTCATAACTTTGAACTTCATGTTTAATGAGTTCGATGATACATTCACAGTGACGAGTAAATTTCACTGGAAGTAAGGGAAATTTACACGAAGATGTCAGGCGAATGAGATTAAGCAATTTTTTTAATTCTATACTGTACCAGTCATTGTAGTAATTTGTGTCCAAACTAGCACTCCTTCATATAAGACTAATCTTAATTATATTCTACTAACTACATTATTCTCCCATCTCGTTCTATACTCTTGTCTCCACCTTTTAAATATTGTTTTCAAAATTTGCTTCGGTCTATTGGATAGTTGTCTGTAAATAAGATGATATTGTTAGCAATTCTACAGAAGGTCATTTATTTAGTCTTATAGAGTCGCCATAGCTTGATCTCTAGCGACATTTACGTTTTGACCTTTCTACTGAAGTGTATCTCTCTGCTGTATTTCAAATTCGCATTGCCTTTGAGCGAGGTTTACTGCACGGTTTCTTGTTAGTTAGGCGGCACATTGGCTGAATCGTTGGAAGGTCGGATAGAATGTTTATAGTATTCGTTCCGGCTCTATTTGCTATGATGTTAAACACCACCTACTGCAACTTTACTTCTCTTCGAAGTTTCAAAGGTGATAAAAGAATGACTACATTAATTTAAATAAAATTTGCTATATCCCTCTCTCCCTTACAATTTATCATTCTCTTCTCTCTCAATATCTGAAAGAAATTGGTTGTATTTAGAACTAGAGAGCTGTGGACACCTTCAGTCTTAAAATGACAAAGACAAACAGCATTACACAATAGTGCGTCTGGGACTCCATCAAGATTCACGAAACCAATGGAATAAATCCCGTTGCGTATTTCTTCTGATTCCAGTTTGCTGGGGATTAGAGTACGTCAGTAATTCCTTGCTACTTAACACATTCCCTTCTTCATTTTTCCTCGACACAAAGTTCTTTCATTTTATATTTTCTGTTGTCAAAATATATTTAAGTTGTGTATCGTCAATTGTGAAATAGGAATACTGCTATACATATGTGTGTATGATTATTTTTGTTTGTCAGATAAATTTAGATGAATTTGAAGTTAATAAAATTGTTCATAATCGGACTTAACTAAATGCTATAGAAAAAATAGAATACTGTTTGAATTGAATTGAATAAATACATATATATATATACATGCATCCACACACACACTCACACACACACGCACACACGCACACACACACATACATACAAATATATATATATATATATATATATATATATATATATATATACATATATGTTTGATGATTGCTGGCCTCACCAGTTATAACACGACTGAAAACAATTTTCCTCGGACGTTCGGCGTAAGATATATAAACAGTTACATCTGCTGGGAGCAATAGAATATGTGAGTGTGAGCCAAACAAGGGATATGTCGGTTATTATCCTATTTTCTCATCACTCTTCTTATCACTAGCTCTGTCCTAGCTCATCAATCTTATTGTACATTTTGTATAATTTTGTTACGTTAAATGTAACAAGCAGGTTAAGCCTTCAATTTAATTGGAACAGACTGCGTCCGATTATTACTAATTGGAAATCAAAACAATAAACAACTAAAATGAAATATAATGAAAACTATAGTCAAACATTTATCAAATTGAGTCAGCTGATAATATGCAATCGATTTCAGGTTTTCAAAAAATAGTAGAAAGTTAAGTTATTTTTAAATTTTAAAGAAATTAATTTAATAAATTCATTATCTATTTCTATCTCTCACCTCTCCCTCCTCATATATATGTGTATGTGTGTGTATATGTGTGTGTGTGTGTGTGTATGTGTGTGTATGTGTGTGTGTGTGTGTGCGTGTGTGTGCGTGAAAGAGCTTTTGAGTGTATATGTTAAATTAGAATTCATATATCGTAGAAAAATGTTGAAAATGAGAGGATAAAGAAAACTAACATATAATTAGGTATAGTATAGAATGAAATTTGAAAATTCTAAAAAACATAATAGAAAATATATGGTCGTGTAGAAAGCGGAGGGAAATACAGAGAAAGAAGGTAGCAATATTGGAGAAGTAGTACAGAGGACACAAAAGAATAGTTCTTGGGTTGACATCAACATTTCGCTGCTTCTGATTGTGCTATTGAAGATAAAGAAGTGAAAATAATATAGCAGACACGATAAATGTTTAATTACTTAGATGACAGTTACCGTTATCTGTGCATTGTAAGCCGTCACCAAGGGCAACTATACGTGTTGTAATTCAACGAATGAACGCTAAGTCACACAGTATGAGTTTGGATAATAATGGTTTCTTTATTTCTTTCTTTATTTCTTTCTTTATTTCTTTCTTTATTTATTTATTTATTTGGATATAATACTAGATAAAATATGCACGCACACACACACACACACACACACACATAAACACGCACATATACATACAAACACACACATTCATACACACACACACACGCACACGCACACACACACACACCCATATATATATTTTTATATATATGTATATATATATATATATATATATATATATAATGTGTGTTTATTTTCATGCGTGTTTATTTTCATAATTCCACACGAAGTCTACTAGCCTGCTTTTAAATTCCCTTTCTGGCATATTTTAGCAGAATGTGTTGGTTATCGTGTTGAGCTCTACTGATGAACGACTCCAACTGTGACTAACCCCACTGAAAAGTTTCGTGAAATAGTCTTTTTAAGACTATATAGAGCATTTGTCGTTTTTCCAAATTGAAGGATGAGTATTTAACCTTAATTTTATTCTGAGCTAGGACTCTATTGGTTATTTCCCTGGATTTCACAAAATCTGTGGATAAAATTTCTGTCTTGACTTTTTTTTAAATTGAGTTTGAATTATTTTCCCATATCTTACGTTAAATATTTTCCA
>OZ024742.1:304527517-304538281 GCA_964016885.1 Eledone cirrhosa | reverse complement strand
ACACACACACACACATGTATATATATATATATATATATATATATATATATATATATATATATATATATATATCAGAGTGATATTGACGTTCGAGAAACGCAATCTTGCCTGGTGATTTTGTGAGTAAACAGGTAAAGTTAATGTGTAACATGACTCATTACTTAAACATAATAAAGAATATATATATATATAGAAGTTCTATTTAAATTGTTCGGATACAACAAGCAAATATTTTTATAACTGATATAAAGCACTCAACAAATAATTGGAGTAAAAATACGATATTAACAAATGGAAACTATATTTATAAAACCATATTTATTTCATTATACATATTTCAAGGACACCAAGTTAAATTATGGTGTGCTTTCATCAGATAAAATATAGAGCATATATATATATATATATATATATATATATATATATATATATATATATATGCGTGCGTGTGTGTGTATTATCAAATCTGTATAGATATTCAGCTTTAGTACAGAAATGTGTAGAGCATGATATAATGTGTGTTAGCATAAATTATTATTTTTAAACACCTAAAGTTTTCGGCTCACTAATTTGTCAAGCTTACACATATAGAATTCTGAAAATACCTCACCGATGTGCATGAATTCTTTAGGTAATGAGCATAAAACATTAGATTATGAGCATAAATACTTTGTATAATGAGCATGAAATAGTCCAGTTAAGACACGCATGTGAACACATAATATATGACTTATGATGCAACGTAGAAAAATCGATGTTACTGCTACAATTTCTTCAAAAAATAATCTTATACTCTGCTTACATATACGAATGCCCTTTCAGTACATATTATGTACACTCGTACATAAAATGTGTGTGTGTGCGTGTGGATCTGTGGCTGTGTGCGTGTAGGTTTGCGCGCGCGCGCGCGTGTGTGTGTGTGTGTGTGTTACTGGAATCAAGTTCCAATCGGAGGGTTGCACAAAGAGAACAATATTATTAACACACGTTAATCATATTGTACTATTGCTGCTCACAAATCTTCTGTATTCCCCGGAGAACCTCTTCAGAAACGTGTGAAGAACAGGGAAAAATATGGGTTAAGTGTGTTTGCTTCGGATATCTGAATCCTTATTTCTTTTAGATTTAATCTGTAATTCATTACTACTCTTCTAGGTTTTATGTCATTGCATTTAAATAACGAAGGAGCTGTTTCTACACCTAGATTTATAACAGCAACACTATAAACTTTTAAACTGGGATACAGGATTATGTGATGTGTAGGCGAGTAGACGTAAATAAATAAAGTAGTAATATAGGTAGTTGATAACTAATGCGTTAATTAGACATATTAGTTGCTTGTTGGCTACTTAAACAAGCATTGAAACAAACTTGTTTTATATTGTATAAATTGGGCGGTTTCATGTCTTTAGGTATCACATGGGTTAAGTTACTGTGGTTCAGTAAATGTGTCTATTTCTAGCAATTTTGGCGACAATGCAACAACCTCCGTATCGGCTCCATAGTTGTTAGGTAGTGAGAATGATATATAACTTGGATTAAAGTTAAGTAATTAGTTATTTAGTTAGTTCGTTTGTCTCATCATTCTCTCTTCACGTGTTTTCATTATTTTGCTTCTCCCTAATTAATCACTTTTATCATTTAAAAAAAATTCCTTTCATTACTGTATACTCCTGATCAACAATATATGTGCTTACCTTATTTTGTTAGGGAGGAATGTATGTATGTAGGTAGGAAGATTGCTAGGTTGTTTGATAGGTATGTATATATATAGGTAGGATATAGTTAGTTAGGAAGGTATATAGGTAGAAAGAAAGGTATGTAGGTAGATAGCTCGCTAGCTAGCTAGCGAGATTTGTATGTATCAAGCCAGCTAGGCAAAAAGGCAGATAATCGTGTTTGTTTATAAACATAGAAATACTGACATATAAATAACGCTGTTACTTGATTACTAAATAATTCGTTACTTAATAAACTAGTTACAACAGGATTGATAAACAGTTACCATCCATTAATATTACACAAGTTACATTTATAATTTAAAAGAAACGTCAAAAGTATTCTAGTTATTTCGAAATTCTCGTTGAAAACAGTATAACAATAGTTGTTTCACCGCATTTGCAGTGTTGAAACTAACCAAACCACAAGAGTCAAACTTCATTGTCGACATTCCAAGCCTTTTACAACAACCAACACCACCACTATCAAAACTATCACCACAAACAGCAACACCACGAACAAAACGACAACCACTCCAAATCACCACCACCACCATTACTACCACAATCAACAATTTCAACACCACTAAAATTGCCAGCACCACTAACACCACCACCAACACCAACACAGCCACCATTAACATCACCAACATATTTACCACCAACGTCAACTCCACCACTAACAAGACCAACAACCACACCATCATTAATACCACGTTCACCAACAACTCGACTACTACCAATGCCACAAACATCACTAAAACTGCTATTACAACACTACGAACTGACCGAACCAATATCGCTATCACCACTGCTTCGAACACCATCACCCTCAACACCACCACCCTCAACACTACCAGCAATAGCCCCACCCTCGTCACAACCACAATCACCAACACCACCACCGCAATAACCATCATTACCGTAGCAATCGTGGCCATGCCAATAATAATAATTGTTTCTACTTTTGGCACAAGGCCAGCAATTATCCCAGTGCATTACTGGTACTTTATTTTATCGACCCCGTAAGGATGAAAGGCAAAGTTAACCTAGGCGGGATTTGAACTCAGAATGGCAAGGGCCGTAACTCTATGCATTAAAGCATGGCGTCCAGCCCCCTACCGATACTGCCAATTCAATAATGATTTCAGATTTATGCACAAGGCCAACAATTTTTGAGGAAGAGGAAAGTAGATTAAATCGACCCAGTGCATTGCTTGTGCTTTATTTTATGGACCACGTAAAGATGAATGGCAAAGCTAACCATGGCAGAATTTGAACTCAGGATGTGCAGGATCAAAATAAATTGCTAGCAAGTGTGTTATCCGGTACTCTATCCATTCTGCCAATCTTTTTACTTAATAATCAATTCTAATTGGGGCACAACGCCAACAATTTTGGGATGAACCGAAAGTCGATTAAATCGACTTCAGTAATTTAATAACATAATAAGGATTTCTAATTTAGACCGAAGACCAGCAGTTTGTAAGAAGGAAAAAGTCGATTATATCTAACACAGTATATTACAGGTACTTTGTTTTCTCGACTCAGGAAGGATGAAAGGTAAAGTTGACCGCGGTGGGATACGAAATTAGAACATAAAAAGGTGTAACAAATACAGCAATACATTTCGTCCGACGCTCTAACGGCTCTGTCTTTCCCTGATATAATAAAAGCCATTATCGTAGCCAACACCATGAACACTTTCAACCGCAACAAGACTTTCTATACGATCGCTCGACCTGCTTGCAAAATATTCAATTCTTTGTTGCGTCACTGCAGGAGGGAATACATCATGTAGTCCTCCATAACATCAATAAACGTGATGGTCAGGCTTGGAATGCCTTTCAACATAGTTTGGCCTAGTTAGAGCTGACCTGTGACTAAACAACAACAATAAGTATCCTCACTACTGTCATGTAACCTATTAGAAATAGCAGCCAAGTCTCACTTATATCACACTGTACCGACGAATGCCTTGGACATGTAGTCCTTGATATCCAAATAGGCGTGATGGTCACGACAGGAGCACTTTTGATTATAGGCCTATTAAATCATATTTGACTTGGGACTAAACAACAACGCAACATACAACGTGTGTAAAAGGTGTATCCACATAGAAAATCTCTCTATGAACCTCTATAGAATCACCGAAATTGTAAATACTCTTATAGTAGTAAAATCTCCCTTAAATCATCCCTCTTCTGTTTAACACAAGGAAAGGTCACACATCACTACATTATAATACACAGGACCGCTATTAGGGCGGAATGAGCGTGAATGGAATCCATCTCATTATATATCTGCCCCTCAATCAAGGTTGACACGCGGTTACATAACAATTGTTACAACAATAACAATAGTTAATTTAGCGGTGTATCTACAGATAAATTATAGAAAGCATCACAACCAAAACCAAAACCCAAACCAAAACAAACCTTCCAATCACTCTAGCACCGTAATCTCCACTAAACAACAGCAACAACAGCAACAACAGCAAAAATGACGAGGACGACGATGTCAAAAACAACAACTCTAAAACCGACATCTCGAAAAACAAATATTGCTACTACAGCCGGATATCGCACTGTGCAGTTGCTCCTCTCTCTCTACTACTGCAGCCGTGCTGCCACCTGTGTTGATGTTACTTCTACAACTACTGTAGCCGCAGCAGCAGCTACTGATCATCATTATTTTTATGATGATGATGATATCGCTGCTGCTAATACAACTTTTATAGTATCATTTCTACTACTAATACTACTACAACCACTACAACTACTACTACTACTGCTACTACTACTACTACTACTACTACAACCGATACTACTACTACTACTACTACTACTACTACTACTACTACTACTACTACTACTACTACCACTACTATTACTACTACTACTAATACCACTACCACCACCACCACTACTACTACTACTACCACTACTACTACTACTACTACTACTACTACTACTACTACTACTACTACTACTACTACTACTACTACTACTACTACTACTACTACTCAACAACACCTTCCGCTTATATGTACCTGCTGCTGCTACAGTAAATATTACAGATAGTAATATTGAAACCCCAAACCGCTCATTTCTATGCAATTCGCTCACATTTATTGTGCTGAAATAGTAATTCTATAGCAATACTATTTGTATTCAGAGCATTATCAACTAATGCATCCTAGCCTGGCATCTAGAGGTCTCTTAGGAATCTATGAATCGTCCCCTAACTGGTCGTACTACGAACAATAAGCTGTTATGAATATTCGGCCGACATCGAATTGGAGTCCCAGAAGGGTTTTGCAGATAGAAAATCAAAGTTACCAGAATTTACGTTGTTCAAAACAATTTTTTTTTTCTTGGTTAAGTATTCACAGTTGTGTGACACAATAGAGTGTCTCCAGTACCCAAAACAATGTTATAAAGGATAGCAGATTCAACGCAAACAATTTCTCTTCCAATACTGACGCATATACAAACACTAATGCATACGCACGCACACGGAAACACACTCAAATGGGTATATATATATATATATATATATATATATATATATATATATATATATATATAGCCATTTGAGTGTGTGTATATATATATATGTGTGTGTGTGCCTTTTACAGCTTTTCATATCTAGAACTGCATTGATCTCTTTTTCTCGAACCCAATGTTAAGCGCGTGGACAACACACACACACACACACACACACACACACACACACACACACACACACACACACACACGCACACACACACACACACACATACACACACACACACACACATACACACACACACTCATACACACACACACACACTCCCACACACACACACATATATATATATATATATATATATATATATATATATATATATATATATATATATATATATATATATATATGAAGGTCTTCTGCTGTTGCTGCCTACTAAGTTCCACTGAGAAGGAAATGGTTTACTCGGGTCTAAAGTAGAAGTCTTTAAAACAAAACCACATGTTTATGCAGTGAACCCGCGCAGCGAAATATAATTGTGTGTGTGTGTCTGTGTGTGTGTGTGTGTGTGTGTGTGTGTGTGTTTTCAAAGTATTATTATTCAACCACAATTGCCCTGAACGTATAGACATATAAAACGTGATACATATATGATTTCCCCGGCCTTTTCAGACCAAATGTATAAAGAACTATAGCAACTAACTTGTACGTTTTACTTTAAGATGGTAGTCTATAGTGTAGTGGAGAATCGACTGATTTTTCTGGTAGGTTTACTGATCACTTAACGGATGGGTTTAACTATGTGCCACTTCATGTGGGCTTACTCAAAATTTTAATATTAGTGAAATGACTATATACTCACACGAATTTTATAAGAGAGCAAACTGAAAGAGTAGTAGCATGTGGAGAGGGAAAGAATAGTAATATAAAGTTATGACAAAAAGAAAGAGAAGAAAGTAGAAGAAAATGGAGAGAGAGACAGAGAAATTATGAGAGGAAGAAAAAATATACAGCCGTGTTTATTGTTATAAAGTTAAACTAAATTTCCAAGTAAGTTATATCAATTTACTCAGGTTCCATTAGTTGTTTGTCCATATCATTCTAAATAGGGAATACTTCTATAGATTCTATATTTTCATGGGTTATACTTACGCTAGGCGGCAAATGGGCAGTGTCGTTAGAATGTCGGATAAAATGGCTTATGGTATTCGTTCCGGCTCTCTGAGTTCAAATCCCGCCTTTCATCCTTTTGCGGTCGATAAAAAAAGTACCAGACTAGTGCTGTGGGAGGGGGGGGGGTCGATTCTTCCTCTATATCTTTTTCTGTTTGCTTCTCTCTCCTTTTCTATCTTTCTCTGGAAAGAATTTGCTGATATGACTTGTCTTCAGAACAAGTCGAGTAATATAATTGGGGATTCGTTGTTAGCTCATGTTTTACTTGTGTGTGAGTGCAGTGTTTGTTTCTCTAAAGACAAGCTTTCTTGAATAGTGGATAGGTTTTCAGCCAATATCCATCGCAAATAATTCAGAAATTCACTTTGTACTCACCGTAATCCGGGTTTGATTCCAATGAGTGTCGTATTGTCACAAGAAATCTTTACCATATCCTCGGGTTAATTTAAGCCTTTCAATAAAATTTTGTAGATGGAAACATTTTGTAAGCCCATCAAATGGACTGGCCCTGTATTTCTAATTTTAAGCGTTATCATACACATTGAAGCACTGAGAAGTATTCTAAAGTGCAAGTGCCAATAGTATACTCAGCCACTTATAAATTAATTTAAATAGTTGTCCCATCAATCGGTCAAATCTAATACTCATCGTTGAAATCGACATAGGCCCAATGCTTTCTAACCTTATTATTGTTAATTGATCAGCCCTTTCACACATATATTCGCATATATAATTTCTCTTTTGCTCTTTCGTCCACTGAATCACTTTCTCTCTCTCATTCCTTCTGTCAGATAATTGTTTTAATCGATCTGCATTCTTCGATCAATCGGGGACCAAGGTAGACATACGAATACTCAAAGTGCTGAAAAACGCCATCTTTGATTCTCATGTTAATTCCACAGTGATCAAACACTAACAACCACATCTGTAAGATTATAAGTGAAAAGATCAGTAGAGTTGACCCTGTATTTTCCTTGGAAATAATATTGGAAGATTTGCCGACCTGATATTGAAGACGTTTAAATTAGGGATTATATTCAGGTCAGATATAATGGACATTTTCTGTACACCCCTACTTTATTTCGATATACTTACTTGTCTGATATGATGCAAATGTCATTCAGAAGCCGTCTATCACACATCGCTTGATGGTCTCTTGAATGTGTCGATATACAATTCATGCATTAACATATGTAGCGCTAACAATATATCGGTGTATACCATGGTAGGAAGTTTCTGCCGCCTCATTTCCATAAATAAATATATATGTGTGTTTGATGTAACAGATATTGGTAGAGATTAAATTATGGACGGAAGGTTATATCTTTAATAGGGCTAGTTTTAAAATTTACAAATTGACATGAAGGAAATAAATATAAATAAGCCACTTGCCATTAAAAATATTTCTTGGGTTTCATGAATAATATTGAGGGAAATAATGTGCGTGATTGGATAAGTTTTGGGATTTTTGAAGATTATAGCATTATAGCTACTACTTTGATTTCAGATATGCTATGGTTATGTTGAGCATAAAGTCTAATTTTAAATCTCATGGTCTTGCCAGACCATTTCACCACCATTCTCATGCTGCTTCATTGTCAAATTTCCTCATGCTCCATGTCAAGAAAATAACAATAACAAACATCATAAACTATGTCATCAGTGCTACTACTAGTTTCATCATTATTTTATTTCATGATTTTATATTTCTCACCTTATACATCGGCTGCTTTGTCTCATACATTCTTTTCGTTTCGATTTACAATTTTATCTTTCTCATTTTCTTCTGTTCCCATTCCCCAAAGCCTCCTTCTGTCTCCATCTCCTTATCTTTACTCTACATCTCCACCCTCTCTCTCTCTCGCTTCCTCGTACCTATGTATCACTTACTAGACGTTCTTATGTCCATGTACCTCTTTCATATTTACACGATTTTTCCTATTTCTCATATCTGTCGTTATAAACATCAGTTCCTCTTTTAAAAACCTCTTTCATTTCACATTCTCCTTCTCTATCTGATTTTATACATGATCTATTTTCTTTTAACTTTTATGTCTCTTACTTCCCGACTCTCCTTTATCATCCCTTTCCTTCACTCGTCTCTGCTGTTTCTTTTCCCACTTTTTATTTTAAATAATTTTCCTTTTTGTGTTAATGTTTTTATCATTTTTTCTTCACTCCTCTGTAACTTTTACTTTTATCTTCAATCAATGTTTGGTTTTCTTTGTCGATTACTGTTTTTGTTACTATTTTTTAAGTTATTATTTATTTATTTATTTTTAACTTCTGTTTACTCTTTTCCGACTCATGCATCCTTTTCTCCTCCACCCATATAACTTACTGTCTGCTAAGACTGTCAATGCAGACACTATTTCTCCATTGTCTCCTGATACCTGTCCTCTTTGGCGCTGTCTGTCAGCTTGTCTGTCTGTATGACTCTTTCACTCTTTCCCTCAATACCCTAAGGATATTTCACTTAGACTGCCTGTCGTCCCTCGATTCAATTATTGATAACTTCCATAGGTATACGCCTCTACATTATCAGAAAAGAGACTGGGGTAATATCCAATCTTTTCCCAAATGCATTAGTGAAGTTAAGTGAAATTATTACTAACAGAAACCTAAACATCTTAGCTAGTCCTACATTACAGGTCATATCGTTGATATAATTTCTCTAAGCTAGATGGGGAGAACTTGTAAGACTATCGCTAGAATATATACAAAATATATATTAATTCATTATCTCAAGAGCCTGATATCGTTGCAAATGCGTAGTGAATTTACTTCGACAGGGAATGGAAAATGGCTCTATATTTGACGGGAACTTGCTTCTGAATATTTAAATATTTCCACATCCAATATAGTTTCTCCCTCATCCTCGAGATTATTTTAAAACAATTTCTGTTATTTATGATTCAGAAACGTTTTACCTAAATTTCATGTGATACTGAATGGGCGAATAGTTAAGAATTTACTTAGCAGTTTATAGGTCTCGACATCAATGACACAGTGTGGTATGTTGGGCCATTTGTCATAGCCTCGGGTCGACCCATATTTTGTGAGGATTAAAGAAGTTAATTTTATTTATGGAATATATCAGGCAAATACAATTTAATAGAACAACAATTGGATTGAGAAGAATGGAATGTAAAATAGGAAAATATAAAGAAGAAAGAGAAAAAAAGGAAAAAACAAATCAAGAAAAAGGAGGGAATGGCAAGGACTCTAGTGTCAGAGAAGAATAAAGAGGGCCAAGAGGGGATGGTTGAGCTCTGGACTTAAGGTGCGGCTGCAAAGTGGCTGAGACCCGCGTACAAAATCGCAAAAGCATTCCCGCGGACAACAGCCACCCCACCTCGTGGGGCTCCTTCCTCAGATGGGCCGCCGACGTTCTGATCCCGCGGAGGAGCTCGACTGTGCAGGGTCCAAATGAGTGTAACTGGGTAGATGGATGCTGTTCGGAAACACGGTGGACAGAATGGACCAGTATCTCCATTAACATGTGGTGCGGGAATGAGGGAACACATGATGGTGGAACGATGTATGCGTTCATGCAGCATTGATCATTGAACAACTGGAAAACTCAGCATTCAAAACGATGGATATTACCCCCCCCCCCCTCATCTTGCATGTTTCACTGGAATCTATCTTTCTTCATTTACTTCTTAACGTTATTTACCACCATTCTTTTCATTCGTTCATTATTTGGTTCTGCTTAGGCTGGTGAATTACCAGAATCTTTAGAATGTCGGACAAAGTGTTTTTCGGCATGCAGTTACTGCTCTTTACGTTGGAAATTCAAATTCCTTCGTGGTCCACCTTACTTCTCACCATTCAGCTATTGATAAAATACAGTACTGTTCAAGTACTGTGATTGCCCCTCGCCAAACTATTTTATTTAATTATTTTTGTTTAATCACCACTAGATCGCCATCTCAATCTTTCTTTCTCTTTCATTCGTTTCTTTCTTTCGTTTTTTTAAATTTTCTTTCTTATTTTCAAAATTTGTGTTTAATTCTTCATTGTAGTCTGAAACTGGACGTTTTCTGTGGTCGGATGATTTTTCAGTTCCATCTAAGAGACGACTTTAATTTCTCATTTTTACGACTACGGTATGTTTTAATAATCCAATGTTTATGAATAGATATTTAATAACTTATAACAAAAGTGGATATTTATAAAACATTGGATCATTTGAAACAGACCAGTTTCAAAGTGTATTTTACACCGCATACGTATATGCATAAATATATATATGTATATATATATATATATATATATATATGTAGAGTTCGGATCTAGCTGTCGAAACGGCCGTAGCTCAGCCGCCGCGGTCCTGAATATTTTCCTATAAATATGTATA
>OZ024742.1:304505017-304517517 GCA_964016885.1 Eledone cirrhosa | reverse complement strand
CACTATTGTAATAACATATCGATATATATATATATATATATATATATATATATATATATATATATATATATATATATATATATATATATCGATATATATATATATATATATATATATATATATATATATATATATATATATATATATATATATATATATATATATATATATATATATATGTATATATATGTATATATATATATATATATATATATATATAGAGAGAGAGAGAGAGAGATAAATATATGTGTGTGTATGTGTCTATGTAAGTATACGCAAACACACACACATACATATATATGTATATATAAGGAAGGAAATGTGGTAAGGAACCTGGTGGACCATAACGCACCAAAGTACTCAATACTTAGGGTAGTAGAGTATATATATATATTAATTAAAAATATTAATAAATATAGACATTCATGGGATCAAATATATTTTATTATATATACGCGTATTTCAGAGGTACTGTGCTGTTTCCTCAGTACGTCCTCATCAGATAAAATAAATTGATGTCTGACATACCTCAACTGTGCTGATGGTTCAATTCCAGTCTTGGCACATATATATATATATATATATATATATATATATATATATATATATATATATATATATATATATATATATATATATGTATATATATAATGAGAGAGAGAGAGAGAGAGAGAGAGAGAGAGAGAGAATGCGAGGGAGAGAGAGAGAAATAAAAACACGAATACTTGAATGTATTAGGAGGAAGTTGAGGATTGCTTGTCGCTTCGGACGTGGTTATGTCTGCGGAAGGAGTGAAATTGGAAGGGGTGCATTATTGTTTCTATCTGAGTATGTGTACAAGTGTGTTTCTTTTATATTGTGTGTGAATGTCTGTGAATTATTTGTTTATTTTCTGTGCATGTGTGTGCACGCGTGTGTGTGTGTGTGTATTGTTTTTCCATGTGTATGTTTGTGTGTTTACGTTCGTATGTGTGCACGTTTATGTGTGTGTTCTGTGTATATTCTTCTGTGTTTGTATGCATGTGTGTATGTGTATGTTTTTGAATGAGTCGGTGTATCTGTTTGAGTATGAGTGTATCTCTGTATGTCCCCACATTATTGTTAGTGATTGTTTGTATTGTTTGTAGGTAGGCTGCTAGGGAGGTACGTAGGTAGTTAGGTAGATTGGTATGTCGAGTAGTTAGCAGTCGGACGGCTAACCAGAGAACCTCAATACAATGTCTGAAGATAGTTCTACCCATACTGGTCGACCCACGAAGCCTACGCATGATATTTTTGTGCTGATCCGAGAATCTGTTAAATTGAGCCAAAAAGCATAGCTGCACAAGAAAGACCAATCACCACCAATAATATTATTTTCCTGCTATGACGTTTTCACACATACATTGATATATACCAACGAGAAGTTGCAAAGATACGAATGGTTTAGCACACATAATTAAATATAAGCAAACGCTAAAGCAAAATATTAGGACGATTTGTTCTGGTTAGGTAAGACCTTTACTCGCTTTCACAGTCCATTGAGGATGATGCGGTTAACGTTCAGTTTAAATAGTTGCAGAACAGACTTGTAATGAGCAAGAATTCTAGATGGACAATATTCTGGAAAGAAAGGAATAGTTGTAGGGGTTGGGGTGGAGCCTTGTTTGGACACAATAGGGGTCATGAGCGGAGATACAAGTAAGGAGAGTGAGCCTGAGTAACAGGTGATACTTCGTCAGCCAGTTTCTAGAGGTGTAGAGCCAATTGTAGTAGCGATAGGAAAATCAGAGTGAGGATACAAGGGCTGTGTGATAGAGGCAAAAGCATGGCTGTTTGTGATTTATGGCAATGAGATAAGTGTTCTATTTCTGGATGCGGTTCAGGTCTTTTGTGTATGGCAGCAGTATTGTACCGGATCTGGGAGTGGGTCTCCATTGTGGTTTGTAGAGTGTCTGTAGTTGTTGGGAAGTGAAGTATTTTCTGACACTGCTTATAAAGGCCACTTTTTCGATGCAGTTAAAACTGTGTTGAGAAGGTGCGTTTGCCGTGAGAAATCCTCTATGATATTGAGTATGTAAAAAATACTCAAACATTTATGTTTTTACCTATACTCTGTGCTTGTTTGATCAGAGCTGACTCAGGTTTTCCATATTCTGTGTCTGAGAGTGGGTGTGAGAGACGGATAGAATATATTAGAATGGATTAATGTGCCCCTCTTCAGGAGGTAGCAATCACTTAGGAAGAGCCTGAGAGATTTTTATTATTGATGTGCCAACTGAAAAGTCGTAAAACCATAGTGATTGGGAATTTAAATCTTAACCTTTAGTGTTCATTATTTTCGCACAAAACATTATTTTATATATGATTTTACACATGAAAAAATTTTAACAAATTTTCATTTGTACAGTTCGATTCTTTGCAGAAAACACTTAATAGACACAGGATAATGAAACAAATGTATATTACTCTTTGATAAATTCTAAAATTAATAAATACAAATGAAAATAAATGATCTCTCAGTATGAATTCCCCATTAATTAAAACAATATAATTATTAGATCATGAATTGATAATGAGATAAAAACGAATAACAGATAATATCCTACTAAATAAATGGAAACCTTAAAACAAACTTCATCAAAGTGTTATTGATGATTCATTTCATAAAAAACAATGAGTTTTAGAATATAAAAACGAGAAAATAGATAAAGGTCAGTATTGCTGGTTTAAATTTATATAATTATGAAGTAAAATACAACATCCTCCTCTAAAATAATTAAATGAAGGACTAAAGCTAGTTTATGCTTAAATATATTACAGGCTAGAGAGGTGAGTGTGCGAGACAAAAAGGTAATTGATTGGTGCCCTCCTTTCTCATATTCGTTTCTTTATATCATTGGTTTATACTAGACCTGGGGAGAAGAAAAGTGCACCTGGATTTCTCAGGCTCTCTAAAACTAGTGAGGTTGATGTCGTAGATGTACAGCTTAAGGTGCTGTATTTCGGCGCCTGTAGAATAAACATGATGAAAGATGCTTCAGGGGCTGACGTTCTTGGAAATAAGACGAGAGCTCGTTGTCAGAGAATGACCTGAAGGGCTTGAACATAACAGGGGTTAGGTGAAGAGGAGAAATATGTCGGTCAGTAATCACTGAGATGAGGTGGCATGATACTACAGAGCAACATGGACCATTACAGTGACAACAGAAAAAGCAGTGAGAAAAGACTGTCTCTGTGGGCCAGATAATATTTAGCACTAGGTTTGTCCTAATGAGATCAATGTAATTTCAGACATGAACACCTTGTGTTTTTTAATGTCTAGAACTAAGTGTTCAATTTTTAATTCCATTTCAAAACAATGTGATCTGAATGATATTGGCTGCTGTTTCTAACACCTCAAACGATTGCGAAAACGCTCACTTGTTGGTGAAAGAAGAATAAATGTATTTGTTACATATTCACATAAACTGTTACATAAACTGGCCTCCGTTTAGATATCAAAGGGGTGTGAAGGCAGATTGGTTATATCCCATCACACATTAATAGACTTGATGCTGTTTATGTGCACCTTCAAAAATTTAAAGTTAATATCTGAAAGAAAAACACGAGCCCCGCATATTTCGTTTCGAGAATCTTGTACTTCAGGAAAGGAAGGTTGCAGCAAGGTGATTAATGTAGGGTTTGATGCGATCAGACATTAACAATGACAAGTGGTGGAGGGTTTGGGGCAGCCGGTGGTTATAGGCAGATAAATTATCTATAGAACTTTACGAACAATAAAAAAGATCTACATTAAATATCAGTTTTTATATATAGAACAATATATCCGATTAAATAAAAAAACACATAAATATATACTCAACAACAAATAACAAATAGGTATTCACTAACAGGATACAACAATACAAGCGGCTGAAATGGCTTTCCTCTGAAGGGTCTTCGGAGTATCGTTACTCGATAGAGTGCGTAGCGCAGAGATCAGTGACTAACTCCAGGTAGAGCCGCTACTTCTCTTAATTAAGATATCACAGCTCCGATAATATGGGCAAGTGATTAGAATGTCTCATGCAAGAATCGCTGGACAGATTTTACAGGCAAAACCAACCGAGAGGTGATCCAAGGTAAACCCTGAGCAAGATGGTTGGATTACATCCATGAGCTTGGCTGCTTTCGCTTGGGGATCCAGCGGGATAAGTTGGAGAGGGTTGCTTCTAACAGGATCTGCTGGAAGTATGGTTTGAGGATCCCCCCCCCCCACCACCACCACACAACCCTTTCGGGAATAAGTGGGCAAAGAATAATAAGTAGGTTACAACAATTAAAACACAAACATTATTTATCTCATAGATTTTATAATCTCATGTATTCTGTGCATGTTGTAACATGATATATATACATGATATATTTCCTTAAACACAGATCACATCAAAACTCTGGCATTGTCTTCTACATAAACACAAACCAGGTGTTAGTTTCATAAAATGGTACAATGATTACCATAAACTTACTATAGCAGTATCCACATTCTGTTAAACCAGAAACAAGCTTAAAATCGAGAAATAATTGAACGACATTTAATTCTGAATATTAAATAAATTATATATAGCCACACCAACCAACTTTGGCCAATATCAATTCAACCATTTCCCGAACAGAGTAGACGTTAAAGCAATCATATTTTGCTAACTATTCATAACTCTCAGACTGTGAAAATGTTCTGGGTTATATATAAACCAAGACATATTCATTTATAAATACATAAATTATAGGTTCGAAAATGAAAACCATAAAAATATATTTAATCAGTAATAACGTACATGTTATCAAATTTTCGTCTATTTGATTAACGTTGGATCAATGTGAGAAACGTTTGATAGGAAGTCGAAATGTTTGCAGGAAACTGAAAAACAGATTCATACAAATCTAAGGATTTGGACGCAGTATGTATGATGAAAGAATGACATGCAAGTACATCGTGTTTTTGTTTTGTCCGAGATGAAACCTGTTCGAATGTCTTATCAAATATATTGAGCGCGCACCCGGTCTTTCCCCCATGCTTTATGTATATGTGTCTATCTTGAATGCTTAACAAAGTAATCATGCCAGGATTCCGATGGTTCTTCTGGAATCGTCTGTAATGTAAGTGTCAATTCATATCATTCAAAATAGCTGGGTCCAATTTCGCCTCTTAATTTTATCAGCTGAAGCGATCAAATAGACACATTTTCATTAAGTGGAAGTACATCGAATTGATTTGTGAACCATTGATCACTGATTTCAACAAGGTCATTTCACATCACATTTTCTTGAGGGGTGAACCTAAATATATCGGTCTGGATGAAAGAAGCCACCCAATTTTGCAGAGATTTTCTCAGTAGGAAAAATAATTAAACGCTACAAGACAACGAAGCAGGCATCATATAGGACACAATTTCAAAAGTAGACAGGTATAATAGCAAATTTGCAAAATTATGTTCCTTTACAGTTCATTCTGTTGGAATCATTCAGACAAGGTCTCCACTTTCAGGATAACCTCTTTTCACGAAGTTGACATTTTTACTGATTTCTTTCTTTAACGATGCATTACTATAATTATTCCACCAACTGTAATCCATGTTGTAAAAATGCCAGATCATCAATTATGTACAGGGAGGTAATCAATGGCAAACGGTCAAGGAGTAAACCAAAACTCAGGTATAAAGACTACATCGAAACAGCTTTGATAAAGTCAAAAAGAAGAGAATATAGCTGGGAAGACATTGCCTTAGATTGATCATCTTGGAGGAAAACAGCGTTTAAAGGAAATTGGAAACATCTCATGTGGCTCTTGAAACGTTAAAGAGGGTTCGCAAATAATGGTAGATCTGAGGCTAACTTAGAAGTATTTTGCCCAATATTTTGGGAGGTGAGACTGATTCCAAAACCGATCGTTGTGAAGTGAACTCCGTAATGACACAGTCATACACACATTCACACACACACAATATATATATATATATATATATCCAGATGAGCAACAGTCTAGATCATATAAAGATTCTGAGTTACAATGTATAGAATTACAGGAACATCAGGTCAATTAGCCGTAGCTCCTGGATGGATCAAAAGTGCATCATTCCTTAATACAACTTTTAGCAATCTTTCTAATTTTCTGTCTTTCCCACCCCGACGCACACACACACACACACATATATATATATATATATATATATATATATATATATATATATATATATATATATATATATATATATACATATATATATATATATGTATATCCGTACATACATTCATACACACATAAGTTATATATATAAAGTTACACTATTCTTACTTATCAAAACAAATTCAGTAACATATATTAAGCCTATTTTCATACTAAATCATATATAATATAACTTAATTATTTTCGATAGAAATATAAAAAAAACTATAAGTATATGAATCGCTCTTAAGATTCATATTTTATGTATTATGTCATTGAAGATTTGTCTCTCAAAATGTATGTAGTTTTACTGTTTATCAAGTTTCTTGAGTGTGGATACATTCAATTTAATTCAATAGATTTTAATTGAGTTGATTTTGTCCAGTATAAACACAGACACTCGCCTCCTGTATCTATCTATATGTCATACCCCACATATATTTGTATCTATGAGTATATATATATATATATATATATATATATATATAGAGAGAGAGAGAGAGAGAGAGAGAGTGATATGTATATATATGTATATATATATGAGTGTGTGTGTATTTGTGTGTATGTTTGTTAATATATATATATGTGTGTGTGGGCGTATCTGTGTGCCTGTGTGCACACACACAACTATAGTGAGAAATCGATTAAATTTATTGAATAACATAGAATATATCCTTACTGAACAATGATCATAAACATTTAAAATACTGAAATAAATACACATTAACGTACATATTTATCGTCTATTAATACATAAAATGTGTATTGACAGACAGCTACGGTCTTATATATATTCCTATGTTTTAGCAAAAATAATTACGTAGCATTATAATTGTCTTAGTATGAAAATTGTCTTAACATATTTTACCATTTGAGTCTCATCTTAATGTCGTGTATATTTGTATTTATGTATGCATGTATGCATGTATGTATGCATGTATGCATATATATATATATATATATATATGTTTATGTATATATATATATGTGTGTGTGTTTGTGTTTATATATGTATACGTACATACACATATGTATATAAACACACGCATATTTATATTTATGTGTCTGTGTGTGCGCAAAAGTTTAAATATCAATTTAATATCACTTGAAATTCCGAAACTAGAATGAATCTATATACGCATATCATGGAATGAATGTATGCTTTTGTTACGAAAAATAATCTATTTGAAATGTTCTAATTATGAACAAATACCTTATAAACCTGCACAAATGCTAAATATTGGAAGGTAATCGATTTTGAAAATATTTGTGTTTTGTTAACTTTTCCGAAGTGTGCAATCAATTAAATAATCTTTATTAATTGACCGCTAACTATATTATTAATCACAGAATGTTTAAATGCAGATTTAACCAGAATTATGTTTTAACTCAGACTTTTAAAATCGTGAAAAATGTCCTACCTGCTCTTTCAACAACTATACATTTAGTACATTATAGCTGAAGAATTATGCATACTTGTAAATATATAGATATTTAAGTAGTTATTCTATTTTTACTCTACATTTCTCTCGTAGATATAGCAGACTGAAATAAGAACTAAGTTTGATATAATTGATTAAAACATCTCTATTGTATAAAAAATGTGAAGGACACTTTAGTTACTCTACGATTACAATATTCTAATGGGAGGATAGTCACGCCTGGAATGCATTGACTCAGATTCCTGCTTAGTCACGACGCAGAAGCTTACAATTATAGTAGGTGTATCACTCTATTTTTAAATTAATACATATGTTTATCTATGCCAATTAATTATCATACGCTACACTACTATAAATCTACAGTTACATGACACTAAATTTCGAATAAATTCGTGTTAGTTGTCAATACAGGTTATTATGCAGTCAGGCGCTTGCCTGGTTATGTAATGCTTTAGACATCTGGCAAATATCAGCATATGTCATAATATAGTCAGCCATTTTAGTTGTCGAATTTATAAGCCCGTCATTTAAGAAACAGACATGCTACTAATTATTTAACTTCAGATCCATTAACACAGAACATATAAATCATGACAAGAAATGCAAGCCATTTTTCTACCAAATTTTTCGTTTACCTTAGTGTAAAGACTTACCAGTAATATGTCTAGGAAAGAGGATCAACTAAGAAATATTCATATTTTAGACATCAATGTTATTGTGTTTGATGATCGTGTTATTGCTTTGAACATATGATATTCAAACATGCACTTATAAATTGCCCCTATAAAAACTTAGAATTATAAAATCACAGTCTTTATCCTTTATTCAGGCAGAAAATAACAGTGGCATGACCCTTTTTAAGGCCTCGAAGTTCGGTTGGAGAGATTTAATGAGTGAGGTATCTTCTACCTGGTAGTATCACAAGCTTAGATGCTTGAAAAAAGGTTGACTCTGCTTAAGGATCACAATTGTAAAGTGATGGTACTACAACTGACCATTGTTTATGTCTACCAACTAAGTAGGTCAGAGCAGAATTTAACTCAAATTACCGGAACAGTTACTGCAAGGCACACAACGCTTATGTTTTCAAGTAAACAAATATATATAGTTGATTAATAGATTTAATGTTAATTTTAGACAAATGCTTTACTGCATTTTTTGCGGCTCCTTATATTCTGAATTTCAATGCCACTGCGGTCGACTTTTCATTTCCTCCTCCCTATGTTGATAACAAAAAAAAACAGTTGAGATAAGTGAATTTCCCTTTACCCAAATCATTGGTCCTTTGCCAATACTAGAAAGAAAGAAGTATTATTGATGGTGAGAGAAAGATAGCAGAGTGAGTCAACTAGGATTATCACCAGGTAAATGGGATGGTTGCAGTAAAATATGTGTCACTGTATTTTATTAGATATAGCCATTGTATTCTACATTAGCTTCTAATCTTTTGACGGTGTGATTTGTCTATCTAGCAAACGTCTTCTTTTCAACACTAATCTATTTGGAATTAAATTGGTTGACAAATTTGGAGGCTATAAATATGGTTGTTTCAGAATAAACTAGTGCAGGAAGATCTATGGAGAAATTCACAAATCATAGCAGCTAAGAAACTGTTTAATACATTCGTATGTCAATTCAGCTCCCAATTAAATATTAAACTTACATACCCTTATTTAACTTAATTTCGCACTGCAAACCAATATCTATATATGTGTGTATGTTATATAATCTACAGGGTATATCATTTTAAACATCTGCTCTCCAGGTTTGTATCGTTCCTATACACACATTTTCTTTTCAGCTCTTTTTTTTTCATCTAATATGTTTGACCAATCTTTTGATTATAAACGTCCGATTTCTCATCTTTCCATTTGGCGCCAATATGTCCACTGTGTACATGATGTTCCTATTCTTATATATTGAAAATTGCAAACTTGACTGTCACCACACATTATGAACCTGAAGATTGCGAAAGCATGAAAGTACTTGTTCAATTAACACTTAACATTTAATATTCTACCATACTATTTCATTCTAATACCATTATAAATTTTAAAGGATTGTAAATAATACGAGTAAATCGGACAAAGTTGGAATTTCTTTTATTAATATATATATATATATATATATATATATATATATATATATATATATAATATATATATATATATATTGAACATGACACTGTATTGAATAAATGTAGGACATACAAAAGAAAGTATGTAAGAGAATAAAAGAAATATAATACGGAGGGGACGAAGAAAGAAACAATTACAGAAAATGTTTTTCATTTTATGACTTGTTAGCTTTGAGAATAAATGTAGCAGAAATGAATTACTTTAAGCCCATGTGCATTTTCTACATTGTAATTCTCTTCTGTTTTGATACTAAATAATGTTTGCTAAACAGACTGTTTATTCCAAATATTGAATAGAAGATAGAATAATTACAAATCCTGCTTTACTATTTAGTTAATTAGCTCAATACTGAGTGAAGTTTGTGATGGTAATTACTCAAGAAGTGACATTGCTAATAGTTGTAAATCTAAAGAGGTGTTTGCATATGCATGGTGGAGATACAAATAAGAAAAGAAATCATGTTTGATATTTAGAGTTGAGATGACTAACGATGGTTATTCTCGTTAATTTAATAATTAATGCGTTCCTTTAGACAATTTCAAATGTTATGGGATAATTGGAAAAGTTTTTGAAGAATTTAAATGGCTAAACATGAATAAGTGAAAATATTGTAAATATCCGTGATTTTATTTTTTAACTTTTCGAAGAATTAGCTGTTAAATGTAGAAGAAAAATATAATGGTTATTGTGTCTGCGCAGCTGGTTTTATATAAAGAAAGTTTTAACTGGGATGTCAGCGACTATAAAGGTTAAGTGAATGACTGGAAAATTTTAATGTTATATACATGCATACACTCACACATAAATACATATTTACATGCATATTCACACACATACACACACCCACACACACACACACACACACACCTGTATCTCTCTCTCTCTCTCTCTCTCTCTCTCTCTCTCTCTCTCTCTATATATATATATATATATATATATATATATATATATATATATAGAGAGAGAGAGAGAGAGAGAGAGATAAAGAGATAGTGAGAAAGAGACAAGTACGTACAGATACAGCTCATACATGGGCATGTGCAAGCAAATCACCATCAACATTACCAACAACAACATCTGTTCACCGACTCGATATCGTTCTTCAGTTTTTCTTATTTCTTACTCTTCTCTAAGTCTACTTTAATAAATGATTTAACCCAAAACGTTAAATTCTTTATTCCCTTTGTATTCAACTTAGCTATATCGACGCTATACACATTGTTGATATATTGATATCATTTTTTTTTCCATACAAATGTTTTCTGCTTTTACATTTTCTTTGCTATCTTGAATGCTAGGAGTTAGATTTTTTTCTGATGTCACTTTGAGTCGACTTTACACCACACACACACACAAACACATAACACACACATATATATATATATATGTCTCGGGTCTTGAATAAACCCCCTGAAACCTGCTTATTATGTTTTGGGGATTCCCCGCCCTCGATGTTATACCCACCACCCGCTTATTAAATTTTGCTAATCGATCACCGGCAACATTTTAATATAAGTAATTCATATCGATACAGCAGCTTCAGAATCTAAGAATAATTTTATTTTACATTAAAAAAAACAACATAATTTATGACTAAAAAAAAAACATTAGAAAAATATCCCACATTTACGAACATACACTATACAATTACGGACCACCTCCCCGTTTATTCCATCTCCTCCAATCGGCCGCATATAAGAACTTAAGCAAATGTCCACCCCTCTCCCCGCTTATTCAAAACACCACAATTATTTGGAACCCAACAATGTATATACATATATACATACATATATATATATATATAAAGAAAGAAAAAAAAGAAATCGAAAATGCAACTGGAGACTTTTTTTTTTAAAGTATATATATTTATTTGGTTCCTTTACCGGTTTCGCAGTTCTTCAGCTTTTCAAAAGTAGGATTGAGATGGAGGGTTTGTGGTTTTTCTCAGATCTGGTTGGTCTTTGAATGTTACTTCAGTTTTATATGGAAAAAAGTAGCTCGAAATGCCATTTTTTAGAGAACTAATTTGGTTGGTTGGTGAATAAGTATAATAAATTTCGCGCCAGTTCGTGTTACAAAGTTATTATTATATTTGCCTTCAAACAGGAGGGGGGGCTCAGGTTGTTTTTTCATATATGAGTGAAGTTTGGTTGGTTGATGCAGTCACGTGAATAAGCGCGCCAGTTTGTGTTTGAATTTCTTTTTAATTAAAAAAAGGTGGCTCACGAAGGCTTTTTTTAAATAAATGTAATTTGATTGGTTATAAATGAAATTATGACTGTCAGGTGAACAAGTACATTAACTTTCGCGCCCGTATTTTGGAACCATATTCACTGAACCAGAACAATTCTCCCAATCCCTTTTCTCTTGACCACTAACTTTCCATTGTCATAACATTCACTATAAAGACTACAGAATAGTTTTCCAAATAAGGGGGCAAAAATGTAATGAAAACTTGTTCACGTGACAGCCAAATTTCATTTATAACGAACCCCAAAAAAGCCTTCGTGAGCCTCCTTTTTTCAAGTAAAAAGAAATTCAAACACTCATATATGAAAAAACAACCTGTGACAACCCCTCCCCTTTATTTGAAGAACTATTGTAACGTGAACTGGCGCGAAATTTATTATAATTATTGACAAACCAATCAAATTACTTCTCGAAAAACCTGGCATTTCGAGCCACTTTTTCCATATAAAACAAGTAACATTCAGAGACCAACCAGATGTGAGA
>OZ024742.1:304492517-304500017 GCA_964016885.1 Eledone cirrhosa | reverse complement strand
CGCCCTAAATTTACAAAACAATAACATCATTCAAATGTAACTTGTTTATACAGGTTTTTTTATAATACAATTTTAAAAAAAACAATCACACCTTTAATGCTATAGTCTAGCTTCCTAGGATTTTTATTAAATTTTAACTTACTTTACGTACATTTCAAAAAATGTTTAGCTAGTTAAACAGTCACCATAACTTACCAGTCTGAATTGTTAACTTAATTAAAGAAAACGTAGGTAAGGTTTTGTATTTTACAAGCGTCATCATTATCTTCATGAATGTCCTTGCTCGTTTTATTATCCACTAAACATTTATATATTACCACACCTCTCATATACTAATCATTATATATATATAACACTATGTTTCTCAGAAGAAAGATAACTCAACAAATGTGTGGAATATGTATTGTTTATTGAAAAAGAAAATGGAGATAAAATAATAGAGATTGACTAGTTCGTTATATATATATATATATATATATATAGTGGTCCATGCAGATAAATAGAAAGTGTGTAATAAATTGTTAGGAGCCTGATGATGGCCGTCACTTCTCTACCAGTAATTATTATCCGTTTGTTTGATGTTATGCAGTGGAGTGTGCTTTGGAGCATTGTTGTGGAAAACTTGATCAGATTTCTTTAATTTTATTTCTAGTGAGGTATGTATATGGCAGTTTGGATTGGGTTTATTTGTATGAAATGTATCTATTTGGGTTTGTGGATAGTATTGGATTCGCGTCAGTTTGTTTGCATTTATGATAGAACTTTTAACACTTCTGTTTGTTTATATAGATTCGTCGTTTTTTTCTTTTTCTTGTCAGTATCAGTAAATATCTGCAACTTTCATAATTAGCTGAATTAACAAAAATATGAGAAAATGGCTTAGATAGGTAAATAGAAAAACAGGTAGAGTAGTGTCAGTGAGTATTTGAAAGTGGGTCTATGCGTATGGTGTGTGTTTTGATTTGATTGTTTTTCTAGAGCATAGCAATTTCTTTGTAGAGTATACATAAATTATCATTTATACACACGCTGGTCATAAGTCTTCAGACTATACTCCTCCGTAAAGAGAGTAATTGTGCTGTACCTATAATGAAATATGTCAGACTTTATATCCACCTAATAACCAGAGAATATGTTAAATTTCTGTTTTTATATTTATTGATAAAATCGTATTTTCTTGTTTATTTTTCAATGATCTTGATTATATTAACAGCTGTTTTTAATAGGATTATGTGCAACGTTATAATTGCTTGATTTGTTAATTTTTCTTTCTCCCGCGCTCTCGTTTCAGCTAATTTTTGTTTTTTTGTTCCTTCCCTTTTCATATTTCGTTTGCATTGATGTCGCTTATTTTTACTATTACTATGAATATGGCAATTGAAATTTATTTGAACAATGTCTGAATAATTTTCCGAAAAAAAATGTGATTATTTTCTGTGACATCTTTCTTAGTAGTGATAATATTGAATGTATTTTTTTCTTCCTTGTCTTCTATAATTTTATGAAAATATAACTTGTCAGATTATTGGCATTATATGTTTAAAATCATACAAATAAATGACATATATATTATGATGGTTTTTTTTTACTGTTCCATATTAGAATGTGACTTAACGTTTCACATGATTCTGGTTATTGTAAAATGTAAGTCAACATAACGGTATAATCGATGGAATTCCGGATTAAATGTCATGAAGAGTTTATTCACGCCCTTGTAATTTCTGTTTTAAATAACATCAAGGTTATAATATATATTTCATCCCCGTAGAGATTACAAAATTTGTCACATATCTATATTGGGTTTCATTTCAATCAACCATGCCCCTCTCTAAATATGTCTAGCAAAGGAAGAAAATGAACCACCAATAATACAAAATATACAAAGTATTTTTATAAATTAGGACATGCTTGCCCTTCAGGAGTAGATCCATAGGAAGTTGGTTTGCTAACTGAAGAGCCTGCAGCTTCCATTCGATGTTATAGACGCTTAATAATGATGGCTCCTTCCTGGAATATTTCAAATTTTCTTGTCTTTGTGTTACATTGCATTTAGACGCGAACAGTACTTTCTACTACCATGATAAGAAAGTTCCTAGATTTCAGATTTATTGGAATGTCGACGGTTTCCTAGATTTACCAAATATAATATTGCTCCGCAAGAGCTACACATTCTTAAGCTCTCTCATCGAATAGATTGATATACTAAAGTATTTCATCGGAGAAATTTCTTAAGGAACATCTGGTTTTTAAACAAGCAAACATCGAGACTGATTCATTGAAAATAACCAAGGGTTAAATCAGTAATTTTTCCGGGAATAAAAAGCCTTCCTTGACATTCCTGGTCAAAAAAGAAAGGAAAAACATATACACAAGCAAAAACAAAATAAAAAAATCGTCAACCGAGAAGTCTGTGTTTTCTTTAGAATTAGGAAGATGAACTACAACTGATAGACTGATAATGTAAATTAAGTCGAGTATCACACGGACGTAGAAGCACTAGAGGGTCTTTCATCGACAAACACGGCTCGTCCTCTATCTCTCACTCATTTTCTTTTTCTGAGTCTCTCACTCTTTCTCTCTCAGACTCTCTCTCTCTCTCTCTCTCTCTATATATATATATATATATATATATATATATATATATATATATATATATATATATATATATATATACATATATATATATATATATATATATATACAATAGTTATATATATATACAATACCTTTCGCTTATATATATATACATAAATATATATATATATATATATTAATATATGGAAACTATATAAATATATATATAATATAAGATCAAAAGATGGTTAAAAGAGTTCCATGTATTTTATTATGCGCCTGTATATATGCGCCTATATATATATATATATATATATATATATATAAAGAAAAAGAGATGAAATCCAAAATGCAACTGGAGTCTTATTTTAAAAAAAATATATATATATTTATTTGGTTCCTTTACCGGTTTCGCAGTTCTTCTGCTTTTCAAAAGGTGAGTTGAGATGGAGGGTCTGTCGTTTTTCTCACATCTGGTTGGTCTCTGAATGTTACTTGTTTTATATGGAAAAAGTGGCTCGAAATGCCAGGTTTTTCGAGAAGTAATTTGATTGGTTTGTCAATAATTATAATAAATTTCACGCCAGTTCGCGTTACAATAGTTCTGCAAATAAGAGGGGGGGGGGCAGAAGAACTGCGAAACCGGTAAAGGAACCAAATAAATATATATATATATTCTTTTTAAATAAGACTCCAGTTGCATTTTCGATTTCATCTCTTTTACTTTATACTTTCACTCGTGTAGGACACCTCGGTTATTTTTCATTTTGTAAAAAAAACCTCACTTTCTAATATATATATATATATATATATATATATATATATATATATATATATATATATATAAAATAAAGTTAAATAAAAGTCAAATGATTAAAATTTAGCTTCGTTTATTACTGCTATATATATTTCAGTGACAGCCATCTTTGGCTGTGACCTCTTCAGGCAGTTTGAATTAGTATGGTATAGACAAGTACATATGTTGTTTAGGTGTATGATATTGTCAATACTCTGATATGCCCAGTTCCTTGTTGGGTTGTTAATTCACTGGGGAACTGGAGTCATATGAATTCAAACAAACGAATTTTAGTGTCACAGGTCCCCTTCTCCTCTCATTGGTCAGTTATTAGTGTTGTCATTGTTGGAGTTAGCTTAAAAATTGATAAAATCGTAGAAGGGACAAGGTGTTGAAGGAACAAAAACCCACCCTACTCAGCGGCCCTAAAGAAAAGCTTGGCCCGATTGTTCTTTGGAGCACTTGACAAATGCTTCCCGAGGGACCACGGATACCACAGGATCTTCAACAGACACACTGTGAAGCTCTCGTATTCCACCACGAGAAACTTGGCCCAACACATAGCTAGCATCAACAGAAGTAGGCTTAAAAACCACACACAACCAGAAGATGGCAATACAAACACTCAGCAGAACCATGTGAAAGGAGGAAAGGGGGGACCCAGAGCCCACCCAAGAAACACAAACAGACCCAAGGACCCCCCACCGAGCATGGGGGAAGACCAACATGTAACACATAATGAGAACCCTAATCTAAGCACGCAGAGGCCGCCCACCCTCTGCAACTGTAGAAACCCCGAATCATGCCCCCTTGGTAATGAATGTCTCAAGAAGAACATAGTGTACGGTTGTAGGGTTAAAACCCCCAACTCCGAACACCTCTACATAGGAGCCACATCAACGAGCTTTAAGGACCGCTGGTACAACCATCGCCATTCATTCAAGAAGGAGGCCAAAAGGAAAAGCACAGCTCTCTCCGACCTGATCTGGAAGCTTAAGCTGGACAGGACCCCATACTCTCTGGCCTGGGACATAATCAGGAAAGTACCACCCGATAAAGGGGGATCTTGCATATGCAAACTATGCCTGAACGAGACCCTCGAGATACTAAGAGGTGGAAGCGGCCTGATAAACCTCAGAACCGACTTCTTCGGGACATGCAGACACCTTAGAGCCGGGACCTTTCTCAAAATATATGGACAGTAGCAACACAAGAAGATGTGAACTCCCCTCAAGCTATAGGGACTTCTACAGAACATGAAAACACCTCTCGGCCAGACCTCCCTCAAGCTATATGGACAATTACAACACCCTAGGTTGTGAACTCCCCTCAAGCCATAGGGAACAACCCAGACGGAGCAGACACCATGATAGCCTAGAGACAGAATCGGACACAGCCATAATAATCTGGCCAACATCTATAACACAAACACTTTTAATTTACCAGATTTCTGACTTTAAAGTTCCAATCTTAAATCTTGATTTCTCTTTATTAATTTGTTATTTGTTTTCTGCCCTCTTCACTGTATAACCTTATATTTATATTTATTTTAAGTTGAGATAGATTATAACACAATTACATTGAATATCTCATCTTAACATCTTGTATCATACCAATCTATCCAACATATTCTGACCTTGAGATTGGTTATAGCACACACACACACACACTTTATCCTACATTATTTCTCACTTCTCCATATACATTATCATTACTTTTTCACCAATCTCTCATTTACTCTTTATTCTTTATTCTCTATTTATTTATTTATTTTCAAATTACACAAATTATATTAATTATTTTATTTTATTATATTATTTATTTATCTTCTGTTTTCTTCATTTATTGCCTTATATTTCTTCATATACATGAAATAACCCCCCCCCCCCCCGCCACCACCACTACGATGGTGGCGGGTGGGATGAAGAGAAAACACAAACTGAATACTTCTAAACTGTTAGCAGCAGCAAGATATAAGCTGACCACTACAACAACAACAGTACCAAAATAATGGTCGAGGTCAAATGTACTGAACAATAGCAGGCATAAACACTACAGGGAGCCTCACCCCAGAAAGAATTCTATAGACTTCTGACTGAGGAATGCTCTCAGAACTGAACAATGGGAAGTTTGACACATTTTTTGATATTTTGTTCCTTCAACACCTTGTCCCTTCTACCATTTTATCAATTTTTAAGCTAACTCCAACAATGACAACACTAATAACTGACCAATGAGAGGAGAAGGGGACCTGTGACACTAAAATTCGTTTGTTTGAATTCATATGACTCCAGTTCCCCAGTGAATTAACAACCCAACAAGGAACTGGGCATATCAGAGTATTGACAATATAATACACCTAAACAACATATGTACTTGTCTATACCATACTAATTCAAACTGCCTGAAGAGGTCACAGCCAAAGATGGCTGTCACTGAAATATATATAGCAGTAATAAACGAAGCTAAATTTTAATCATTTGACTTTTATTTAACTTTATTTTACACTACTCCGGAGTAACCAAACCAACCTGCGCACTTCGTCGAGTGCTCCAGCCTGCATACTGAGGTGTTGGTATACAACCAACATAAACTCAAAATCTATATATATATATATATATATATATATATATATATATATATATATATATATATATATATATATATATATATATATATATATATATATATATATATATATATATATATATATATATATATATATATATATATATATATATATATATATATATATATATATATACATATATACATATATACACACAGATTTGTGAAGGCCCGTGGCTGGGTGGTTAGAGAATTGGATTCGCAATCGTGAGGTTGAGTTCGATTTCCGAACCAGGCGATGCGTTATGTCCTTGAGGGAGACACTTTATTTCCTGTTTCTCCTTCTGCCTAAATAGTATTGGCAATTGGAAAGGGCAATGAAAACATTGTTTCCAAGGTCCGATATGACGAACTTAACCCCACGCGTTAATCGCATGATTGCTATATATACAGATATATAGTGTAGGTTTTCGTTTCTTGCAGCAGCTATACGTTATTATAATGTATAGTGGATGTGCGTAACAAAAAGGAAAGAGGCAGTGAATTGGAATTCAGTGGATTACATAATAATATAAATCTAGGCCGTTACGTAACTGCGATGAAATGCGAGTTAGTAAATCTCCAGCATCAATAAATTCTTCTTCAATATTCAGCAAGACTTGTCTAATTTTTCCTTATTTCCATAATATATGTATATATATGTATATATATGTATATATATATATGCCTTGTTTGATCATTATACCAACAGGTTATTTTTTATAAGCAGACAGTATTATTGATTTAGGTGTTGCAGAAACCCAATTTCGGAGTATTCCATCTTCCCCGGGGGTTCTGGTAAATATTTCAATCATATCTCATTTTGTTTGACCCGTTTAGCTTGTTCACTTTTTTGGCTATGGTGGTTAATGGCTTCTTAACCATCGTCTCAGCGTGTATGACCATTTTAACTTATGTTTATATCTCTGGTATCATCTTCTTCATATCCATGGAGCGCTTGTCTGCACAATATGGAAGTTGCATTTCGCTAATTTCTATCCGCCGAATTGCGATTCTCGCTAAATTTATATTTATATATATATATATATATATATATATATATATATATATGGGAGGGAGAGCAAGAATGGAATGTACGACCCCCCCCCCCATATATATGTGTGTGTGTGTGTGTGTGTGTGTGCAAACAACAGATGATCATGTTTCAGAGTGTGAAATATTTTCCAATCATTTTGATACAACGTTGTTGAATATATCAGTTCTACATCTATACTTGAGATATTTTCTCATGGAATAATTTTCAGTGTTAGATTTAATCCGATCTCGTATGATACATGAAACTGAAGTGGGAATCGGAATTTAACGGCGTTAGATGAGTTGTGTTTGCCAAGATTACAATATTATCCGAATCTTTCCATATTGATTGGAATGTGTCCCAATGTAAGTATACACGTGAAAAAAATTCAATTAATTTTGAAAGAATGAATATTTGAAACGCAATGCTGATGAATACATCACGTTCTCAAATGAAAACACATGCACATACAAACACACGTAAGTAG
>OZ024742.1:304482517-304487517 GCA_964016885.1 Eledone cirrhosa | reverse complement strand
GAAGTGGTTACACAACAGTTAGTTCACTATACCGAGAACAATTGTTTCACCTTAGCGGATCCTCATCTCGTAATGGACATGGTTATACGGAACAGGAAGGAATACCGTGCGAACGCGCATGCGCAGAAACTGTCACTTCACAAAGGCAATACTAAAAAGCGTGCGAGAGGTATAAGGGAGATAACTGCGAAAGTCCGAAAGGTTTCTAGTCGATAAGAAAATTAGGATGTTGTGATTCAATTCGGAGCTTTGTAGTTATGTAAGAGGTGTTTCGAGACGTTTGGACAACATGTGAAGAATTCATTTCTCGTGTTTAGGCAATCACTATTGGAATTGACCACCGCTTTATGAAGCTGTGGTTACCACCAACCGACCAAACCAACCACAGGAGGTCAAATCCTATGTGGGTATGGCGGAGGGCCGATTTAAGGAACGCTTCCTGAACCACCAGTCGACCTTTAGGTACCCGGAGAGACGTTCATCCACGAAACTTGCGAGTCACGTATGGTCCCTCAAGGACTCAAGTATAGACTACTCCATTCAATGGAAAGCCATCACTGAGTCCAAGCCATACGCAAGGGGAAATCCGTCTAGTGGACTATGTATTGATGAACGAATAAATATTCAAAAGAGATTATGCAATAGTGATTGCCTAAACACAAGAAAAGAATTCTTCACACGTTGTCCACACGTCTCGAACACCTCTTACATAACTACAAAGCTCCGAATTGAATCACAACATCCTAATTTTCTTATCAACTAGAAACTTTTCGGACTTTCGCAGTTATCTCCCTTACACCTCTCGCACGCTTTTAGTATTGCCTGTGTGAAGTGACAATTTCTGCGCATGCGCGTTCGTACGGTTGTCCTTCCTGTTCCGTATAACGAAGTGCTTTTCAGTTAACGCATACCAACTATTTCTGATAGGATATTTGGTTGCACAAGGCTCTAGTAGAAGAAACGTGCACATTGCTGTGCAAAAGGACTGAATCAAAAAGCACCATGGTTCTAAGAGTTTTCCATAATCACACTGCCGTGTCATTCTGTATCTCTATATCTGTATCTCCATACCTATATCTATATTCCTATACACACACACACACAAATACATATATATATATTGTATGGGTGTGTGTGTGTGTGTGTGTGTGTGTGTGTGTGTGTGTGTGTGTGTGTGTGTGTGTGTGTGTGTGTGTGTGTGTGTGTGTGTGTGTGTGTGTGTGTGTGTGTGTGTGTGTGTGTGTGCCCATTGTTAGGGAACCAGCTATATCTATGTTTTGAATAATTTATGTTATATATGCATCTTTATTGATAATCGATTATGTATCATACATAAACGTTAAAACAGAATAACAAAATTAAAAATAAGAATTCCTTTAGTGAACCTTAGTAAAACCTTTGCATCTGATATTAAAACTTGATATATTGTCCATTTCAGGGAAACAATATACTGCAGATTGGAATACCGCTCATCAAATCCTACATGAAACTGAAAACATTCAACTTTATTTGTGCTGGCAACTTAAGTTCAGGATAGAAACATCGTTAGTTTTTAATATTATCTCCTTTCACAAGGGATTTGCAATTCAATGCTATACCACATGGGATATAACAATTCGTTTGGAGTTCAACGAAGCATTTGTCTGAGTGGTTTACTACATTAGAAGAGGATATAAAATTATATTAAATGTTATATGTATGTAGTTTCTGTAACAATTCCCCGATGATGTGTATGTTTAATTCTTTGTATGTTTCTCTCTATATTGTCATACCTGGATAAATTCCTGTAGTGACATTTCACCTATGAATCACAGTAGATCGGTTCTTTGGATGAGGTAGAATGCATGAATAAATGGGGATAGAATTTAAAACGGTTACACTTTAAATTATGTATATCCGTCATTAAGCAAAACAAGTGAGATAGATATGGATTTAAATCAAGCCCATAAAAAAATTCGCAAAGCTCCACTCTGTGCATGCATATATGTATATTTATATGAATATATATATATATATGAAAAGATTCAGGACCCCGATGGTTGAGCTCCGTATATGCACATTAGAGTGTGTGTTTGTATACATAGATTGGCATATATAACTATAGGTCTAGAGAATAGTATACACCGAATTAAATACATTTTTTGCTGTATATATATCATTCAAATTCCAATGAGCGCGAAGACCAAATTGCGACTGAAAGATGCTAACACCACCACTTAGAGAGAAAGCCAGAAGTTTCCTGCAATGATATAGCAACATCACCACATAGAATTAATCTTTAGATAGATGCAGATATTACTATTTTACAGATGATCAGATTGGTCAGATAGATTTGATTTGTGTGATTGTGTATGGACAGGCCAATTCCATATAATTATTGCTAGTCTAGTACAGCGTCGAGCAATTCATTCATAGAATATATGTATAATGGACTGGAATGAACCTTCGTTGGTTTCGATGATTAGCCTTGCATTTGTTCTACCAACGGAACACAGTGATCCTGGAATTAACCTGTAGGTGACTTAGCATTCCAAAGAACCCTGTACTTGTAACGTCATTACCAAGGGGATTTAGGCCTACATAGTTAAAATGTTGGTCTTTTGACCTACACGTCCCTTTCCTCCGATGGGATTCCAACCAATTTTTGTTTACCCAATTTCATTTACAAAACAAAGATTAAAGCGAGGTTTATGAGAAATCACATCGCTCAAAGCGATATGCAGTGCGATCGATCCCATGGTATAATAATTGCGAAGCAAACAGCATAACCATTCCTTAAGGCTGTGTACATATGCTTCTATATCACAAGCAAATGTTCATCACGCAAAATCTGTATAGGCTCCTGTCTGTTTTCATTTTATTACTGGTTGAATCTATGTAACGAAACTTTCAAAGCTGTGTGGCATTATCGTCCGCTACTGAGATTTCAGGGACATATCAATAGTCCAAAGGAGAGACTATTCATAATAAAAAAAATGTTCTTTGATAGCGTGGCTCACATATGGTTATTGTATATAAACATATAGTCTATGCTGTCATATAAACCTCTATTATGTTTAAAGCTATCTTAGTGTCAATATATATATATATATATATATATATATATATATATATATATATATATATATATATATATATATATATATATATATATATATATATATATATATATATATATATATATATATATATATATATATATATAACGAAGGAAATGTGGTAAGGAATATATAAATAAATGTATACTTAGGGTAGTAGAGTGGGTAATAGGAACGTGTAGGACCCCGACGGCTGAGCTCAAGCCGTTTCGACGGCTAATTCTGGACGTCCAGAATTAGCCGTCGAAACGGCTTGAGCTCAGCCGTCGGGGTCCTACACGTTCCTATATATATATATATATATATATATATATATATATATATATATATATATATATATATATGTATATATATATATATATACGTATATGTGCGTGTACGTGTGTGTGTGCGCGCGCATGTGCGTATATATATATATATATTGCAAGCCAAGAAGGTACACATGTGCGAACCAATCATAGAGATATTTAGATTTAGACTATGAACACAGAAGATTGAGAATCGCAGTATCTTATTTATTAAAGAGATTCAAAGTTTAATTCTAGTCCATTCCCTCGGCGATACAATATTAGTTTCTAGCTTTGGCACAAAGCCACTCTTGTTTTGTGCAAGTAGTATAGTCAATTGAATCGAATATATTACTTTTACTGATATTTAATTTATCGACCTAGAAGTGATGAAAGCAAAATCAAATTTAACTTGATTTGAACCTAGAAAGTTGTGAAGGGAGATAACTGAATATATTATTGAGTTTTTGTTTGTGTTTACATCTGATCGTTAGTGAAATTAAAATAACAGCACTAAAACGAACACAGACAAATATATATAAGCACGCACAGACATACAATTGCATAGAAGCATACACACACACACACACACACACACACACACACACACACACACACACACACACACACACACACACACACACACACACACACACACACACACAAAGAAATACAACCATATACGCACATTAATATATACAACCACACACGCGCCAACATATACGCACAAATACATACAACAACACACAAACAGAGATATACACACAAATACATTTACCTACAACCACGCATAATCATACACACATGCAAAGATTCACACATAGTAGACTATTTCAAGCAACAAAACCTCTAAAACATTAACAAAAAATGACACAAAATGCTGCTTAAGGCAGCAAGTATTAGTGGAAGATTTCCAAGCAGGTCCCAAACAACAATAGTTTACTCAACATTGTCTACGCAACTAATACCCTGTAGGGAAGGAATGAACATTATTCAGTTTCTGTTTGTTTCTCTTAGATATGTGTCTTTGTGCTTTTGCAAGAAATCAATACTTACACAGTTATTAGCTATTATCTTAAATCAATCGTAGAATGACCAGTAAAAATGATGTATCTTCTAGACAACACTTAATAACCTCCACACTTTCACTCTAACTGCGGATTGTCATCCTAGCTTACTGAATTAATTGTAGTGTTAAGCTACGCTTTAAGATAACTCACAGGATATAATTCAAAACATGTATAGAGCATTTCATTGTGATTTCTCCTTTTTCCTCCACGGTGGATTGTTTTCTAGAGATGGTATAAGTATGAATCATAACGAAGTCCTAACCTTAAATTTTGTTCATAGATTAGATGGATGGATGAAACGATGGTTCTTCCGTCGGTTTAGACGTAGAATATTGAGTTGTCTGACTCGTCAAAGCTGTGTAAATGACTGAGTGCTTCGAAACCTTTCGAAAATCTGCTGTGATATTGATTGCAAAAATGTCATTCTATTGCTTTTTGCACATGTATACTTAGGCTTGCGATCGTTAAATATGTACTCCCCAGTTTCTTAATAGCAAACCATCTATATAATCAACACCTCAATTTCTGAACATTCTGCACCTTTC
>OZ024742.1:304470017-304472517 GCA_964016885.1 Eledone cirrhosa | reverse complement strand
ATGTGTGTGTGTGTGTTTGTAAATAATTGTTTATTCTTTTGCCACAAGGCCAGCAATTATCTCAGTGCATTACTGGTGCTTTATTTTAACGAACCCGTAAAGTTGAAAGGCAATCTTAACCTTAGCGGGATCTGAACTCAAACCGTAAAGGGCTGTAACTCTATGCTGCAAAGCATGGCGTCTGACCATCTACCGATACTGCCAATAATGAACGTTAACGTCAACTACTAAAAGTACAAGAAGTATTTCTCTTTGCTTTTCTCTCTGTGTGCTTTAATAATGTTGGATATTTCTCAGCCACCCTCATATGATACCGCTTTACACACTTTTATGAATTGCATGTTGTACTCCTTTAATATACATATATATATATATATATATATATATATATATATATATATATAAATACACACACACACATGCATTCATACATATAGATGTGTGTGTATGTGTGTGTATTATATGTATGTACATATGTGTGTGTGTGTGTGTGTGACTGCCTGAGTACTCCACCAATGTATTGATTTCTCTCTCGTTTAAAAGCACCAATCCTTAAATATATTACGCATACTTTCACTCATGTATAATACCTATCTATCTATACTTTTATGTTTATAAAATTGTACGTACATAATACATATGTATTTACATACATATATGTGTGATCTTATGTGTGTATATACGTGTGCGTGATTATTATTGTGCATCGACGTATATGGAACACACCCACACATATTCATGTAAACAAAGAAAGTGAACGACACTGGGAGTGTTGTGAGTGAATGAGAGAATATGTGTGAGAGAAAGAGAGAGCGAAAGAGGGAGAGAGAGAGAGAGGGGGTATGAGGGGCGTGTAAAGAGAGAGATAGAGAGAGGCGGGAAACTATTAAGTGTATGATGGTGCGAACTTCATTTTTATATTAGTAGCTGTTTGAATGTCACGGCTGTGAAATGTGGAGGTCGTGATTGAAAATCGTGCTATGGACATGATAACGATGAGGGTTTAGTAGTTTAATTTGATGGGAATATAATGAATACAAGATGAGCAATAGATACACGGTAAGAATGAATTTAAAAAATAAAACGTAAAAAATTCTTGCAAAAGTTGTCCGAATTTATAAATCAGAAACCACTTTCTAATGAAAATATTTCACATTGTCTTACTTAAGTTATAAAAGATTCATTCCGTGATATGTAATAAAAGAAGAAATTATACTAGTTTCATTACATTATTAACATAAAAAATCTTAACTTTCTTACATAACCAACGATATAAAAAAAATGGTGTTTGCTGATCATTATATATATATATATATACATATTTTTTTTGTGTTTTGCGACGTTTTTTATATATATATAAATATATAAATATATATATAGGAAAGAAGAAATTCTACTGCTAGTTGGATATAGCATAATTTCCCTGAATTTTCACCGTGAAAGCACAGGAAATGGAGAGCCACAGTGGAAAACATATTCTACGATATACAAAGAGGGGTGGTGGTCACGGATCTGACATCTTAGAACGTATGATTGCATGTGAAAGGCGGGTCTGGAGTTAAGCAACAATAATAATAGTTTCTACTTTTGGCACAAGGCCAGCAATTATACTTTATTTTATCGACCTTGTAAGGATGAAAGGCAAAGTTAACCTCGGCAGGATTTGAACTCAGAATGGCAAGGGCCGTAACTCTATGCGTCAAAGCATGGCGTCCGACCATCTACCGATACTGCCAATCCAATAATAATGATTCCGTGGGAGGTCCTACATTTCTAATATATAAACTTATATCTCCTCACATTTATAAGTATCTCCCTCTTTTTCCCTCTCTGTTTATCCATGTTGCACGCACACCTTTCATGTTATTTCTATTTTTTCACACATACACATGTGTGCATACACACATACACATGTGTGCATACACACATGAATATATGGTTGTTTGGAACTTTAGCTTCATCTTACCCATTCTTGTATATATAATTTTATTGGCATTGTTCATATATATATATATATATATATATATATATATATGTGTGTGTGTGTGTGTGTGTGTATATATATATATATGTAAGCGTGCTCGCATGTACTTGTATGCGTGTGTGTCTCTGTATACAAACAAAAACTTGAACGCAGACTCACATGTATTTGTATGTAGGTATATATGTATTTGTATATATGTATATTTATGAATTTAGATATATCAATGATATACAAAACGGAATGTTATTAGCCTTATATGTTTAACATTTAAGGTCCTATACCACATAAAACCGAATTTGAAAGACATCCTTGAAAATTAAAAAAACATACCTATGATGGCATCACGTTAAACAATTAACTACAAACTTTTACAATATCCACTAGTAAATATAGTGTAATTATTTGAATCAATGAATCTTTTTTGTAGCTTTTTACAGGTGGTTTTAGTGTTAAGCATAGTGGTAAAAAGAACGCTGTTTTGGATATTTTTCTGATACATGAATAAATAGATAACAT
>OZ024742.1:304455017-304457517 GCA_964016885.1 Eledone cirrhosa | reverse complement strand
ACTATTACTCATCTAGTAGATTGGTCCTTATACGGTTAGAATAACAACCGAAAGAGGGAAATGTGTAACCGGATGAAGATATCGAATTGCCTGTTGGTATTATATTTTTAATAAATATTTCACATTTTAAAATTTGATGCGAGACCTTCAGGCTGAGTTCAAATCCCGCCGAGGTTCACTTTGCCTTTCATCCTTATGGGGTCGATAAAAGAAAGTATCAGTAATGTACCTGGATAATTGCTGGCCTTGTGCCAAAAGTAGAAACAATTCTTAACTTAGTCGAACCCTAGTTGGGAACGACGGCTATCACGTTTCATATGCAATCAAACACGCATACATAAACATACATATCTGCCAGGCATGGTTGCTGCTGGGCCTCACTCTCCTATATGTTTCATCAATGTCGAATTCTCCCGCAGAGAGGAAGGATGTGGGTAAGAAAGTTAGAATAAGAATCGACCTGAGGATTAGACAGGTACAATAATTAAAGACCTCGAAAGGAGGAAAGACAAAGTTAGCCACGGTGTAATTTGAACTGAGCGCGTAGAGATCCGGATCGAATAGTGTAAAACAATCGATCCGACTGTATAACGACTGCACTATTTCGCCGTCCCATCTCATACATACATACCTACATACACACATAAAAACATACATACATATATACTTACCCACATAAACACATACATGCCTACTTACACACATAAACACATACATACATAGATGCACACATATGTGTGCAGATTGGTTACAAATTTCGATTTGCAATAATCAATTCCCGGGCTCGGTCCCACTATGTGGCATCTTGAGGAGTTGTTACTTGCCATATCCTCTGGTAGTTCTATGGTAACAGTGTGTAAACCCATCAGATGGACTGTAACTGACAAGCCGATTCTTGGCCACGGAGCACAACAATTTACTATGTATGTAGTTTATTTGCTCTTAAAACTAGAATCTCATCATCGGGCTCTACGTCAGAGTCCATCGTGTATATATGTATATGTATATACACACACACACACACACACACACACACACACACACACACACACACACACACACATATATATATATATATATATATATATGTACACACACGCGCACACAGATATATATATATATATATATATGTACACGCACACACACACAAACATAAATATGTCTTTAATGCGAAGAAATACCAATGATAATCAGCAGACTACTGATGATGGACATTCCTGTTTCTCGGTCTATTTTCATTCACATGTTCATATTCGCAACAACGCAGCACGCCATTTTTCATTCATATATATATATATATATATATGTACACATAGGATCGGGCATTCCCACTAAAACCTCATACTGAAGGTCGCCGGCGTATGATCTCAGCTTTGTTCCGGTGTGGGGAGATCACGGCTAAGTTTCGACGACCCAACATTTGTAATTGGAAGTGAGAGTGACTGTGTTAATGCCTGTTGTATATTAAGGATTGAGAAGTTTGGTTGATCGGACAACTAAAATACACCGACATCTATTTGCCACACATTTGTATATATATGCATACACACACATTTATGTGTGTCTTTATGTATATAATATTTGTTGCGATGCTTGTGTATACATTCTCAGAACACGTGTACATTCACTATATTATTTCACTTGTTTTGGCCAATAGACTGTGGCTATGCTGAGAGCATCTCCTTCATTTAGGGATCATATAAATCCTAGTAATTATGTAATGTAATGTAATGCTATATCTGTTAGGGAGGAATTGGCGATCATTTTCATAGTAAACTTGGCGGAGAGAGAGAGAGAGAGAGAGAGAGAGAGAGAGAGAGAGAGAGAGAGAGAGAGAGAGAGAGAGAGAGAGAGAGAGAGAGAGAGGGGGGGGAGAGAGAGAGAAACAGAGAGAGAGAGAAAGAGAGAGAGAGAGAAGAGAGAGAGAGAGAGAGAGAGAGAGAGAGAGAGAGAGAGAGAGAGAGAGAGAGAGAGAGAGATGGATTGTGATGTAAAATATGTATCACTAAACTACTGCAAAATAATTGAAACTCAGTACCACCAATGCACTGGAGTCGATTTAATCGACTTTCCCATCCCTCAACATTGTTGGCCTTGTGACTAAATCAGAAACCATTGCCGAGGTTAACTTTGCCTTTCATCCTTACGGGGTCGATAAAATAAAGTACCAGTAATGTACTGGGTAATTTGCTGGCCTTGTGCCTAAAATAGAAACAATTATTATTATTTATTAAATATTTTGGAAGGGATGTGGATTCGCAGAATCGGTAGAGTGTCGGACAAGACGCTTTCCGTCATTAGTTCTGTTTAAATCCCGTCAACTTTGCCTTTCATCCTTACTGGATCGAAGAAATAAGATGCCTGTCAAGTACAGGAATCGTTTTAATTGACCTTTCCTCTCTTCCCAAATTACTGGCCTTGTTCATAATTTAGAAATCATTGTGAATTATTTTAGTGGATATACAATCGACTGCCAGATCTTTCGAGTGCTATTTGTTCT
>OZ024742.1:304422517-304442517 GCA_964016885.1 Eledone cirrhosa | reverse complement strand
TATTGTCGTCGCCGTCGTCGTTATTGTTGTCGTAGTTATTATAATCGTCCCCCTCGCTGTTGTTTTTGTTGTTGTCGTTGTCGTGTAAGTCGTCGTCTGCTCGGTCGTCTGCTTGGTCGTCTGCTCCGTTGAATTCGTCGTCGTCGTAGTCGTTGTGGTGGTGGTCGTGGTCGTGGTGGTGCTAGTGGTGGTGGTGGTGGTGTACGTCACCGCCGCCGCCGCCTGCTCCACCGCTGCACTCACACTTGCCGGCGACTCCGCCGCCGCCGTGATGATGATGATGGTGATGGCAGTGGTCAACGTTGTTGTTTTTGTTTTTGTTATCGTAGTTTTATTTTGTTATTTTCTAAAAAAAAAAAAAAATTCTTCTTTTTCTTGTCCTCACCAGCAACACTGGCTTTTACCTTTACAGTTATCCCGTCTCCGCCACCATCGCATTTTTTGTACAGGGCTGGTCGTATTGGTTGTCAATGAGGGTGGTGCTGCTGCTATTGCCACTGCTGCTGACGATGATGATGGTGGAGGTGATATTAAGAGTCGTAGTCGTCGTAGTTTTTGTTAGTAGACGTTCGAAGAGAGCCGCCGCCGCCTTCACCTTTGTCAGCGCAGTCGCCACTACTACTACTACTACTACTACTACTACTACTACTACTACTAATGTTGTTACTGCTGGTGCTGCAGCTGCACAGTTGCTGCTATTGCTGCTGCTGCTGCTGCTATTGGTGATGGTGTTGTCAGGACTTCAACTACTACTACTGCTGTAGATGCCACCGCTGTTAGTCTGCTCTCTCTCTCTCTCTCTATCTATCTCTCTCTCTCTCTCTCTCTCTCTCTCTCCTCATTCTCTCTCTCACTCTCCCTCTCACTCTCTCTCTCTCTCTCTCTATCTCTCCCTTTCACTCTCTCTCTCTCTCTCCCTCTCCCTCTCTCTCTCGCCCTCTCACTGTCGTTGTAGTTGTCATGTACCGGTTGTTGGGTTGTTGGGCTGTCTTTGCTTCTTGTGAAGTTGCTGTTAATGATGACGATGTTAACGATGATGGTTATGATGATGGTGATGATGGTGCCGATGACGATGAGGATGAAAATGGTGATGAGAATTATGATAAAGATGATGATGTTTCTAATGATGATGATAATGATGATGATTACAATGGTTAGAAAGCTGCTGAAGATGGTGATGACGATGGTGATGATGGTGATTTGAATGTTGATGCTGCTGTTGATGAGGACGTTGGTGCTTCATTTTTATTGTTGGGATTCTTGGAGGGGGTTGGTGTGTGCGTTGTTAGATGAAGGGTTATTGCCTAGGTAGCTAGCTAGCTAGCTACCTAGTAGTAGTAATAGTAGTAGTAGTAGTAGTAGTAGTAGTAGTAGTAGTAGTAGTAGTAGTAGTAGTAGTAGTAGTTGTTGTTGTTGTTGTACTAATGCCAGAGCTAGTGGTCGAAATATAAGAGGGAATGGGTGGTGGGGGATCGTTGCTTACCATTAGAGAGTTAATGGCGGTGCTAGTCATTGCGGTGATGGTGGTACGAGTGCTAATGGTGGTGGTTGTATAAGTGACGTTTGAGGTGTGGGGGTAGCGTTGGGCTCTTAAGTGGAGACATATCCGATGGTACTTGTTGTTACTGTTGACATCGCTGCTGGTGGTGGTTGTGGCGATGATGAAGCTTTTTGAGAGGTTGGCGGTGGTAGTGGTTTTAGTAGTGCTGAGGGTTTGAGGTCTGCTCGGGTTGATGATGGTAGGGGTGGAGTAGTTATAGTGGTAGTGGTAGTGGTTCTGAGAGTTTTAGGTGTTCTAGGGTTGGTGGAAGTGACAGTGGTGGTGGCGGTAAAGTTGGTGGCGATGGCGGTCGTTATAGTAGTGATAATGGTGCTGAAGATGGGGTAGGTGATGATGGTTGTATTGGTAGTAGTGTTAATGGTGTTAGGGTTTTGAGGTGTTCTGGGATGTTGGGGTTGAATTTGGTGGTGTAAATTTGATTAAGGGTGGAATATATATTGTTGCTATTCGCGTTGTTCGCGGTGTTTTTGGTGATGGCATTGGAGACATTGTGCTCTGTGATTCTGTGGATAATGGCAGTTTGGGTTTAGCAGGATGGTGGAGGTGTGAGACTGATGGCCAACATGCGACAGGTAACATTAGTTGATTTTAAGTTAGAGATGGGGTGGGGTTATTTTTCGATAGCCGCTGCATTCTTCATTGTTTTTGTGATGGTGACGTGACGTTGTTATTTTTGATGTTGTTTTTGCTGACTGTAACGGTTTCGGTGAAGGTGGGGATAGTGGTAGCGGAGGTGCTGGTGCTGGCTAAGGCAGGGTTGATATCAGTAGTATTCAGGATGTCTTCTAAGTGATGACATTACAGTTTGTGTTAGTGATGGTGGTGGTGGATAGTGATGATATAGTTGGTGGGATGCTGGTATTGATGAGGATGGTGGCTGTGAGGTAGAGGTGATGATGGCGTGTGGTGGTGAAGTTTAATGCTGATATTCTCGGTAGGCACCTGCGGTTGTGATGATGGTTGAGGCGTGGTGGTGGTAATGAAGGTGGAAGTGGTTAGTGATGATACTGTTGGTGGGATGGTACTATGTATTATCGTGGTGCCGTTGAGGAAGTCTTTTCTGTTTTTTGCTATTTTGTGAGGAAGTGAAAGACAGTCATCATAACCCTTTTCAGGCCTTCGATGACTGGTGAGAGGGCGGAAAGATGGGGTCAGCAAATCGTGGACTTGGGGCAAATGCTTGCGAATTAAGTTTGCTAAAGGCACTGAAGGGACGGTTGTTGTGTTAAATGAGGAGACAGACTAAGACTACTACTGAAGTAGGCCATAGAGGTATTTGAACATAGAGAGCTGGAACATGTATCATAAAGTATCTCATCCGACCCTTTAACAATAATGCCAACCCACCGCACTGGCCTGGTACCAGTTTTCAAAGTGATAACCTCTTTATTTGGGAATGGACTACTCTGGTGTTACTGGTGATATTTAAAGTTATATTCTATGTGGTAAACTGGAATGGACCACCTTCGGATTCGGTGAGGAGTGTCCCGTTGTTCAATAAACGGAACAGCATTTTAAAGAAATTAATGTGTAAGTGGCTGAGCATTCCAAAGACAGATGTACCCTTAATGTAATTCTCAGGGAGATTCAACTTAACGAAATATGAGACAAGACCGGTCCCTTAATTATTGGCACAGTCTGTGTTTGAGAGGTTTCCAAATAGTTTTCGTCTACCCCATTTCATTCACAAGATATTTTTTAACACGAGGTTAATATAAATGACACTTGCTAAAGATGTCATGCAGTGGTATCGAAACCAGATCCTAATGATTGCGAAGCGAACTTCTTAACCACTCACCTATTCTGCATGACGAAAATATAGTGGTTGGGGGTGTCTGGATGGTTGGAGATGTTGTTGTTGATGATGGTGCTGATGTTAGTGGAGGTGTTGTTCGTGGTGGTGTGGACTGTGTTGGTGGTGTGTAGCTATCGCTGCATGCTGTTGCTGCTATTAGTACTACTACATACAATATTGTTGCTGTTACTGTTGGGGCTGCTGCCATTGTCGCAGTTGCCGTTGTTGTTTTTCTTAGTCCTAATACTACTGCTGCAGCACTTGCAGCTGTCGTCACAGTCGTTGCTGCTGTTGCTGCTGAGTTGATGTTACTTTAGCTGCAGCTGCTGCTACTACTTCTGCTTCAGCTTCTGTTGTTATTTATCTTACTGCTGCTGTTGCTGCTGCCACCTGTGTTGTCACATCTTCCTTGTATGGCCGAATGCTTACGATGATCGCTTAGCAACTGTTAAGTCCCATGTTCGATCCTTCTGCGTGGCATCTTGGGCAAGTGTCATTCACAAAAGTCTCGTATCGACCGATTCATTTTGAGTGTAATTAGGTAGACGGAAACTGTATTGAAGCTAATGGGATTGACTGTACCTGTTAATAAAAGGATCAGACTTGAGAATTAGGTGAAAGGTACTGTCTCTGAAATGGTGATCCATTTACCCATTAATTTCCCGAGCAGGCTGTTTCATTAATCGACCAAATCTCACATTCAGCCTTAAAACAGACGGAGATCCTTCCCTTCTCTTGATACTGTAATTTTGTGACTTATTTTGTTTTGAAGTAATTTTATTATATTGGTTTTATTTATTGTATATTAAATAAAGTTCCTGATGACACTTTTTTTTTCTGAATTTGCTTAATAAATGTATAGGCAGCAAGGTAAAATGCGGAGGTAGGATTTGATAAAGAAAAAGTAGAAGGGGAAAGGAAGGGTAATTATATATATATATATTTTTTTTTATTTGAAATGAGTGGTAAACACTACACGTCTTGACTGACCGGTAAATATCAGACAACACATTCCAGTGCATCAGCTAATCCTCCTTACGAGGCTTCTACGTTGATTACACCTTCACATTTTGCAAAGAAAACCGGCAATCCGAATACTGATGACACTGGTGGTCTTGATGGTAACTGGCACAAAAAGGAAGCGGTCGGTCAAATTCCAGTACTTGGATATTTCCCGCTCCTCTGCCTTAAGGAGGTCACTGCCCGGAGTTGTGGCTTTTGATAAAGTTGATGCTGATAATGATATTGTTGTTCCAGATGTTGCTGATGTTGACGTTGATGTTGAGGATACTGATGCTGCTGCTGTCGCTGTTTCTGATATGAATTTTCATTAGTTTTCTTTTCCCTAGTAATATATCACCATCCATCATAGTATATAAATTCTTACCATAGTAGCATGAATTATCCCGCCGCCTCCACGACCACCACTACTACTACTACTACTACTACTACTACTACTACTACTACTACTACTACTACTACTACTACTACTTTATTTGCTCCAAGTTCAATGCAGATTTAAAATATAATGAATATAGGAGCAGGCAAGGCTCTGGGGCAAAAAGTTCGCTTCACACCCACGGGGTTGCGGGTTCAGTCTCATAAAGTGGCAGCTTAACCAGGTGTCTTCTTATATAACCTGGGGTTGAACAATGCATTCTCACTGAATGGTGCGTTTGAGGTCCATCATATTTATATATATATATATATACACACACATATGAGTGTGTGTGTACGTGAGTTGTGTACTCGTACGTGTTGTTTGCCCTCGTCTGTTTCTCCATGTCTCTAGTATTATAGCAGTTCCACAAACAATCATAGTTAAAATATTTGAAGCGAGACACAAAGTACTGTAGTCTAACATGATGAACCGAATCTTTTTAACGAGGAGTCCCAACATTCTGGTAGTCTAATGACTGAAACAAGTAAAATAATAAAAGAATAGAAAAATAATATAAAGTCATTCGCACATGAACCCACACACATTCACACATTTACATCCACACTCAGACAGGCACACAGACACACACGTAAAGACACATACACACACATCTAGGGAAAGAGAGACGAGAGAAGAGAAAGAACGTCATCCATACACGCCCGTATATATATTATTTCAAATATATTTAATATTTAATAACGAAAGAATAAAAGGTTTCCAAATATGAAATTAACGATTCTAACCTACATCGGATTCGAATGGTGGGTTATACATTCATATCAACATTGCCAAACTTTCGTGGTTGATAGAATTAGTTTTACATATTATCCTTTTCAAATTATACTACAAGAAATTGAGTAACTTCGTCCCACGACCTATTGTTCTGATAAGCTAGACCGGTATCTAGATATAAATATGTTTATGTCATAGATCTACACAAAGCGTTGCTATGTGATACTTGGATTACTTGCTATTTATAGTATTAATTTTCAAGGGTAAAAATCCAGTTGAATATATTATCAATTTATCAATTAAATAAATTTATAGTCAATACTTATGTATACATACATATATTTAAAGACAATACTTACACACACACACACACACACACACACACACACACACACACACACACACACACACACACACACACACACACACACACACACACACACACATATATATATATATATATATATATATATACGAACAGGGTGGATTCAGTTTGAAACTGCTTAGCCCATTACTCAACAGAGTACTCGATACTTGTGGTAGAAGAATATGGGTATATTATAAAGAGTCGGTATCTCGACGGCTGACCTCTTGCCGTTTCAACAGACTGAGTGTGAAAAATAGTCTAACAAATTGGGCATAAAAGACCCCTGTTCAGAAAATATTTAACAAATTACTCGTAGGACGCGAACTCATATCTGCCGTATGCCAAATCGGCCGAGCTACCGTTACGAAAAAAGAATTTCATTTTTGGCTGCTATCTAACACAATCGACTTGTGTTTGAATTTTGGTATTACTTTTTAAGAATCTCGTCTGATAACCTCGCTTTCTTCATGTTAGGTAATTCTTACACTTGATTATAAGCCATGTAGTTTAAGACGGAAATCTGTGCCTTATGTGCACAAATGCTAAAACTTACATAAGCCATGAAAGAGGAAACGTTTGACAGACTGATAGTATAATGTTCAATGATAACACTAGGCAGCATTTTACGTTCACAACTGAGCCGATGTGGCCTTTAGAAGTTGAACTGACTTCAACTATGCTAGAGATAAATGATAGAAGCACTGAGTCAACCGAGAATCGATAAAAACAGGTCTATCTCTTCGGATCAATAAAATATACATCTTCGACAATTACTAGTCCTTTAAAAAACCACAGTTGAGATCCTCAATGGAAAACTGGTCATAGTCCTGGGACGGTACTTTATCTAACCATTCAAAAATCGTAGACTGCATAGGCGTGTTAAGACCGTTATGAGAATGGTTTAGCAGTTTATTGATTGTTCAATGTTGATGCAAATTCAATCTCCAGCACACTGTAATCTCTCTCTTAGAGATCTGTTGTCTCAAACCACTACCTGTTGTACCAGAACTGGATTTATCTCCAGTCTATGGGGTCTTCTCGTGTTCCACTATCACTGCGCCCCTTCCTTCTTATTCCTCTTATCTCCTGTTGTCTCCTACATTGTTCCCCGCCCCAGAACTCGCAATAAAATAATCTACTCACCTGTTTCAGTACAGAACGGCACAACTTGGGTATCTCTTCAACTGCTCACAGTTTTCTGCTGCCGTTGATGTCCTAAATTTCAAAAGAAATATTAACCTCATTACTCTCATTGATCATAGGTCTACAATGGCCAGGATGATAGCACATATTCCAGACCAAACCAATATAAAACCGGAACAAAACCTGCATGATTATACACACTAAATCCATCTCCGTAGGCAGTCTGTACTCTGTATAAGTGAAAGTGTTCCCCAGGAATAGAAATAATGATATCTAGCATCCAAATAAAAACAATATTTTTTGTTCGACACTGAAAAACGAAATTCAAATAGGAGGGATGTTAACACTGAACATGTAGTAGCGTTACTATATAGCTCAAAACCACTAATCTAGTGTTCTACAAAACAAGTAATGTACTAAACACCGGGTGTCTCGACGGCGACCCGCACGAAAATTTAGCGGTTGATCAAGTCCCGATATTTTAATATAATCTGGTCTTCTGCGTTACGGGCCGCAGTGTCCACGTCGGGAATGGAGAACGTTTCGCTACAAGTGGCGTCTCAGATTAGAGATTTACGCCCCACGAACGGAAGATGGTTTATCACGTCATGGGACTTACCTTACCGTCACTGATCTACTACTACTACTACTACTACTGCTGCTGCTGCTGCTGCTGCTGCTGCTCCTACTACTACTGCTACAACAACAACAACAACTACTATTACTACTACTGCTGCTGCTGCTGCTGCTACTACTACTACTGCTGCTGCTGCTGCTGCTGCTACTACTACTAATATTTTGAATGGTCATAGATTCTTCCCACGAGACCTACCCATTGATTTATCGTGGAAGGTCTGATGAACATTTCAATATCCCCTATACTTTTAATGTAATTCTTAAGTAGAATTAGCGTAGCACATTCAGTTATATATATATATATATATATATATATATATATATATATATATATATATATATATAACTGAATGTGCTACGCTAATTCTACTTAAGAATTGCATTAAAAGTATAGAAATTATTGTGAGCATGAAGCCAACAGTATTTCATAATATATAAGTGACTATAACGTCAAAATGGAAAAATAATTAACGTAAGATGTGGGAAAATAATTCATATAGCCCGTCCGACACACTTCCATACAGTACCCTCCTACGTAATTTCACCGGAGACTATTCTTAAAGGTATTTATCTACGATGCAACGTAGTGGGACCGAATTAGGAACCGTTCTATACTTAACTGTACCGATATACGCGCAGTTCTGTGCAAGTATTATTACTATAAATAATGTAATAATACTAGTAATAATGGCACAAGGCCAGCAATTTGGAGGGAGGGGAAGTCGATTAAATGACCCCAGTCCGTGACTGGTACTTTATTTTATCGACCCCGTAAGGATGAAAGGCAAAGTTTACATTGGCGGGATTTGAACTCAGATCAAGAAGGGCCGTAACTCTATGCTACACAGCATGGTGTCCGACGCTCTACCGATTCTGCTAAACCACCTCCCTATTAGTACTATTAATAATTGTTTCTACTATTGGCACAAAGCCAGAAATTAACCAGTACATTACTGGTACTTTATTTTATCGACCCCGTAAGGATGAAAGGCAAAGTTAACCTAGGCGGGATTTGAACTCAGATTAATAATCAAATGTATAAACACTAGTATTGCGTCTTTGATAACTATATTTCTACTACTAATCTAACTCCAGCCTGCAGTTTATACTTTTGCTACAGATAAATTCAGCGTAGCTCTTAACTTTAACAATAGTTTACAAGCAGGTTTGATACTATTACTTCTATTTGTGTTGCAGATTTTACTACTACTACTACTACTTCTGCTGCTGCTGCTGCTACTGACGCTCCTGCTGCTGCTGCTACTACTACTACTACTACTACTACTACTACTACTTCCGCTGCTGCTGCTGCTGCTTCTGCTGCTGCTACTACTACTACTACTACTACTACTACTACTACTAGTACTACTACTACCACTACTTGTGTTTTTATTATTTAACCAAACAAAGTCGCCTTTGCGTTGTTGCTAGATTTGATAGAAATGATAGGTAAATGTCAGTCAGATTTCATCATGGGTGATCGGATCCTAGATATAACCCGCTAGAAAAAAGGGGTTGATGTTTTCGATGCTTTATTGAAGGTCGGATGATAAAATTCTATAGGCATCAATGGTCAAATAATACATTGGGATCAATACTTAACTAGCACGCCCTGACTATGTCCTCTCGACAGTTAGCATTCTTACTAAGTATTAATAGAATGAACAGGCATATAGTGATAGGTATAAATTGGATAGGTATAAATGGGTATAAAGTGCACACTTTTCTGCCTGGCACGCTGACCTCCACATACTTAAACAGTGTATTTCGTAATGTGATTTATATAGTGATAGCCATAGAGTGGACAACGGAATGAGGGCAGAATTTACAGGCATACACTGTGCTCCTTATATGTAACCACTCTATGTTGTAATGTCTAGTATGGTCCTCAGATAAACGGTGTATTTCAATAAAAGGAAATGTGTGCCCCACATCTATATTCGGACGCACTGATAGCCCATAGGAAGCAGGACCTGCCGATAACCCATTGATCAGATGTGCGACCGATAGCCCATGTGCCAGATGTTCGGCCGATAACCAAATCAGCACTAGTCCCGCCGATAACCAATGTTTTAGAAGATCGGCCGATATCGCATGGTTCACTGTTCCGACCGATATCTCATCAGCTTCCGTAAAGGTCTATAATCTGGCGATTAAGGATAGTCTGATACACCATTGGTCACACTAATCAGACAAAATAAAGATGAACTGGAATATACATAATAAATAAATGCTATTGCTATAATGGTTTCTTACATAGACACAAGGCCATCAATTTGGGAGGAGTGAAAAGTCGATTAAATCGACTCCAGTGCGTGACTGGTACTTTATCTTATTGACCCCGTAAGGATGAAAGGCAAACTTAACCTCGGCGGGATTTGAACTCAGATCATAAAGGGCCGTAACTCTATGTTGCAAAGCATGTCATCCGACCCTCTACCGATACTGCCAATCCAGTGCCCTAATGCTATCTAAACTATAATAAAGGAAGGTCTGGGGGACTGCGTACGGTTTATTCTTTTTTTATCCCGTTAGTAAAATAAGTTGGATTATTTTGAATAAATAATGAATGAATATTACATAATTTATCTACTAAATTTCGTAAACAAAAATAATTTCGTAAAAATAAATAATTTAAAATTGACTTCTTTTCAAAGTTGCACTTCCGTTATATCGTTGCCACCACCACCACTTCAACTACCATATATATAGAAAGAGAGAGAGAGTGTGTGATGTCAATACTTCCGGTGGCGATCACTTAAATAAACATACTAATTTTCTGTCACTAATTTTCTCCTAATGCAATTTATATATAATATCGTCTTTTTTTAATGTATCATGGATTACGTTACTGATTACATAAGACAGTGTAACAACGTCTTCGTTCAATTTCTGTTTATATTGTCAACTACGATTTTATTTGATGTATCATATCTACATGTATATATACTTGCGTATAATATCAATATACACACTACACATGCGAGCAGAAAACCACCCGAAGGGTGGTTTTTCTGCTAGTTGATATAATACATAATAATTTATATATATAAAACCAATTCATAATCTATCTTTTAAGTTGCGTGAATGCAGCTTGGCCGAACGGCTAGGGAGATCTCATCACAATCATTACATCCTGGGTTTTATCCCACTGCGTCGTCTTTTGGGCAAGTATAATTTGCCATATCTTCGGATGGACCCATGCACAGCGAGTGAAATTAAGTAGACGGGAGTTATTTGAAAGCCTATAGGATAGGGAGTAGTAGTAATTAAAATGTCACTTATATCTGTGATCAAACATTTTCACATTAATTTCATGAGCAAGCCTAGTCTTCACCGGTCTGAAAAATGTACCAGATGGTGAGACAGGAGGCTGAATTTAGTGCAAGAATAGCAGGTGCTGATGTAGTAATGCGCCAGTTTCAGCATTCGGTAATCAGAAGAGGGGAGGTAGGTGTGAAAGCCAACACTTAACTATGGTCTGAAATTTTGGGTATCGATGGAAAAAATATAATCGCAAATAAAAGGGGGTTTTTCCAACGTATTTTTGGAATATCTAATATCAAAGCAATGCATTGGGGATTAGATGGTTGCTCCAAGTAGAACCGGAACTTCTCCATTTGAGAGATCACAGCTCGGATATTACACGCATACTGTTAGAATATCTCAGGAAAGAAACGCTGCACAGATTTTACGTGCGCAACCAACCAGCAGTAAAACTACGGATGGACCCCGAGTAACATGGTTAGATAACATCCAGGAGTTCAGCTAGTCTCGCTTGGGTTTACAGCCAGACCATTTACCGAGGGTTGCGTCTGACAGGATTCGCTCGAAGGAATGTTTGAGGACTCTGCCCCCACGACCCTCTCAAGAAGAAGAAGAAGAAGAAGAAGAAGAAGAAGAAGAAGAAGAAGAAGAAGAAGAAGAAGAAGAAGAAGAAGAAGAAGCTGTTACATTGAATGAACATCTGGAGAACTCATCATCTTAAGCGACAGAAGGGTATAGCTTCACACGCACACATCTATATTTCTCTCTCTCTCTCTCTCTCTATATATATATATATATATATATATTATATATATATATATATATATATATATATATATATATATATATATATATATATATATATATATATAGATAGAGAGAGAGAGAGAGAGAGATGTCGCTTAAGATGATGAGTTCTCCAGATATTCATTCAATGTAACAGCTCCTCCTTCTTCTTCTTCTTCTTCTTCTTCTTCTTCTTCTTCTTCTTCTTCTTCTTCTTCTTCTTCTTCTTCTTCTTCTTCTTCTTCTTCTTCTTCTTCTTGAGAGGGTCGTGGGGCAGAGTCCTCAAACATTCCTTCGAGCGAATCCTGTCAGATGCAAGCCTCGGTAATTGATCTGGCTGTAAACCCAAGCGAGACTAGCTGAACTCATGGATGTTATCTAACCATGTTACTCGGGGTCCATCCGTAGTTTTACTGCTGGTTGGTTGCGCACGTAAAATCTGTGCAGCGTTTCTTTATATATATATATAGGTGTATTTATATATATATTTTTATATATATATATACACCCACACACACTCACACACACATATATATATATATACATACATAAATATCTATACGAGATTTCTTGAAATAATCTCCACATATATTTAGGAATAGATAACAATTGCCTGCAGGTGTTTTGTTTTCTCTCACGTTCTCAGAAAGAGTTTTCAAAAACATGTACACAATCCTTTGGCGTCCAGCCATATGTTTTGTCATTGGAACCCACCGCAATGTGCTCAGGCAACTATTTAGTGATTATAGCATTCTCCTTTCAATCACATCCCCGTAATGTAAATTTTACAGACGGAAACTATGTAGAAGTCTATTGGAGGTACAGTCCCTTTAATTCTTTTGTTTTTGCGTTGTACACTTCATCGAGTGTTCTCTTTACCACAACATTCTAGCTCATATATGCGGACTTCATTCTATTAGATACGTTCGGTTCAAGGAAGTGCCTGATTACGTAAATGCCCTCTGCATTTTCCCTGATTAAGTAACATGTGACTTCTACACGGGTAAATTGAATGATGATGAGTTGCCTTGAATTGTCAATAAATGAAGAAACAATTCTATGTAAGAGGTGTCACAAGGATATGAAATTTGATATTTCTCAAATATGGAGACGGTATGAAATTTAAACGGAGGTAATCTTTTCTACAAAATGTTTCTGTGTGAATCTACTCGAATATATCACAGACACATATATATAGTTATTCTCGCTCGCTCTCTCTCGTTCTCTCTCTCTTACTCTCTCTCTCTCTCTCTCTCTCTCTCTCTCTCTCTCTCTCTCTCTCTCTCTCTCTCTCTATATATATATATATATATATATATATATATATATATATATATATATATATATATATATATATATATAGGAACGAGTGGGACCCCAACGAGGAGTCCCACTCGTTCCTATTACCCACTCTACTACCCTAAGTATTGAGTACTTTGGTGCGTTATGGCCCATCTGGTTCCTTACCACATTTCCTTCGTTATATATATATATATATATATAAATGTATGTATATATATTTGGCAGTATACTGTATGTTTAATTAAAAACATTTTGAAGACCTTGCGCTATTATTTTAAAGTAGTGACTATGTCACTTCTTTTTTTAGCGAAGGAAGGGAGAGAAGCTGACAGATCTGTTTCACACTGTTGGTATTCCTCAGAGCAACGTACCCGCCAACTTCACACACACTATATATATATATATATATATATATATATATATATATATATATATATATATATATATATATATATATATATATATAGCCGTTTCGACGGCTATTTCTGGACACAGTCAGGGTTAAACATTTTCCTATTACCCACTCTACTATCCTAAGTATTGAGTACTCTGGTGCGTTATGGACCATGTGGTTCCTTACCACACTTCCTTCGTTATATATATATATAAATATATATATCAGGTCGAAACGGCTATATATATATATATATATATGAGAGAGAGATAGAATAAATTATGAAAAGTTGTCGAGCGGTTAGGTAAAGCCTAAGAATGCATCACTCTCTTCATTTCCATGACTGCAGATTTGCGAATCAAGAAACATCATTGACCATCTCACTACATTAAGACAAGCAATACAGGAAGAAGAGTTCTTTCCTCAGAGGCTTTCAAATGAAATTATAGAAGAAAAAAAACAATATTCACCTGTTAGTAAATTAAATGCATGTGTAGAACAACCATCTATTTGTATATTACGCACAATATTTTGGGTTCAAAAATATACTAGAAATAGCTCACATTAATCCCGTCTTTCACCTCAATAATTAAGAGTAGTCGATATCACACAGAAGGTATTTTTCACTAAAAGACAAAGCATCTTAATGAAAAGACAGACAAATATGTCTAAATCAGGGTAGCATATACATATAGAATAACGTATGCAAAGTTACTGCACCGGTAGATTAAAAGTAAAGCGAACTAATACAAGACATTTAATCACTGATTGCAGTTTCCTGAAGTAAGAAAACACATTGACCATCTCAATAAAGAGAGAATTCTACTTCCAGTATTTCTTGTCTCAATGTATTCAAATGGTTAATGGTGTTTCTTGAATCTCGAAACTGCAGCCAGGAAAACGATGCCAATGAAGCTTTCCTGTATTAGTTGTCTTTACTAGTAATCTACCCGTTCGGTATTTTTGCATAAGTTGTTCTATATGTATATGGTATATATATATATATATATATATATATATATATATATATATATATATATATATATTTGGTTATATATATATATAATCAAAGATTAGTATGGTTCGTTGATTACTCAACGAATACAATTTTACAATAGATTAGAAGCACTCAACAGTTAAAAAGTTTTTCTGGAATTTTTGATATTATTCAAAATGTTAACAAATGAAAAGTATTCTCATAATCAAAATGTATACTTTATTATATATATTTCAAAGGTAATGTGTTGTTTTTTCAATACTGGAATTGAAAAATCAAGACCGTAGCGGTATGTTATATATCAAATCATATATTTTGTTTGATGAGGACGTACTGAAAAGACAACACAGTACCTTTGAAATATATATGAGAAAGTATATATTTTGATTATGAGAATATTTTTCATTTGTGCCATTTTGAATAATATATATATATATATATATATATATATATATATATAGATCGATAGAGATATTTTGCTTTCTTTTCATTGAGATGTTCTGTATGTTAGTGACAAATATATAAATATATATATATATACACATATGTATATTATTATATCCACATATACACACACACGCACGCATCGCGAGACATATACACACGTATGGATATATATACATTTTTCTATATATATATATATGTATATATAATATATCCATATGTGTATATATATATATATTTACATATATTCATATATATAAACATGTATATATAAAGATTTATGTATACATATACAAATTTATGTATACATGTATATACATATAGAAATTTATATATACACACACATATATATAAACGCATCATTATATAAATAAATACACACACACACACACACATATATATATATATATTTCTTATGGTGAATATGTTCTGCACTTTATTCTCGCGTTAAGGGAAACGCTTTATCTTCTTTGGTGTCATGAATTTCCCACTACATTCTTCATATTGATTGCATTTACATATTCCCTTTCTCACTCGCCTCTGTCCCCATGGTCTTTGATTTCAGATGTTCTCACTTCTTTCCGTCTAATCTCACCGAATATATTTTTGATAAACGAGAAACTGTTACTGTTGTTTTGTTGTTTACTCATAGAGTGAATGAAGAGTTTTCTTTTCTGCAGCTAAATTATTATTACTGCTATTAGAATGATAGCGAATTGTAATATGGTTAGAGCGACGAACAAAATATTTTATGATATTCTGGAGCTATTTTATATGTTCTTGGTTCAAATCCCTCTGAATTCAATTTTTCTAGATTTGTTTAATTAAATGCCTGTAAAGTACTGGGCTAATTATTATCGACTTTGCCTCCTTACATGTTGGTCTTGTGTCTAAATTAACTATCATTAATACAGATATCATAAGGGGCGGTGGATTGGCAGTATCGGTAGAACGCCGGACACTATGCTTTTTAGCATAGAGTTATGACCCTTTACGTTCTGAATTCAAATCCCACCGAGTTAGCATTGCCTTTCATTCCTACAAGATTGAGAAAATAATGCACCAGCAACACACACCTCTCCACAAAACTGTTGGCCTTGTGCCCAATTAGAAACCATCGAGCAGCTGATTGGCAGTATCGGTAGATCGCCATGCACTGTTTTTCAGCATAGAGTTATGGCCCTTTATGATCTGAGTTCAAATCCCGCCGAGTTTAACTTTGCCTTTCATCCTTACGGGGATCGATAAAATAAAGTACCAGTAATGCACTGGGGTAATTGCTGTCCTTGTACAAAAAGTAAAAACAATTATTGATATTAATAGGATGGTGAATTAACAAAACCGTTATAGCATGTGTGAAACTAGTTTGTGTTTTTCTGGCTCATTTTTTATGACCTAAAATGCCCTTCATCATTACAATATCAATAAACTATTATACAATCGAATGTCCACCCCACCTCGAGTATAAAGGTTAGTGATGCTTCTTGCTGTTATTACTATCATCTTATGCATACAATAAAGTCAATGGTGCAACACAAATACTATAGTTGTATATGTACTTCTGTGCAGCATTGTCTGTCTTAAACATGGGCAAATTGACAACGCACATTGATTATTTTTGGCAGAACCATTGTTGCATATGTGTGGGACAACCCGAGATCCGTGCCTTATACTCAAATCATTGACTTGTTTCGAATTATTACAACAGAATAGACTCCCGTAACATCATCTGAAAAACACGTAGTGTTGTTACATCGGGAGAATCATTAAGTTTGCCTCCTACTAAAATTAAAACGAGACAAAAATATTACAGACCTACAAACCGGCATCAAACTCTTCTGTCTAACAATGTAACACGCAATCTTGCTTCGGCTCGAATTTGTGGTATAAGACACTTTGTCTAATGTGATGTAACTCTGGTGAATTCTACCATAGCCTACTAGCCAGAACCAGTAGCTACTTGATTGCAAAGGAAACTTCTTATCAAGTCAACGTTATCTTATATCTAACGTAGTACACTTCATCTGTCCACTCTTCTTCATGAATTGTAATAATAAAAAAAGTAATAATCTGAATTCAATTCAACAGACTCTGAGAGTCCCCAATAAGTATTGGTCTTATTCATTGGAAAGAGATTTATATAAACAAAATTGAACCACCAAGATCGTAGTACTAATATTAGTATTATGCTATTTCCCGATTATTTGGTACAGATTTCCAATTGTGAACAATTTATTAGATTCTTTAGCTTCTTAAGATATTGGGCCACATTCTTTCCTTTTAGTTTAACAGCAAGCTATCCATCACCATATAGATCTATAATGTTACAGCCATCACCATCTTCTATAATGTTTTATTCGTAGTGTATATTAAATGAAGTTTTCCATTATATTTATAAGGTTGGTCTGTCGGGTGAGAATGACATTTGGTAGCTGTTTCTATGAGATTAAGCTACATTCGATATCTATTTGTGTGGCATATGTCGGCTCTGATCAAGCAGATTTAAAATCAAAATGCCTTCCATTTCTGACTACATCCTCCTTATTATTCAATGTTCTTCACTTTTTACGGCGATGGGTTGTGACATAGGAGAAACTTTCGCTGCAATTTCTATCAGGGTTAGTGATTTTTCGATTCTTTTAAATTGTTGCTTAAATTTACAGACTCTGAATGAATAGACATATAATAAATCATCCTAATCATGACAATAACAATGTTTTCAAACATTATATCTATGACTATAATATCCAATATTTCATTCACTGTTTAATAATGTATATGATTGGAAGTATAGGATGATCCTTTGTAGACGGTCCTTCTTTTTCGTAGATTTATAATACATCTATCGTATCATCGCAGTCCCGTTTACCCGAAACACTTGTCATGTTTCCATAGTTGTACAATATCTACTAGATAGTGCCATCGAGAAATAAGTATATTGGCTGTGAATACAGCGCTATATCTGCAAACGTGAGACGTTGACAACCTGAGACAATATTCTGTAAAGATGTAGTATATTAGATTTATTTGATATAAATAGATTGCAGATTAATAAAAGGGTATTATAGAGCCAAATAAATTGAAAGTGTATATTTATGGGATGTCTTTATCATTACTGGGGTGACTGAGGTCAACAACAGCGTATTTTTAATTGACAAAACTGCAGTAATATACTAGATACAGTAACAGATATAGTATGGTGCACTATATTCAAATGTCTCTAACTCTTTAATCGGTTACAATATGTATATTGCTGAGGATTCAGTAACTGCATTACATATTTACTGCTTAATGGACTAAACTAATCAGCGCAACGGTTTTCAAAGGATATATCATAAACTACTCGAGGAAAACTTATTGGACCACCATAATACAAATGTACTTTTAATTATATTATGCAACACCGAAAGAGATAGATCTTTACCTGAACAACCCAAAGTATGTTATGAACCAACTGGACCGCATTCTGCATCTTTGAACAAATTTAGAGAATTTACTGGCAGGGAGTCAGGGACTGTAGTGAAGTTAGTCGCTGAATTGGTTAAATAAAAAATAACTACCAGTAATCAATGTTATATATATATATATATATATATATATATATATATATATATATATATATATATATATATATATATATATATATATATATATGATGCTAAATTGTGTTGTTGTAAGTCTATGTCATCATTATAACCTATAATATTGAAATGAATATTTCCATTGAGTGCTTTTCTGTTGCCCATTTCAAGGGAACAAAGTAGGGTCTAAATGCTGCAAGATGACGGAATTGCCTTCAGATAAATCTCCTGAATCTCTATGCTGTAAAACTTTCTTCCACAGTTCCTAAAATCTCTGCAATACTTATTTACTATAACGTCAGATCTGCCAACCCCTAAAAACCAAACGGGAGTACCATGAAAAAAAGTAACCCAAAGTGGGTAGAAATGAGGCAAAATGGGGACATTTTACATAATGAAAGCTATACTCATTTTCACAAGAGAAGACATCTCTCACCAATCTCGAAATGGGTGGGAGATCTCCTCGTGGGACGGAGAGATTTGACGGGTCTGTATATAGTACCTTTTTATGTAGAGTACATTTACAACAGAGTACATTTTTATTATAGAGTACCAGTTTACCCCGCAGTAACTATTTACTACATAGGAACTATTTATTCCGCAGTAACTATATACTACACAGTACCTATTCATCCCGCAGTACTATTTACCAATAACGATATTTGACCTTTCTTAATAACAAGAGCCAACTAAGAGAAAACGTAAGGATGTAAGTGAAATGATATTGAACACTTAATGTTCTGCTCGACTATTTCTCTTCTTTTTTTATCGAATCAGCCATCTCATGTTTCCGACTGGCTATGCATACACTCCAACAAACATTGGACTACTGGCCTAGTAAACTGAAATATAATCGTAACAATAGGACAGAGGGAAAATAAATTCCTGAGTTTATGTATGAAAGTCACAACTTCACATTACACACCATACCCAAATCATTAGATTATCTAATGTTAGAAATATAAATAACAGAGGAAAGTTGCATGAATGTCGCACAATCATATTCACCCCTTTACCTCACGCACTTCACTGTGAATCTGAAGCATTGTTCACATGAAAGAAATCAATATTTATACAACCATTGCCAACGAAGTAAGACCTGCGTGGCTAGCGGTAGGTGCATTGCGAGAAGAAAGAAATAGGACGGCTGGTTTCCTTTGAAACAGTGCAGTGAGGAAGAACGAACGGCTGCTGTATTGAGAGAGACAGCCGACTCTGTTTAACGGCAGAACATTGAAGTAGGAGTGAGGGAAATGAAACGGAGGATAAATGGACGGATAGACGAGAAAGAAGTGTATAATAACACAATAACATAATGTTGAGTTAATGTCCCATTGAGCCGAGCCATCAGTAAGGTTTCGATTCCCAGTTGTAGATATTCATTCCATTTTGCTTACGTCACGAATAACTTAGAGAAAGATATGAATGTCACAGAATCGTATTTTCGTTCCATATATAGATCCGTGGCATTGTGTTTATGGGAGAAATCAATATAAGAAGAGGATAACGAGAGAGGTGGAGAAGAGAAAAGAATGTTCCTAGGAATACCGATGA
>OZ024742.1:304415017-304417517 GCA_964016885.1 Eledone cirrhosa | reverse complement strand
ATATATATATATATATACATACATACATACATATATATATATATATATATATATATATATATATATATATATATATATATATATATATATATATATATATATATATAAACTTATGCAATTAATCTTTAAATAGAATTATTAACAGGTTAATTGTAAGACTCTGGAGATAAACACAAGTATAAATTCAGCGGGAATCGCATTTCAGCGGGTACAAAAAGCGAAACGTAACGCGAATTCCGAGTCATGCTGGCAAGCGCTCCATGGGCTAAAAAGGACCGGAGCAATAAACATAGGTTATAAAGGCCATAGAAACTGAGAAGGCGGTAAAGGAGCCATTAACCACCTAAGCCAAAAAAACAAGTCAAGCTAAACAGGTCAGACAAAATAAATGACATAATCATATATATATATATATATATATATATATATATATATATATATATATATATATATATATATATATATGACTCGGGAGATTAATACAAGTATAAATTCAGCGAGGACCGCATTTCGGCGGGTAGAAAAAGCGAAACTTAACGCTGAATTTATACTTGTATTAATCTCCGGAGTCTTACAGTTAACCTGTTAATAATTCTATTGACAGATTAATTGCATAAGTTTATTTTAAAAACTACCCGGTCGAGAGATTATTAGATTTGTGCTATTTATGCAATTTTTTGCATGATTTACACATACTGAATTCATTTGCCAAAATCTGGGGTTTTTTCCCCTGTGAGTTACGCATGTGTTTTACAAAAGACTGTGTCATCCACAAAACTGGCGCAGAACAAAATACCTGTTGATAACGTGATATTCCTCGTTCGATCCTTATACCAAAAACTTATGGTTTTAAGCAGACAGATTTATAGCTTTAGGTATCACAGAAACCCTGTACTGGATTTTACCATCAATTCCTAGGGTCCAGGTTTGTTATATATATATGTATATATATATATATATATATATATATATATATATATATATATATATATATATATATATATGTATATATGTATAATTATGTCATTTATTTTGTCTGACCTGTTTAGCTTGACTTGTTTTTTGGCTTAGGCGGTTAATGGCTCTTTGACCGCCTTCTCAGTTTCTATGGCCTTTATAACCTATGTTTATTGCTCTGGGCCTTTTTAGCCCATGGAGCGCTTGCCAGCATGACTCGGAATTTGCGTTACATTTCGCTTTTTCTACCCGCTGAAATGCGATTCTCGCTGAATTTATACTTGTATATATATATATATATATATATATATATATATGTAACCCAATTGCAACTCCGCAGCGCTCTTATTATCATTATTATTATATATATATATATATATATATATATATAATATATACAGTTAGTTCACCATACCGAGAACAATTGTTCTCGGTATGGTGAACTAACTGTTGTATATATATACATGCATATATATATATATATATAAATATCAACAGTCCAACGCTTTTTGTCAAATCGGACCGAGAAGACAATGTTTCCCTTGGTCTTTCTAATTGCTAACACTATCTATCATTCTCAACTCCAGGTAGATGGAGCAACGTGAAAAAGTGTCTTGTTCAAGGGCATAGCGGGGAATTCTTCCTTGACAGAGAAAAGAAGGAAAAGGCCGATAAGTTCTGTAACCTCCGCCGTTTGTTTTGTCAAGGTACGTATACATTCTCGTACGTATATATGCTTGTATTTGTTATAGGTGTATATATTATATTATATATTATATTATATATTATATTATATATTATATTATATATTATATTATATATTATATTATATATTATATTATATATTATATTATATATTATATTATATATTATATTATATATTATATTATATATTATATTATATATTATATTATATATTATATTATATATTATATTATATATTATATTATATATTATATTATATATTATATTATATATTATATTATATATTATATTATATATTATATTATATATTATATTATATATTATATTATATATTATATTATATATTATATTATATATTATATTATATATTATATTATATATTATATTATATATTATATTATATATTATATTATATATTATATTATATATTATATTATATATTATATTATATATTATATTATATATTATATTATATATTATATTATATATTATATTATATATTATATTATATATTATATTATATATTATATTATATATTATATTATATATTATATTATATATTATATTATATATTATATTATATATTATATTATATATTATATTATATATTATATTATATATTATATTATATATTATATTATATATTATATTATATATTATATTATATATTATATTATATATTATATTATATATTATATTATATATTATATTATATATTATATTATATATTATATTATATATTATATTATATATTATATTATATATTATATTATATATTATATATTATATTATATATTATATTATATATTATATTATATATTATATTATATATTATATT
>OZ024742.1:304362517-304410017 GCA_964016885.1 Eledone cirrhosa | reverse complement strand
ACAAATGTAATACTTATGGTCCTGTGAGTCTTTTGAGAAAACACAGTAGGCGATTAAGCGATCTCTCTCTATAATTTTTAGTCTTTCATTTTAGATAGATACATAGATATAACGTTACGCCCTTATAATATCTCTCTGTATGTCTGACTGTCTGCATTACGACATTATGACGTCGCTATTTGTGTGTATATATGTATATATAGTGTATGTACATATATATATAGTGTGTAACGTTTTTCAAAATATTTACTTCTGCGTTCACAGATTGATTTTTTTAGTTTCAGAAGATCCCGTTAAGGGTGAAAGCTGCGATTCCTTGCTTAAACTTTAATCAATTATTTTTATATATATATATATATATATATATATATATATATATATATATATATATATATATAATTATATATTCGTGTACAGATATTTTTGCATACACAATAACAAAATATAAACAAAAGTATTTTTTTCTCGAGAAAGTATTTATTTTCTTCGCACGGAATAAAACCCTGGTAATCTACGACGAATTTTTTTTATAAGCACAAAATGTAGACACCATCTCTAGGCCAGGTATTCTGTACTTCTCTACTGTTTCAGAAAGGAGGAATAAACATGCTAATCTAGGTTTAGGATCCTGAGCAACGCTGCGCCATTCTGCTAGTGTTTTTCTATTTTCTAACGGCAATATTTGGTCGTAGTTATTTTGAGATATTTACTTCTGCGTTCACAGATTGATATTTTTCAGTTTCAGATGATCCCGTTAAAGGTGAAAACTTAAATTATTTGATTATATGTTAATCTGTGTCAATAATAAATATTTGCTCTACGAGTGTTTATATACTTATAAATATACACAACCCTTATCGAGTCCTTTCTTGACTTTGTGTGTGCGAGTTTGTTTATTTTGATATAAACACGCAATTAAGCAATAAATATACATCGAAATTGTAGTAAGAACAAGAGAGAAAGAGATAGTCGGATAAAGAAAGAGGTTGTGCTATAATGTGAATGCTATGGAAAGTGGAGTTGGTGTTAATGAGACGTTGATGTGTTATTGTAAACAGTGAGGGACACACACACACATACACACGGACACGGACACACACATACACGTATATATATGTATATATAAGAAACAATATCAACACGATAACGACAATAAAATCAAAACATTAAAATATCAACATACTGTCTACTGATAATGCCAACATTATTAATTATAAGCAAAAAGTCGGCCATAATTAGCTTTTCACGAGTTATTATCACTGTTTTGTGCAATGCAAGTATTTCATTACATCTTTCCTTTGCCCTTTTATCTTGTTCCAGGAACAAATAGCTGGAGAAATAAGACGTTTGATGGGAGATTAAAAAAAAACGTAAGCAGATATTGAAGGAAAATAATAAATAGATAATTATATTTAAATATTTGAAATATTTGCGTCCAAATGACCATAATAAAACATATCGATCAGTAATACGTAATACATTAGAAAATTGGATAGATTGAACATTGAAAAGGATATAATTTGAAGTCACCGGGTGTATTTTTCTGTTTTTCTCAACTATTTTTTTCTTCTTGCGATGGGATGCACACGATTCAGATTTCACAATGTTTCTTAAGTCAAAAGTTGTTTATATTTCATTCTATTTCCTTTTAATATATAATTTATCTTTATTTATTTATGTCACATAATCGAATAGAATGAGCAACTTCTTTTAGATTTCATATCCACATTCCAAATGTTAAGATTGTTCATGATGCAGATGAAAGTGGGTGCTGTTGCTTAGGTGGTTTAGCTTCAGGTTATCCCTGACTTAACAGACCTATGATTATAAGTTTTTCAGCCAATGCTCTTTCATCCCCCACTTTGTCGTTGTATATCTAAGATTACAGTATCAAACATATTCATCTTTTTCCAAGGTGCTAAGTCATAACTTTTGGAAGGATTGCCAACTATTTCTAGCAAACCGAGCGACCACATGAAGATGACTGGGAGGTAGGAGGATTGTTTTGTTTGTTTAGATACAGGCCTCTCCTGTATCAACGCAGGTTGCTTTCAAGTGTGTTACGCAAGAAAGCAATTACGCAAAAAAGCTAAAGGAAATATTATGATAGTACTAACGAGAAATTCTATTAGTCGTACTGGCATTTAATACAACAGTCCGTACTCGGATCAAAATTTGGCTTTTAAAGTTCTTGGTGCGTTTCTCTAAAGAATGATAAATTTGTTTATATTTTTACTCCACATTGTTGAGTTATCTTCACAATCGCTCCAAACAAATTTGAAATTAAAGAAATATGTGCTGTGTGTGTACAAACATACACAGAAACAATAGAAACAAAAAAGAGGCAGCAACGACAAAAATATTATTTAGAAGAACGTTTTTTTTATGCTACAAATTGAAAATGACCGAATAGTAAAAGTATTGAAGTGAATGCATTAAGTTCTTATTCACCACAGGGAATTCTCACTAAAAGTAATTTAATATATCAAACTGTGAAGAATATGTAAAAGAGAATTTGTAGACCATCTCTAAAGAGGATAGAATTAAACGCTATCCAGGCAGAATCTTCTTATCAAACGTTAACTGCTAACATTCGTATTAAAAGCCTCGTAGCTCGTAGAACAATAGTAATTTCATGTAATATTGTGCGTTTTCTATAATCAAGAGTATTTGTCACTCCTGCATTTTCTAAGTATCTATACATTGTAGTAATAACATCTACGCTAGTATTCCGCTTGTCACTGTTTGTGTTCGTGTGTTACGTTTTAATCGACTTTAACTAAGGAAAGATATTGAAGACATAATTGAAATATTTAACATAATGAAACACGTTCGAGTGTTACACTTCACACAATATTAACGTGGAACGAATACGAAGACATGATTGAAATATTTAACATAATGAAACACGTCCGAATGTTATGTGTTTAACAATCTTAACTATGGAAGGAAATCGAAGACATAATCAATGGTTAAAACCATTTCGGGTGTTATACATTTCACAATATTAACGAAACTGAAGATATAAATAGCAATGTTTACTAAAGACGCATGGTCTAGTAATTATGATGTTAGATTCATGATTCTGGATGGCACATTGCATTGTGTTCACGAACAAAATATTCTAATTCAAGTTACCCCTTGAGATACGAGTTGCAAACTTCAGATTGTATTAGCAATGAAACTGCTGTTTACTTCGTCTGATCGGATGATGAGCTCCTTCACGTTTTTAGCATAATAAAACAATGCCAGGAAGATATATAATCTTATGAAACACGAGATCTACTAGTGAGTAGTAATTTTACTTAATAGGCGATTGAATTAACTATAGTGTTTATTGGTACTGTGGACAACTGAAAACAAAGTCAATTCCCGTGAGATATATACCCTGAATATAAAGATATCTGACAAAATATTGTATCAAATTTATTTCAATATTCTGATAAATTGTCGCCTTTTAATAAATCTTTCTTACAGACGGAAAGAGAAATTCGATTAAATTATCCCAAGTAAGTGTCTGGATACTGTATTATTTTAGTGACCCCGGGGGGATGAAAATTAAAGTTGACCTCGACGGGATTTGAACTCAGAACATAAAAAATAAATAGTGCAAAGCATTTGTACAAAGCTCAACAGATACTGCCAATCGAAATTAAGTTTTGGGAGGAAATATAACCCTAAGTACTGAGTACTCTGGTGCGTTATGGTCCACCTGGTATCATACCACACCCTCTTTGTTATATATATATATATTTATTTATATATATATATATATGTATGTGTGTGTGTGTGTGTGTGTGTGTGTGTGTGTGTGTGTGTCTGTGTGTGTGTGTGTGTGTGTGTGAGTTGTGCGTATGTGTATGTGGGACGGGACAAAATTACAAACGCCTCTATCAGTTACTTGAAATCCTAATTCCAGTCTTAGTCTTTTGTAGCATAGGATTTAAGGTTAAACATATGCTAGATAAATCTGATTCTTCTCCTTCCCAGAATATTTAGTACAAGTTTAAAATGTGAAACACCAAATAATTAAATTTGAAAAGACATCGACATACGTTCTGTAGTTATAGATTCACACCACACGATTTAGTTTGTACTAAACACTAATCTTATCTACTTGATTATTTTGATCATTCATTTTTATTATTTATCTTATATTTACGTTATAGATGACTATATACATTAACACTAATTTAATACATCCTGTCACCAGAACTAAACATTTAATGTCAACTATTAGGTTTATCTTATCGCAGAAGCATGAAACTAAGTTTTCATCAGTATCCTTCAATTATTTTTTCCGTCTTATGTACCTCTGTAATAATTTTTTCTACTTTTGGCACAAGGCCAGCAATTTTCCAGTGCATTACTGGTACGATGTTTTATCTACCCCGTAGGGATGAAAGGAAAAATTAACCTCGGCGGAATTTGAACTCAGAATGGCAATGGCCGTAACTCTATGCGCCAAAGCATGGTACCCGACCCTCTACCGATACACCCAATCCACCGCCATTGTTATAATGCTTTCTACTAAAGATACAAGGCTAAAAATCTTTTGGAAGGGAAAAGTAGATCAAAACGATCCCAGTCCATTACTGGTGCTTTATTCTATCGACCTCGTAAGGATGAAAGGCAAAGCTAATCTGGGCGGGATTTGAATTCAGAATGAAAAGGGGTGTAACACTATGCCACAAAGCATATTGTCCAACACTTAACCATTCTACCACTCCACCACCCTCTCTCTATATTAATGGATTCTGCATAGTATGTTTCGTACTTTGTATAAATAAGTGTGTTTAGCTAGGTAATGCTATTAAATTAGGTATGATCTGGGCCATTTCTGGCCGAAAGTTGTCAAATTCATCTCAGCTATGAAAGTTATCGAAATATTTGAAACATTCTGTGGGTATACATATATATATATATATATATGTGTGTGTGGGGGGGGGGGTGTATGTGTGTGTGTGGTGTGTGTGCGTGCGTGTGTGCGTGCGAGTGTGTGACTATTTGGGTATTGTTAGAACATTGAACGCAATGCATTGCAGTATCTATTCCAAACATGTTCTGTGCTATGTGTTCAAAACCAGTTGTACCTACTTGGCAGAATATTTAATATCACCAATTTAAATACCATCACCTAACCTCTAGTTGAGTTTCACAAAATCAACTCCTCTGCAAATATTTGGGCAAGCTCCCGTGATTGAAGAAACATTTAGATTTCTTTCCTTTCAGTCACGGAAGCCCTGAAAAAAGTAATTACCGAGGCAATTTGTTACAAAAGGACTGCCAACAACTTCCAGGCTTGGAACAATGACGTGCCGGCGTTGTATGGGCTTCGAAAAGACCATAAAACGGGCAGTGACCCTGTCACGGGACCACCAACACGGCCAGTCTGTGGAGCTAACATTGCTAGTAACTACAGACTGTCCTACTTCCTCTCCCTGATCATACGCCCCATCATTGAAATGTCCCCAGATGTATGTGACAGCACGGAGGACCTCCTCAGCAGAATCGGCGAGGGAAACCGATCTAGGGACCTAACAAACTGCATAATAGGTAGTATGGATGTTATGTCCCTGTATCCATCTATTGACGTGGATTTTGCTGTGGAGAAATGCGTAGAAATGATCAGTGAGAGCAATGTTGAGTTCCGTGGGATTGATACCAGTGAGCTGGGACTCCTACTTAAACTTACCTATAGTAATAATTACCTAGACACATATGACCTTAGCAACCTGTGCCCTACAAGACCAGCAAGAGGCAGACCACCTACCATTACCTCAATGGCCAAGAAAACCCACACAGATAGATGGAACGGGTGGACCAGAGCCATACGGACACCCGAAAACCACGATGAACTGAAGAAAATGATTGCACATGCGGTGGGGGCCAGCATAAAATTAACCCTTAAGGAACATATGTTCAAATTTAATAGAAAAACATATGCCCAAGAGGAAGGAGCAGCCATTGGTGTTAGCATTGCAGGCGACATAGCTAACTTATTCATGGCATGGTGGGACAGTAGACTTAAACTTAAACTTAAAGAACAATTAGAAGACCCCTTAACCCTGATAATGTACTCCCGCTACGTTGATGATATTTAACATCGTAGTTAAAACACCCCCACTAGAGAACAGTCAGGAATTAGAGAAAAACACAATGGAAAGCATCCAACAAATAGCTAACTCCATCCACCAGAGTATTAGAGTTACTATAGACTACCCAAGTAAACACCCCAAACATCGATTGCCTGTACTAGACACAGAGCTCTGGTTAGATACCATTAATAACAAAAAACAAATCCTCCATTCCCATTATGCCAAACCCATGACTTCCAAATATCTGATCCACTGAAACTCAGCCGTTTCGGACCATACCAAAATCAACATACTGATTGCGGATTTGGTACGGGTGATGAGAAACGTGTCTCGCATGTACAACCCCGAAGAACTAGAGAGACACATACAACACTTCATCCACCTTATGCAGTTCTCTGGTTACAATCAGAGAGATAAAATCAGAGTGTATAGAAGAGCCAGAACCAAATGGGAAAAATGGTAAATAATGACACAAATGGGACCTGCCCCTTGTATAGGAGCAAATTTTGGAATAGAATAGAAAGAACTAGGAATAAGGCGAATAGAATAAACTAATGGTATGATAGCAATAAATACCAGCGTGTAATGTTCATCCATACAACCCCTAGAGGTGAATTAGCTTACAAATTTAGAAGGGCCCTAGATAAATATAAACTCAATATTAAGATAGTAGAAAGACCAGGTACCTCCGTAAAAACACTTATTAGCAAGACATACCCTTTTCAAAGACCCCTCTGTATAGACAAGAAATGTATAACCTGTAAATTAAGCCCCCATATTAACTATAAAACTAGAAATGTAGTATAAGATGTACCGAAGGACAATGTAGAGACAAAAATATAGTGTACATAGGTGAGACAGCTCGTAGTGTAGGGGAACGGATAAATGAACACTGGCGAGACCTTCAAGATAGTAAAGAATCATCTGTACTCTACCAACATGCTAAAATAGAACATGAGGGTAAATTAGAGAACATAGAAATAAAAATAGAATCTACACACAGAAAAGACGCAATGTTTAAACATATCACAGAGGCAATAAACATAAAAGAATTACAACCAAAATTAAATAGAAAATATGAGTGGGACAGCAACATCACAACTTACAATTAAGGACAAAATGAAAACACACACGCACATAGAAAAAACAACCAACCTGTAACATGTAAATAAACAAATAAATAAATGAATATAAACACACAGACGCCCGGATGTGGCGCATGCGCAGACTGAGCACACAGAAACAAAATGGCGTAGGACAGAACAAAGGAGAGGCACAAAAACAAAGAAAAGAATCCCCAGTCACTGAAGAGGTCACAGAATGTGTGACGAAAGAACTTTGACAATATATAAACAACCATCTGGTTGTGGAACCAACCAACCGGAAATTTATAAATTACTAAATTTATAAATTTATTATAATAAATTGAAGTGAAAGCAACTGGTGCGTGTGTTTCTTATTGGCAACATGACCCTCCCAAAGTATAACAATATCGGTTTCAACACACGTTTTAAGATAAAGAATCTTGCTAAACAAATTCAGAAACGAAATATATATATATATATATATATATATATATATATATATATATATATATAGTGGTAGAACACTGGAAGGTAATATCCGTAGTGGTAGAGCACTCTGTCCATGGAACGAGTTATATATATATAAAAAATTAATAATAACAATGAAATAAGAACAGGTTCCTTATATTGAAAAAATCATCATTTTACGATCGTTTCTGGGATATATATGTGTGCGTTGGTATGTATATCATATTAAAGAGCTAGTAAAAAATATTACAAATTATCAGAGCATATATACATACCTTCACTTATATATGCCATCTTCAGAAATGATGAAGTATGTTTATTAAAAGAAACAAAGTATTAATACAAAAAGTCTGTTTGGGAACAGGTTTTGAATTGACCAATAGAAAATAGTTAGAGGTCAAGTTGATAGAATAACAAGTAGTAGAAACTGTATGCTAGGAGTGGAGGAATGTAAATTTATGCTTTGAATGAAAAGAATACAATGGGGAAGAGAAAGGTAGGGGTTAAAATGAGGTCAAGTCAATAAGATTGTGAAGGACCCCCCCAAGAAAAAAATTGATGTTATTAAAGAATGTTGTTAAAAGTGAAGGGAAAATAGTTTTTTGTGGGATGAGAGTGTTAGTGAGGAATACTACTCTTGTTTAAATTTCAAGGAACCTAGATACATAAAAGGAAATACATAAATAGTCAATTCCCTAGATATAACTATGGCCCTATCTACAGGTATCTACCAACCATACCATAAACCTAACCAAAACTTGCATTACATACACTCACAATCTAATCACCCTAGATCTATCCTTTAAAACCTAGCATATAATATCTCACTCAGAATCTCTAACCTTTCATCAAATCATGATGTATTCGATAAAAACGCGCCCCTTTATAATGAAGCTTTAGCTAGAAGCGGCCACAAAAACAAATTAGTCTATATACCTTGCACCAATAATATTTCAAACATACAACCTAATATTACCAACAAACACCAAATGAAAAAGCCACAATTAAATGCCACTCATACTGCACCTAAAAACACCAACCCAAAACTTAATTGCTCTACCTCTTCTCACATAAAAGTAAATGACTTTCAAAAAACGATTCACCCTAATACTCTTACATATGTCAACAACATAACTAACAATATTTCTAGTAAAACATCAATTAATCTAACTAAACCTATATATAATAAAATCACTAATAGTAACTCTCTCAGTAAACCTCCCGATACATCATATAAATATAAGAAACAATGTCGAAACCGTAATAGACGGGTTACTTGGTATAATGCTCCATTTAATCTACAGATTAAAGACCATATCGCTAAAAAGTTCTTTGCTATCCTAGAGAAAAACTTCCCACCAAACCATAAATACCATCAAATTTTAAATAGATCTACTGTCAAATTTTCCTACTCCACTACCAAGAATATACAACAGAATATAAGTGCGTACAATATATATAAGTGTAAAAACACCCATAAATATACCACCAACACATCAAACCAACCATAATAATACTAAAGTAAACCAAAACAAACCACCTTTTTTTTCACCTATAATAAACTCCACACCAATTTTGACTAATAATCTCCAAAACGAACAGAACTCTTCTAGCTCCACATCCCCTAAACTATCACCCACCAACAACCTGTCTAACCATACTAATCTAATTACAACCCATTCTAAACCATACATTAATGAAAATAGTAACACTAATACCACTATAGATGACACAAGTAACTCTCCTGATACAATATTTTCGAACGGCTGTAACTGTAGAATCAAAAGAAATTGCCCATTTAAGGGAAATTGTCTTATTAATAACATATTCTATAAATGTGTAATAATACTAAGGACTCCACTCAATCCTATATAGGAGCTACGTCTAACCAATTTAAAGTAAGATTTAATACCCACAAACATAGTTTTAAAAATGCCGCATTAGCTAATACAACCTCCTTGGCTGAAGCAATTAATAATTATAGAAAGAAGGATATTGATTACAACCTGACCTGGAGCGTGCTCAAAAGTGCCACCCCTTATCAAAATAGCAGATATGAGTGTAGGTTATGCTCCCAGGACTATTTGAAATCATGAAATCTAATGATATCCTATTTAATAAGCGAGAGGAGTTAATTATATCATGCAATCATAGAATTAGAAAAACCTTCAAATATTATAAACTTAATTAATATATACCTCACTTTTATATTTTACAAATCATTATAATTAATTTAAAATTTTTTTTTTTGTATTTAGTTAACCTATAATTAGATATTTACTACAAAGAATTTCATAATTTTATTTCCCTCTTGCAGCTCACTTTACCTAAAATTATCTTTAACATAACTACTTCTTTTAACCGCACCCCCTATCTATCACATTTAATACCTAGGATTAGTAAATATAATTAATATCTTTAATATTATGGATGTTTAGATAGATACACTACTTTTTATAAAATGTTATCTATTTCAGTCTTTCTATATATATTTTTTATTTTTTTAAAACTTTTTAACTTCTTTATTTATCACATTCATAAGAATTAATATAATTTTAACACTCTCATCCCACAAAAAATTATTTCCCCTTCGCTTTTAACATTCTTTAATAACATAACATCAATTTTTTTTTTTTTTTTTGGGGGGGGGACCCTTCACAATCTTATTGACTTGACCTCATTTTAACCCCTACCTTTCTCTTCCCCATTGTATTCTTATCATTCAAAGCATAAATTTACATTCCTCCACTCCTAGCATAAAGTTTCTACTACTGTTATTCTATCAACTTGACCTCTAACTATTTTCTATTGGTTAATTCAAAACCTGTTCCCAAACAGACTTTTTGTATTAATACTTTGTTTCTTTTAATAAACATACTCCATCATTTCTGAAGATGGGATATATAAGTGAAGGTATGTATATCTCCTGTGATAATTTGTAATATTTTTTTTACATAGATCTTTAATATGATATACATACCAACACACACATATATATCCCAGAAACGATCGTAAAATGATGATTTTTTTCAATATAAGGAACCTGTTCTTTGTTTTTATTTCATTGTTTTTATTAATTTATCTTGACTCTGTTTTCCTATGATTTTTATCGTTAAATTTTTCTCTTTTCATGATATCTTCTATATTTGGATTACATTGAGTTCTTCATACGGATTGGACACTACTGTTTATTTCGGTAGATTTTTCTACACACACACACACACACACACACATATATATATATATATATATATATATATATATATGTATGTGCGCGTGTTAGTCTATGTGTATGCGTGGATTTGCATGTATGTATTCATGTATGCATGCACACAAACACACACACACTCACACACACATATATATATATATATGTGTGTGTGTGCGTGTGTGTATGTACGTGTGTATGTATATATATACGCGTATTCATAAAGGCACGGTTAATAAATAAAAGCTTGTGTCTGCGAACCAGTGTGTACATCTGTTTGTGTGTTTGTTTGTGCGTGTGTATGTGTATTTGTGTGTTTGTTTGGCTTCATTGATTGAACGAAAAAGGCGGCGTTTAAGTCGTATTATGGCCGGTCTCTTCTATATGAAATCACTGTTATATGGGATGCTCCAGATCCGGGCCACTAGCGGCAGACATGTAACAACAGCAGCACCTTTGATCACACCAAACTATGTAGAATAATCATTGGCTAAACGTAATCAAAGTTATTACATCATTGCTGATATCAGCGGGAGGCCGAGCAGACGAAAAAGGTCGACAGCTCGAAAGACAAAAACAAATGCACAAAAAGTAGAAAACAAAGCGAAAATGTAAAAGCATATATACAAAAACAAGAACGTTAATTCATGAACACGCATACACACATATATATATGTATTTATGTACATATAAAAGGTAAACAAAGACAAGCACAAAGACACAGACAGACACAGGCACACACATACAAACACGCACAGACACACACACGCGCATACATATAAATGTATCTCTCTCCCTCTCTCAATCTCTCTCTCTCTTACTCTCTCTCACTTACTCTCTCTCTCTCTCTCTATATATATATATATATATATATATATATACACACACACACACACACATATATATATGTATATACACACGCACACAGACATATATATATATATATATATATATATATATGTCTCAAGAAATAATACAGCCAATTTTCCACACAATACATTTAGTTAGCACCCCGAACGTTTAATTAGGAATATAATCACTTATTTCCTAATGTTTGTTGAGTAAGTTGGAATTTGGCCGGAGTATCGCAAAAAAGCTTTCTCCGATAATGTATTTATTTATATATATACATATATATATATATATATTAATTTACCAATAACAAAAGCAACAACAAATATACATGATCTTAAGCACAGACAGAAGGACACACTGAATAATAATGGTTAACTCTATAACACGAGGGGTTGGCTTTTAAGATTGGTGAGTCCACGACATGCATTTGTACTTCTGATGTTATTTATGTCACTACTCTACCGTCGCTAACATTATTGGAAAAAGTATAAATATTACATCATCCAGATCCATCTCTTTCAGGACAATTCTCCGAATGAACCGAGTAATTAATAGAAAACATTTTTGCTTTGTAAATCGAGTGAAGCGTAATATTTTTATTTCAGTAGATTTTAAAATGTGATTGATTGTTATGGTTATTGTGATTTTGCTGGCGTTACCGTTGTTGTCGCTGTTGGTAGGAATGGTAATGACGTACTGCCTGCTGTTGTTGATGTTGTTGGATGTGGTGTTGTGGCTGCTGATGAAGCTGGTGTTGTTGTTGTTGTTGTTGGTAGTTGTGGTAATAAGGGTGGGAGGTGTTATAGTTGTTGTTGTAGTTTGCGGTGGTGGGTGGTGATGGTGATAGTGGTAATGATGGTTGCTGTGTCGTTGCGTTGTTGTTGGTTGCGGTGGAGTGGTTGTGGTGGTTATGCTGGTGGTGGCTGTAGTGGTGGTTGTGGTGATGTTCTTTTTGGTAGGAATGGAAATGATGTTGTGGTTGCTGCTGTAGTTGTTGTAGGTTGCGGTGACGGATGATGATGATGATTTTTTTTTTGTTGTTTTTAAAATGGTAATGATGGTTGATATGCAATTGTTGTTGATTACGGTGGCAGTGTTGATGGTGATGTTGTTCTTGTTGTTGGTAATAGTGGTAATGATGGTTGGTGTGCCGTTGTTGTCATTGGTTGAAATGGTGGTGGTGAGGTTGATGCTGTTCTTGTTAGTAGCTCTAACGAGGGTGAGGGTACTGTTGTTGTTGGTGGCTTTTGGTGCTGCTTAGATGGTAGTTTTAGTGGTGATGGTTTTATATATTGTTGTTGTTGTTATTAGAAGTGGTTCTGGAGGTGTTCTGGGGGTGGGGTAGTATTGATATATGTAATCACCAATCTAGGCTATCAACAAAAGGTTTTAAACAGATTTTATCTGAGAGAAACCTGACCGCGAACCCAACTCCTTGGGAACCCTTCTCAACACTGGATAAATTGCACTTAACCACTGTTTCGTATATGTGTAAAATTGCCTCATATTTGTTAGAAGAGTATAGAGAAGGAAAATGTAATGTTCGCTGGTAGATTAGCAGAACTAGTAGAACCCCAGATAAAATGCATTGAGGTATTCGGTCTGGCTCCTAAGTTGTATATTTCTGTTCAGCCGACGTCAAAGTTTCCTTTCGCTCTTCCGCCATCGGTACAATAAAGAACCAATCATGTATTTTAGATGAGTTAATGAGTCTAACATTTAAAAATTTTGTTGGCCTTATCAGTAAACTAAAAATCAATCTTGGAATGTACATTTAAAACGACGCCCTATTTAATTCTATCATGTGTAAATTTAGTCATCTTTTGGGAAATGCTTTCTGTTGCAAGCCTACTGGCCATGTATCCTGTTTGCGAATACATCCCAACTTCTAGCTAACACGATGGTACCGAAGAGTGTTGTAGTCCAGCACATCAGTTCCTCACTAAAAAAAAAGAAAAAAACGTAAGAATTAAATTATTAAAATTGATTGTTAATTTATCCGGTCTTTCGTGGCATGACATTAGGTTTTTGTTTCCTTTGACCAACTAGGAGAAAAATGTCAACTGATTGAAAGCAATCATACATAAATGATGTCGAAAAATAAAGTAAATGTGAATGATAATGAAAGATCCCTTTTTTTCTCCTTTTTTTATCGAAAAAATGAATGATTAATTTGTAAAAATATATTTCCGAATAATCTATTTGTGTTTCATTTTTCGCTAGCTTCCTGCTCTCTCGAAAGAGACTGTTTGCAGTCAACTGCCGCCCACCAATAGATTTACCCAACACGGTGAGTATGTTGAATACGAGACGCAAGAAAAGAGAATATTGCTTAAGGCTGCTATAAAACATGTAAGTTTCATTTTATTATCAAGTATTTCTTTTTCTTTTAATCCAGTTCCTTTTGTTGCCTATTATTATATCTCTATGATGGATTCGTAACTCCTGATCGAAATATAGGAGCGCCGTCATGATATATTTCACAAATCTGGAACCTGATTGAGGCCATCCTGTCTCCGAACCCATTATATATACCTAGTGCAAAACCACTCCTACATGATGTATGTCCACGTATGTCATTTGAGTTATATCCCTCAGCTCATTTTTTTTTCTTTCTATTTTTCATTATACTGATTCTCATACGTGCATACGAACAAATTACTGTCTCCTCTCATTATAGAAATTTCAGTCAGAGAGTTTCTATTTGATGTGCGCCTTTTTTCTCTATCAATTAGTGTTTTTTTTCTTCAGTAGCACGAACTACATACAAGACATCATCACTCACAATAATTGTCTGATTGCGTATAATTAACAGAAAAATAGGGTTTTATTACGAATATAAATATATGTAAGGTGCATTAAAATGTTTATACAAATCAGAAATTATATATATATGTGTGTGTCTATGTGTGTGTGTGTGTGTGTGTGTGTGTGTGTGTGTGTGTGTGTGTGTGTGTGTGTGTGTGTGTGTGTAAAGTATGTCTTAAACTGGTGCTTCGAATTATTTCATTTCCAAAAATATGTACGTACTAAATATGCCACTCGTATTTTCTAGAGATTTTAAAAAAGAATTACTATTCCTATTGCTACATAAGTAGTTGCAAGTCAACTTTAGTGTCACCACGAGAGTGTAATTATTTTGGGCCGAAGATATAGTTTTGGGGCCCACGTTCAGCTAAAATTGTTCACAGCTATGGTAAAAGCTTAACACTAAACTACCATCTCGTATATGTTTCATGCATAGTTTATAGACGAGATGGCCGCGTTGAGTTAAGATTTTAACACATAAGATCTGTCTGCTCTTTCTAGCAAGTCAAGCGGCCTATGAGAGCCTAAGTCTTGAACTATTGGCAAAGATGTTAAGGATAAAAGTGGGTGTCCCGGAAAATAAAAGCGAAGAAAAGAAAGAAGGGATCGAAAAGAACGATTTGAGGAAAAGAGGGCCAGAGGGAGCGAGTATGAAAAGGTAGAAAAAAAGAAATTGAAAATTGTAGAAGTGAGGGAGGAGATAATGAAAGATGTGGCAAATAATGAAGAGATGATAATGATGCTGATGACGATTAGATAAAGGGAATAATGGTCGTGTTGAATTGAGAGTAGGGAGATGAATAATGGATCTGTGAGAATAAAAATGTGAAATAAGATAGAAGAAGCAGCTTGAATGTTAGAAGAGTTAAGGTAAATGAGATAAAAGAAGTGGTGTTGGGACGAAAGGGGTTAATCGAGGAATAAGTGAGTGAAGTGAAACAATAGATGTGGTGAATATAAATAAAATTACAAAGTTGAAAAGAAAGTGATTTGATACAATGGAAAATTGGATGTTTGTTTTAAAAAGAAGTTCTCCTCTGTGTGCATATAATGAAAGTTTGCGAACGGTAGAATCACCGAAGGGTAAAAATGCTTTGCGTATCTGTTATGGCTCTTCGTGATCGGGCGAGAACGACACCAGAGGCAATATGTATAACAGCCCTTAATTTTCCCTGGGACATCATTTATCCCCAGGAGGAGTGAAGGATTTGCCTGGTAGTGTAAATGCTGGTTTTTCGTTAAAAATGAAAACGAAAACCTGCTCGGGCCTACGCGTTAGAGGTTAAAGTTCAAATATCTGTGTTTCGAGTTAAATTGAGGGTTCAGGATATAAATGAGATTAAATAAAGATAATCAAATAAAACTGCTAAATGTACTGGAAATGAAATCTGCAAGCTACGGTAGATGCAATTTTAGAACTTAATTTGAAATGAGATCTTCACCAGAGAAATCGACTTTAAAAGTTTTTATCTGCTTGAATTCAAATTATATCAGTACAGTAGCAATATCTAACACATTGTCACATATCGTCACGATATTTATTTAAACGGTCAGGAATAAAACAAAAATGATTTTGTGATGTATGTTTTTGTATATTATATATTTCATAATTATTATTGCTGGTTGCCTCCTGTAGGAGGAAATTAAATTTAAACATAGAAAATATATACAGCGTTAGAAGTGAGACGTAACGAATTTTCTACAGGTATGTTGGATATATGTTTCTGATCCATATATATGTCTCTGCATGTGTATATGTGCTCTCGCATGCAGATTAGTGTATACACATACACATTAGTATATAGACAGTACATACTTTAATTGAAGCTTCGAGTAATGTGTATGTAATCGTAAACACACACACACACACACACACGCACACACACACACACACACACACACACACACACACACACACACACACACACACACACACACACACACACACACACACACACACACATATATATATATATATATATATATATGGTGGCTGCCAACTCGTTTTCGAGTACGGCCACTACTTTATATCCATGTAGGAGAAACCTTACCGATGCGCTGAACGAGTGTGACTTTTTAGTCCAGCCAGCGACTTGAAAACTCTGGTACAAACACTACACTTGTGACAATTATTGATACATAGTGCTGGGCCCATGGTACCATGTGATGACAAGTGCAGAGAGATCTCCAGATATAAAGCAATGCCTGTGCCGTGAAGCTTTTATAGTGAGCAAAGGCACTGCACAAAACCAGTCCCACTCTCTTAACCAAGATGATATTTACCAAAAAGAAGAACAAGTCAACATCATTGGATACCATTAGGGTTGCAGGTGTTATATCAGAGTTTTCCTTCTCCTAGAATTCTGCCTTGACAATGGCTAAGGGGTCATCTCTCCCGGTGATTTTGGATGGCCATTGACCCTTAAGAGCTCCTTTGCCCCTTGACAGGTTTTGTTTTTAGTCCTGCAGGATGTCCAAAGTCACCCTCCTCACCAAGAAACCTTGGTGGGGTTGCCAGTTTAGTCGCCAACGACCTGACCATGAGACAGGTTGTATTGGGATACATGTTACCAGTAGCACCATCTGGTGACCTGACACATATATATATATATATATATATATATATATATATATATATATATATATATATATATATATATATATATATATATATATATATATATATATATATATATATATATATATACACACACACATATATAGTGAAAGAATGAAGAGTAACATGGTTGGCTGTACAATAAGGGGCTTTATTTTAAGTACTACAATTGTTTCATTGATCAGGTGAGTCTAGAGGTCGCTAATTGCTTGAAGTTGCGTCACTCGGTCTCCAATACATTATTAGAAAGGCATAAAATAGTTACCAGATTCACAAACTTCAAACTACGGTTATTCGAACCACCATTCCCAAAATTAGAACTGAACCACCTGGATTTTAGCATATAGAATATACACCATCACCCTGCTATTAGCTGTCAAGCGACCAACTGGTCACTGGATCGTAAATCTCTAAACATCTCTTTCACCCTCTTTCCCTGAAACAGCATCCACCCCATTAAGACTAGACAATCAGCAAAACATTTACCACACACTTTTGTCAAACCTCCCTTCACAATCCACCCTAGCCCTTAATTCTCACACTTATATCCCTCAATTAATCTCTAATGTATTGCTTTTTCTTATTTCTTTTTTCTTTTATCTGTCATTACATCGGACTCTATACATGTATCGATGTGTATTTCGAATTTAGCTTTTCATGTTAGCAGTAAACCCACAAAAGAATCCTTATAAGAACACTAATTCACCACCACCACAAACATACTCTGTACTTACAAGCTCTCACTTGTCATTATTTCTTTCTTTATATTTTACATTTTCTTATTTTCTTACCTTTTTAATGTATCCTATCTTATCTTTTACTTTTTTACTTTTTACATCTGTAACTTCTATACCTGTTTACCATATCTGTTTTATTATTGATGTTATTGTTTTGATTATACGCTACTCTTCTATATATATCTTGCCTCGAGTGAATTATTTGTATATCTACGTACTCTGATGCGTTGATCAGAGGTAAATAATGTATTGGAGATCGAGTGACGCAACTTCAAGTGATTAGCGACCTCTACACTCACCTGATCAACGAAACAATTGTCAGTACTTGAAATAAAGCCCCTTCTTGTACAGCCAACCATGTTAATCTTCATTCTTTCACTATAATTACTCCAAGTATAACCTGCAGAGGAATTACCGCGATCTCGCTGCATAACTATGGTCAAACAAAGCCGTACATTAAAACTATCCACGACGTAGAGTACTCACAAGCTCTAACTGGATTACCCTATAACTATAACTTGTTATCCCATATATACATACACACATATATATATATATATATATATATATATATATATATATATATATATATATATATATATATATATATATATATATATATATATATATATATGTATGTATTACAATAAACATGTCTAATTAAAGTATATCTCCGTGGATCGTAAAAAGGAACTGCTTTACCAAAGGCCATTACCAGTTGCCACCTACATATGTAACAATCCAAGGGGGAATATTAATTCAGATAGTTGTGTATCACCTTTGGTTATATATCTTTCGCATTTATATTTGGGATACTTTGGGGCATTTATTTCTCTAAAATACTTAATATCGCATACCTACCTGCTAATGGGACTGTTATTCCACAAATCTAAAAGTTTATTTAATGGGGACATTTTTGAAATGTAATTGCATTGTTTGCCAATTTAGTTAATTAATTAATTAATCTGCAAATTCTTACAGATGTTTACAATTACATTTCAATAAATTGAACGGATGTTAGAAAGGAATACATTGATTTCAACTCTATAAAGACTGATTATTCACCTAAATTGAAGTATATATATATATATACATAAGTTAAATATTGTTTCTAATTTTTGGCACAAGGCCAGCAATTATACCAGTGCATTACTGGTACTTTATTTTATCAACCCCGTAAGCATGAAGGCAAATTTAACCGCGGCGGGATTTGAACTCAGTAAATATTGACGAATAACTTCTCAATACAATATGTCAATTTCCTATGTCTAATGATATAACGGTATGTTTAATAAATAAACATTAAAAAAGCCTAGCTATAAATATTGATAAGCTGCTGGCTCGCGAGAGCCTGTCATGCGCATAGACAGTTGTCCAACTCTGCTTCTGTTGGAATCCTCTAGACGGCGTTAGCCTTCAGCCTTTCGATATTCATAGTTAGATAGTCCAGATTTTTATTTATTAAACTTACCGTATATCATTAGATTTACGAAATTGACGTACCTGTATGTATACAGGTACGCCGGAGCTAAAATTGTAATAGTACTTTCATGTTTATATTTCACCTGTTTCAACTTCCATCAGAGAGCAGGAGAAGCACTGTCCTGATAATAGCCAGATCCTGAAATGCGCATAGACAGTTGTACCCCACTGCTTCTGCTAGAATCCGCTACACGGTGCTAGTCGTCAGCCTTTCAATATTCATAGTTAGTTTGTTAAACAAACCTGTATCATTAGATATACGAAAAATTCACATACTTGTATGCATACAGCTATGTCGGAGCAAAAGTTTTAATCCCCCCTCTCTCTCTCTATATATATATATATATATATATCAGAGAGGGTGTGGTAAGATACCAGGTGGACCATAACGCACCAGAGTACTCGATACTTGGGGTAGTAGTGTGGCTAATATGAAAAGATTCAGGACCCCGACGGCCGAGCTCCGGCCGTTTCGACAGCTAGATTTGAACTAAGCCACCACTGTGTGTGTGTTTGTGTGTGTATATGTGTGCGTGTGTGTGTGTGTATGTATGTATGAAAGTGTGTATATACAAGTACGTGTCAATTAATCTATTGATATAACGCCAGTCATACAAACATACACAGTAGCAATCACACATTTACACGCATGCATATACGCAATCTCAGACACCCGGCTATAGTTACACATGTATGCATGTTTTGCTTTGTCTGTGTCATCAATTCCTTCTGTTACTCAGTAAGCCTGGTAAGCTGTCAAATGGTCAGCATATAGCTGGCGATTGTAATAAACATATTTTAATATTTTGCTGGCGTCATTATATACTTCCAAAAATTATTTAGTGTTTAATCTTTTATTTTTAGTTGTACGCGTGATATGATACTTGTTTGCGTTTTATCAATAGCAGTAAAAATCGTAAACACAGATAAAAGGAAAAATAGTCTTTTAAAGTTGTTTTCATTCTAGCAATAAACAAGAAGGTTTTACAAATAAATGAGGAGTAGGAGAAGGCGACAAAAATTTGAATGGGAAAATGGCCAATGTTTTGTTTTATAGAAAATATTTGAGTAATTATGTATTTATAGAACAAAGAGGAAAAAGTATCGGATCTTTTCAGCTCATGCCAACACCATACATGCATGTAGTTTCATATATGAACTTCCACGCAAAAACACTTTCTCGCACATGCATACAGTGTTGCATATATATATATACAGGCAAAAATACATACATATATGCATACATACATACCTGCATACATACATACATGCATACATACATACCTGCATACATACACGCATACATACGTACATACATGCATACTATTTTGCATATATATACAGGCAAACATACATACATACATGCATACATACATGCATACATACATACATGCATGCATGCATACATACATACATACATACATACATACATACATACATACATACATACATACATACATCATACATTTACTGTTATTAGCACAGATTATGAGTTGAAGCAAGCATTTTCTGCTTTCATCATAATGCGTGGTCCTCTGAAACTAAGATGTATAAATCTGTACACTCAGATATAAATATTTCGAGAAAAGTAAGTACAATCATTCCCTTTAAGAAATGGAAATACATAATAGTATCACGGGAAAACTATCACTTGTGTTAAGGGCGAATTTTCTGCAAAGAGAACTAATTACGTCATAAAACGAAGCGGGAAGAACTAATTCCTGGTATGAAAACATCAGGAGGATAATTTTCTGGATTTCGTTCTTTGTATTTATTAGTACTGCATACACAAGGGCGATTGATTGGCAGTGTCGGTAGGGGGTCGGTCGCCATGCTTAGAAGCATAGGGTTACGGCCCTCTATGATCTGAGTTCAAATCCTGCCGAGGTTAACTGGAAATTGGACACCCTGCGGGACGAAAACCAAAACGCTGCAAATGTTGAAGGAACTCATGAGAGTCAACGGCGATCCAATTAAACATGTACATATGTATCTACTTTTATACTTATATATATTTTTTTTTATATGAACATATCCTTTAAAATCATTTTTAGCTTTTAACATTTTGATATTTTCTACCTTTAAAACTTTTGAGTGGCGGAGAGTAGTAGCTCTGCAAACTTTGTTAGTGATATACCTAGATGGAAAAGTCCAATGTAAAACCTGAGATATATGAAGTATTTTGTCTGGCTATACCAATTGTCAAAGTGAATAGCAAATCCATGCAGACAAAATTGGAGGTGTGCCAGATACATCCACTTTGAAAAATAATATTTCGCACAAGTAACTCGTGTACAGTTTCCTCAGTATATAAGATCTTAACGAGGGTTTATAGTAATCTGATTGAATTGCTGATAATAACTTGGAAGGGTCCAGACTTCTGTGTGAAAAACAAGATATGTACAAACAGATTCTAGAAAAGTCCGAAAATCCCAACAAACCAAAATTAAGGCTATTAAATCAAAGATTCAGATCAGTCTTCGGTAAATTAAAGAAGATTGGCTGCACCAGAAAGCATTTCAACGAAGCGTGTAACTCTATCATAACTCTCAGAGAGAACCAATGTGTATCAATACCATTTGAATTAGAGGTCGCCACATTTTTCCACATTAACTAAATAGCGAAATGTGAAATATATTATCAAGTACACAAGGTGCTGCAGAGAATCGATTTATGTCCTTACAATCGTGATCCCAAATGTCTACGCATTAAGTCATGAGCCATCACAATGCTGTATTTAATTCAATAATTTCAGATAAGAATACCGAAAGCGTCAGATATATTCCTTTGAGCTCCTTGAATAAATTTCAAGATCCTAAACCACTGAAAATTATGTTTATGATCATTTTCATATACTTATCGTCATCGTTGTCGTCAGCTCCCTTCTCACCTAATCATTATCATCAACATTATCATAATGATGATGATGCTCACCAGGTTCATCACTATCATTATGATCATCATCAAATTTTATGGAAGCATTTTATGAGTGCACTATTGCGTTAGTTTCACGAATCAAAAAGATTTTCCCTCAATTGTTAATTCTCGATATTCCAAGCTCTTTCAGTAGGTTATCAAATACATTTGCCACAATTTTTTGTGTGCTTATCAAATATTTAATCCCCAAATTTAGGATTATATAATTACATGTTACTTCGCATGTGTTATGGTATATGTCTAGACTGTTATTGTTTGCGTCTTTTCAGGTCTTGGCTAGTGGTTTTCTACACTTTAATTTGTGACTTGTTGTCTTTCTCGGCTCCATTATTCTCAAAATATTGGTGCTGCATGTATTTCTATTTTATTTTTATGGAGTTCTTCATAAGACAGGTTGCGGTTGGCAGAAAACGATGTCTTTTGGGATTATTTGGGATTTTGCAATGAGCTTCCATTTCAAGTTTTCATTGATTTCGGATACTTCTGAATCACATTTTCATAGAAATTGGCACTACCTTGTTTTCATTTATGTGTTTTGTTCATTGATTCATTATCCTTTGAGCAATCGTTTAACATTCTTTATGTATGTTTCGTTTTTAAGTGGTTTGCTTCTGTATGGATAGTTATATAGAAGAAGGTCTGAGAGAGTACTCGCTTCCATTTAGAAATACTGATTCAGCTGCATATATATCGTTATTTGTGCTGATGAGATACCATATAAATACATTTAATCCAAATAGGGGAAATATATATATAGGTACATAAGTGAAACAAAGTTTGGAAGCAACTAACATCCTACACTTGTCAATGACGAATCATGACTGAAGTATAATGACTGACGGCACAATGTTAGATTTATGCAACAAAACTAAAGAACACAAATGTCTATCTGTGACCTTATGCTATCATAGGATATTGTGCCCATCTCTATTTTCATGTCAAACATGGCACGGAAATTGGAGCTGAACATACAAATACCTTCTGTGGAAGAATGAGAGGAGCATCATAATATTTCAAAGATAATTTTTGAAATAAAGCTGTTGAACACATTTGTATAATTGTAAAAGATCCTCTTTTGGGGGTGGAATGTAAGTACATGCGATGGTAGGAAACAGAATATTTAGATATTAAAGTTGTATAAGTATAAAGCCCTTGAAGGCGTTCTAGATTGAAGGAGAAATAATATATATCGCTTCTAGCTACCTTCATGAAAATACAACAGCTTAATTATAGCAAAAATGCCCTCGATCTATGCCATAGAATCTAAGGCATGACGTCCATATCTGTCGCCTGAATAGTTGACCGACCGGCTTTGAGAGCAAAGAAAGCTGAGAATCTCAAGGACCATTCAACCAGCTGCACTCTACAAAGATAACTACTACTATAGCAACATCAACATAATTATTATCAGAAAAAAAAATAATGTAAAAGTCCTGCAACAATTGAAACAAGGAGATACATTATAAAATACCAGAAACTTAACCGACAACAGCTAGGAAATTCGCCTCTTGGCTTTCGGACTGCAGTGAGTTATAGCTGAGAAGATTAGTGCAAAGTAAATCAACTTGATAAGATGAGCTTTCCTACGACCTTTACATATATGACACACCTCTACATATATGACACACCTCACGACAGACGTCTGTTGTAGCTGAAATCAGAGGACAACAGTACTATTGACAACGATTGCATTTGTTGTCAACACTACTATTGACAACAATTGCATTTGTTGTTGCGAGATCCATTGGCACGGTGCACCTGTATGTGTTTTTCAGCAGATTGACTAGGACAATTATTGAAGAGAGTCTGGATAAGTATAATTTCAGTATAGATGATTTTAAATTTTCTAGAACGGTCACTGGTCTCTATGGCCTAACAAATTTGCAATTTCTTTCAGTCATATTTTCTGCAGTTGCTTTACATATATGAACAGTGGAATCTTCTCATTGTTTTACCTAAATGGTTATCTATCGGAATCGTTTTCATTCTGACACTTGATACGTCAATGAAAGTTTCTCATCGCCAATTTTCCTGTTGTTCGTTGGATGACAGCTATGTTAAGATGAATTCTACTAGAACTGGAACATGATGAAGGTGGGTCTGAATACGTAGTCAACGTCACCATCATGCTGGCTGAAATCTCGGAAATCGACGTGACTGACACAGTTTGGAGCAATATATGACGGTTACAGTATCAAAGTATATGTGGGCTTGAAATTCAGCACTCGCAAAGAAAGGTGCATAAAGTGTGTGTTACTAGATGAGAGTTCGATTAAGCCTCCTGTAGTCTGGTTTTGTTCAAACTAGACTATTATAAGAACGAAGGAAGAAACCAAGAGAAGGCACTTTCATTAAGAATGATGCGAGAAAGTAATCTGTGGTTTGAAGAAATTTACTCTGATATTACACAAAATACACTCCTCTCGTTTGGAAATATTTCCTAGTTGACATTTGTTCTTCTTTGTATTCTCATCAGAACAATTTATTTATTTTACTGTTGTTGTTATCAATATAGTCTTTTCGTTCTTGATATCACATTCTCTTTACTCGATATATATCTTTTTTGTTGTTGTTGTTTTTCCATTCATTTATGGTACTCGACGCATTGGTTTCATGTGGCCAATAAAAGCTGTCATTATCACCATCATTAACTTCAGCATGGTTATTATCATCATCATCATCATCCTTAAAATTATTATCATTATTATCAGTATTATTATTCAGATTCGGAAGAGCGTTGAGCATCATGCTTTGCAGCATAGAGTTACGGCCCTTTACGTTCTGAGTTCAAATTCCACCGAGGTTAGCTTTGTCTTTCATCCTTATGGGGTCGATAAATTAAAGCACCAGTAATGCACTGGGCTCGATTTAATCGATTTCCCCCCTCACTTCAAATTGCTGGCCTTGTGCCTAAAATAGAAACAATTATTAATAATATTAATATTATTATCATCATTATTAATAAGGATTTGTTTGTTACTATAATTTTAGCCCTTGTCTTTGTTTTTTTGTTTGTTGATATTGATATTGTTTTTGTTGTTGCTACAATCATTTTCCTTACCATTATTGCTCTGATTACGTTTATCATTATTGGCGTTTGATTTATTCCAATAATTTCATTACATCTACCATTTATTATTATTATTATTATTATTAATATAACTACTACTACTACTACTACTACTACTACTACTACTACTACTACTACTACTACTACTACTACTATTATTGTTGTTGTTGTTGTTGTTGTTGTTATTATTATTATTATTATTATTATTATTATTATTATTATTGTTATGGTGATTCTGATGTTTGTCATAATTTCGTTGATCAAAGAAATAATTGAGAGATCAATCAATTAATGGACAGAGGGAAAAAGTGAGTGATAGAGAGATAATTAGAGTGAGAGAGTGAGCGAGAAAGACTAAAGCTACAAAATATTGTGGATAGAGGAAAGAGACGTAGTCTAAATGAGGGAGTGAGCTGCGAAGCAGTTTCAATTTAATGTATACATTCTGCGATAGAATATTAAGCAGACGTTTACAGTTTCAATGTGGCTGTAATTTTACCGTGGCAAATTTCTCTCTATTCGTTGCCATATTTTATATTTCTGTTGCTATCATTGCTGTTCTATATTCTATTAGTTCTACTATTTATTAGCAATCCATGCCAATCTTTACATTATACACATACTTTTGCTCATAATTTGCCATTTATGTTGTAAATTATGAAAATTATTTAGTACGCTTTCATCATATATTTTCAAGATTTCCTGAGAACACCTCCATAGTGGCCTGCCAGAACCACCATAAACAATTTATAGAGATGTATATATCATGACTAGCTATTACACAGGAAAAAATCAATAATCGATGTAAGCAAATCATTGACATTTTTCTCTGAAACGCACCCATTATCTCTGCCAAACTACCAACATACACATAGTGGAATTGATAAAAATTCAACTATTTCGTATATTATTTTATATAAATAAACACAACACGTATAATAGCGACAGTATAAGTAGGTTATTGATGTAAAATTTGGAAGAGAACCGTAATTTATATTTCCTGGTATAACCTCATCTAAATTTGTTCATATCTACTGTAATAATTATTACAGTAGATATGAACAAATTTAGTTGAAGTTCCTATATAGGAAAAGATGCACCGAATATACTATATATAAATACACACACACACACACACACACACACACACACACACACACACACACACACACACACACACATACACACACACACACACACACACACACACACACACATATATATATATATATATATATATATGCGAGGGTAATCCGAAAAGTAAGGTTTCCAAAGCGATGGGGGCGCAGAGAAACTGTTCATACGGCTGTTGGCAACACTGTTGTGATTGGAGCTTCCTTCACTCTCAAGCAAGAATGCGCGCGCTTCACTGGGATGCTCAATCTTGGCTTGGCAGCCGTTGAGAATGGAGCTCCCGTTGAACGCTACCGCCAAGTGAGAATTTCGCGCAGTTATTATATAGAGGGCAATCCCAAAATTAAGGTCTCACTCTGCGGATCACTCTGGATGCTCTCTGCATTTTGGATCCTGAGGTTTCCCGAAGCACCATCCACAGGATTTTAACGGAAAAGCTGCAATATCGGAAGGAGATCTTACTTTCGGGAATGCCCTCGTATATATATATATATATATATATATATATATATACGTATATATATATATATATATATATATATATATACGCAAACATGAAATACTGCGAACTGACGAAAAAGTCGTATGATATCTGCTCTAGATTTCACACCATAAACTATTCTATGCTTAACACAATACATCGTAAAAAATATCGGCCATGATATTTGTGCAGATATTGAATTGTCAAAATCGTTTCGTTTCTTTTTTGTTTTGTTTTGTTTTTAATTCCAGCTTCCGAAATTTAAGACGACTATAGCATACTATAGTGAAATTTTACATATAACAAATGAGATTTAGGATAAAAGTAGAGCTTGAACCGATATTTCAGGCACCACACTTTATCGAAGGTCTCTGGGTGTTATCGAATCCCTAACACGAAAATACGAATAACATGCAATGATAATTTTAGTAATAATAGAAAATAGTAATTATAAGACATAATAACATATGGTGACAAACATAATTTATAATATTAATTATACACAATACAAATATATGAATATATAAAGTAATACTGCATTAAATTCATATCTATAGAAACAAAGTTATATTGAAATACACTGCGCATACCTTTACGTATCCAATCTTGATAGCAGTTTTCATGTACTACTCAGATTTGAAAATATATTCACTTCGTTAATTTGATCATCCGTTAATTTTATCACCAGATGTGGAAGAGTGAGAATATTTTACTTCACCAGAAATTCTCTAATTGAGAATGTTGTGTAAGCAGGCGCCTTATCGTGGTGCAGTACCCAATCTCCTGAAATGTCCTCTCTTGCTGGCTGGTTCCTTTTTCGATGTCATTCCAAGACATTTTTGTAGAAGATGCGATTAACTGAACATTTTCTCTCCGTATGAAATCAAAAATAACCAGAAATGAATTATGTAGACGAACGTCTTGTCTAAGTTGTCAATGCACGCCTAAAATTCTTCTTCTGAAATATTAAACATGACACGATCTGTCCGTAAAATACCCACAAATAACGCATCAATTTATTGGTGATCGATGACATTGTTTGGCAACAAGTCACATTATATTCCTAATGCAGGGGATTTTATATTTTGACCTAACTTCATTGGTATTGCAGTCATTTATCAACACGTTTTTCCACAACATCATATTTTCCATTCTGTGGATGTTTAATCTTCCAAAAACCTGCTGGGCGCAGTTCGATGCACCAAGGCTTTGAACAGCTTTGAGCATTAAATGAATTACTACGACTCGTTATTTATAAATACGCTTTACAAAACAACTCATAAGATCTAGAATAAACAAGGAATAATAACGGTATGTCAGCTATTTGTGATTCATCTAGAGTATCATAGCCTTCAAGATCGCTGCCATCAATTTGGATGTTTTTTCATGGTTTCGATTATGGTGTACATCAGAAATTGACCGAAAGTTTCAACTTCTCTCAGTCTGAACTTTTATAACAACCCATCTCATATCGTATGACGAATCGTACTGTTTTCCATGTACCTAATCAACTTTTTAGATGTCTTTAGGTATCCTATTTAAACACTATCGTACATGTTTTAAAATCTTACGATTAAACCCGTAGACAATCCTTTTCTCTGCTCTACCTCGAAGAATATGCCGATTGGAAACACTTGATCTTACTTTGTCTGCCAGCATAAATATTTCTCTCATATTGTATACTTAATTAACTGTTTTATTTTCTCTTAAAGAAACCATCCTTAGTTTGTGTGGATTTTGCCTAATTAGTTTATTGTTACATTTCAAGACTTATTTATTTCCAACTAAAGCTTCGCATCTTCTAGCAATAATTTCATGGATAATATCAATGCAAAATGAAGCCCCCAGTTTTCACTTTGTAAATAAATTTCAAAATATTCTCAACTGATTCTTGGATATTTCCAATTCATGGTGATATGGGTGTTATGGTTTCTTCTTTTCATTCACCAGTTCAGAATTTTAATAATTCTATTTCTTTAACTGTTGCTAAATTGCAGCCTGGAGATATTCAAATTTTTCTTTTATTACGTTCGTTTTTTCCTCTCCAATTTTCATACAATTTCATTATTTTCCATTACAATCAATTTTCGTAGATTTTTTGTAATCTTTATCTCATTTATATATTAAGATTTATATATATACAGACTATTCATTTTACTAAATATGTTCCCTACCTTTATCGGTACGTTTCCAATTATATAAAATAGCTTTAAGTTCCTTGTTCTCTATCTTTCAATAAATGATGTAGAGACATTTCTTGATATTGCTAAGAGTTTTCCTCTTTGTATATGTGATACTTCTTTGTTTCGATTTTACCCGGTTAGCTAAAGCTGTGCACTCATTTCTAAATTCATTTAAATGTTTTTCTTCGCATCTAAATATCTCCTTATTTATTACTCAGTCTTTCAATATCGTGATCTTTTCTTTTTTCTGTATTGTCCAATTTGCTTCCAGTGTGTTTTGGGATAGTTTTCATTCAAGTACATTTATTTCAGTGCTACATATATTAGTGTGATAGCTATAACGTGTTTCTCTATAACGTGATTCAATCATTCATTAGTCATCATATAATAATGCTGCAAATAATATAACTCACTTCTTCCTTCTAAATATTTAGAATCACGTGTCCTTATATGGTTCCTACGATTTGCAATATTTTGTTGGATTTTGTTTCTGCGATACCTTCAATTCTGTAAAATGTGCCATAGTGCAGAATAATCTTGTAGAGAGATTTATTAATCTACACACGAAATAAGCTGTTTAGCACTTACTTCACGAATCTCTAAAGATTTTTTGTACAATTCATTGCTCAAACATTTCTCACATATTGTCCTAGTTAATCATTCCTTGCATTGTATTTTACTGAATCTCCTGCAACCTATCAGTTTCTATTTTTCTTAATAGTTTATGGGTTTCAGAGATATCAACTTACCTATTATGTTTTCTAGAGAACATGGAAGAATTGTCAGAGATAATTCATATCAAATGAGACCATTACATTTAAAAATAGTATTTACATGTTTAGAATGATTTGAGTAAATGCTTAGCATGGAGTTAACTCTTATGTTATGGCCTTATTCATGAACGAACATTGTAAATTAGTCATCGGGAGCAAAATCTCGATTACTTAATCTAAACGATATATCGTATCTGTTACACATCAATACTTGGTAATAAATTAATGCAAGGACAACTAAGTTCTCTACGAAGAATAAAATAACGTCCTAACACATCAGCTGTATATAATTGATTCATCCTCCAATTCACATAATTATATATTAATTGCTGCTACATGATATACTTAATGTCACCCTTTGAGAAAAGGCCCTTCGTCGGCACATCCACAATTGGAAATTAAGAAAGAGTAAGATTTTATAAAACTTAAGGTCTGAATCCAATGTTTAAAAGAGACTGGACAGCGTTAAAGAGTTTCAAGGATCCATTGCTTGAGTTAAAATGGACGATGTTTTATCCAATTCTGCTAATCCACCAAAATGAACCGGTGTTTCATCGACCCCGAAAGAAGGACAGGCATGTTTTCACTCACAAAAATTTGAAATTAAAACCAGAAAGCCGGAGCAAATACGACTAAGTACCCTACGCATTCACAGTCTAGAATGTGCCAAATGTGGGATATTGAGCTGCTTTTTTAGCAGTTTAATCAAAAGCATAGATGCTGTCCGCATTAATTTGAAAGCGACTCTCATTGGTGGCAATATTTTACATTTAGTGCAAAAATATGAGGTGATAACTCTTATGTCAAAAGGTTGTGTGATGTTTGTCAGTACTATAATTATCATATCAGATATTTGGTGCATTTAAACCAATCAGTAGGATAAAAGACACTTTATTTACCCAATTTTTCATTCTTATAACATTCGTATTTAAATTTAGTTAAATGTAATTAATTTGAGGATTTAATTAAAATGTGCAAACTATTTCGCTTTTTCATCAATGTACACTAGCAATCAATTTTAAGTATAATTGGGCAAAATTTAATTAACTAAAAATTGATATATACTGGGTAGTAATTGTGACTAAAATTGACGCGTACATTTTTGGACATAATGTTTAAGGTATACCAATTTATAATTTATATGTTTCGTGTGATATTTATTACCGAAGGAATGCATGAAAACAAAAAATAAATCTCAATCTTGCACTTCACCTAATGTAACGTCCCATTAAATTGTGATGTGACATTAGTAACCTCTTGTCACAAAGTAATGTCAGTTTTGGTATGTTTAACAGTTCTCGTCATTGCTAACAATTTATATTCAAAATATATTTACCATGCACAGTTATTAGACATTGGATCGATTTTACGTAATGAGTACGTATTTCCATGTAGTTGTTTAGCTGATATACATATTTTTGAATGAGAAAGCCTAAAGTTTCAAAAACACAGTTAATGTTATTTCTGAGGGAGTTTTCAAGTTACAGAGAAATACGTGTTTTTGGCATGCTTACATGTCTAAATTGTCTATATGTTAGTGTATATACAAGATCGACAAGTTCCCAGACATCATTCGCTTACCGAATAAGGCGTAACTCGTCAAATTGGACAAACGAAACAAGTTCAATCGCTGATACAATCTACCGCTCGCAAATTCTAGCAGAAAGAACAATGTGAAATGAAGTGTCATGCTCAACAATATAACATATTGCGCGGCACAGGATTCGAACTCGCAACCTCATGAATGCTAATCCGTTTCTCTAACTACTGAGACATGTGCCTTCACAAAATGCCAGGCATCATTCGCTTACAGAGTGGGGTGGAACTCGTCAAATCGGAACAAGTGTTCTATGTTTCCATTGGTCGTTCCATGGCTGATACTATCTACTGGTCGCAACACCTAGCAAAAAGAGCAGCGTGAAAGCGCATGGTTTCGCAATTGTGTGGTAGCACATGATCGTTATGTCCTTGAACAAGTCACTTGTTCTATATAGAAAAATATAAATTCATACAGGTCTCTAGATATTTCTACATTATCAATGATACAATATGAATTTTAGATTTCTAATTGATTTTCTTTTATTCGTTATTCCCTACTCAGGGTAGAGTCTCGCATTGAAAGATGTAAATATAAGTTTCAAGTTGATAACTTTATATAAAATTGTCCATTTTTACTATATTGCATCATTATTTCTCTGAGTTCAAATCCCCCCGAGGTTGACTTTGCCTTTCATCCTTACAGGGTCGATAAAATAAAGTACCAGTAATACACTGGGTATTTGCTGGCCTTGTGCCTAAAGTAGAAACAATTATTTCTATTTCATGAGCGGTGGATTGGCAGTATCGCTAGAGAGTCGCACACCATGCTTTGCAGCCAAGAGTTACGGCCCTTTATGGTCTGATTTCAAATCCCGCCGAGGTTAACTTTACCTTTCATCCTTATGGGTTCGATAAAATAAAGTACCAGTAATACACTGGATAATTGCTGGCCTCGTGCCAAAAGTAGAAACAATTATTTCTATTTCATCCTTCAGGATTCGTTGGTGAGGATTGTAACACTACACTTGCTATATCTACCAGGTGTCAAAACACAACTAATGGACTTTCATATATTGACAACTGTTGTGTCGACTGTTGTGTCTACTTCACAAATCCATGCTGGGATTTCTTGTGTCTTTGTTTACAATTTACATATCTCCAAGATATTATTTAACAATACTGTGGATAAACAGGCAATTATTTATAGTAAATATCTACCACCTACAGTGATAATAAATATCAGCATTAACTCAGAGAGTTAATTCATGTGTGTATTTACATATATGTACATTGGTATGTATGATGTGTGTCTGTATATGTGTATGTACGTGTGATTGTATGTATGTGTGTATGTAAATATATATGTCTTTATGTATATATTCAAGTTTACGTGCCTGTATGAATGTATATATGTATGCATGCATTCATGTATGTAAGTATGTGTATGAATGTATACATTTATGTTAGTATATATGTATATATACATATATGTGTATATATGTATAGATGTGTAACGGTATGTACGTTTGTATATATGAATGTATGTGAGTATTTATGCTTTTATGTAAGTTATTTTTCTTTTGTGAATATTTCAATTTTTTCGACAAAAACATGACTTCTTCCTATAAAAGAAATAAAGTCCTATCGTTGGGACTTAGACGTCTAGGTATACGTATGTTGACCTATAGAAATATCTTGGGTAAATTTACTAGCCTTCTTATTGTAATCATTTGGTAACCACACTCTTTGCAAGAAAACGCATGCTTACCGAGATTAATACAGATATTTCATAACATAAGGAAATAGTTATGAATACAAATACTTCGATATCTATAGATATCGAAGCAGTAATCCATCAACATATCTTTCGATGATTTAGAAATATAATGCTATATCTACAGGGTGATTAAAATCTAATTCTGAAAATCTGGTGTCTTTTATTCGAGGAATAACATTAAACCTCAGACGTTGGCTTTATTGGAAGGCATGATAGGAATTTTCCACAAATATTACTGTGCTGAACGGCTGTGCTACCATTACACCAAAGTTAAGCTGACTAGTTACCTTCATTCTAAAACTTATATAATTGCCAGTAGACTAAAAAAAAAAATGTCGTATTTACGAAGCCTTGAGCAAATTAGTTGGCAGAATCATTAGGTAATTATTTTATTATTGCCGTTCAAATTCCGAGTTCAAATCGCGCCGACATCAACTTTGCCTTTCGTCATGTGAATGTCGAAAAAAATTATCCCTCTCTTCATATATATAGATGCATATGAAGAGAGATTAAGAGCCAGTCAGAGAGAGATTTTAAAAGAATGTGTTTTATGAGAAAGTTGCCATGTAATCATGCTTGCGTATCTGTATAGAAAATGCCAAGCCTAATGAGAAGCGGAGAACCTAATGGAGTATGGACAGGGAGGAATATTTTAGACATTAGAAGCTGATGATGTTTTTTTTCTAAATGTAATCATACATGCATGCAGACACATATATGAACATAACATGCATATACAGGCAGACACTCACACACACATACACAAAATTAAGTAAAAATACACGCTTGTAGTCATACAAACTATGCTAGAGACTGACGCACACATATACACTCATACTTATACAAATTAAGACAGACACTCTCGCACAAACACACAGAAATATAATACACAAAAACACACGTTGTTGTACAGACACAAGCAGACATACGAACACACATAGACGTAAATATAGCCACACCCGTAGTTGAAGAGACACAGGTAGACACTCACGCACACACTTACACAAATACAAATATACAAACTCAAACATAGTTCTACAGGCATGTTTAATTCTTAAGTATAGCTGGTCAGAAGTTGATGTTGAATGGAGCGTCACTGCAAGGCAAATAGCCAAATGTGTGGTAGTGGTATGGGTTAGATAGAAGCTAGAAAGCGGATCTTTACAGCAGACACTGAGCTGCGTGCTTTATCTTCGATGTCTGATGTCCATTTGCCAGAGTCACTACGCATCGCCCGGTTTTTCCCGTACGTCAACTGGACGTTACTTCGGACATTAACTCTCTCACTCACCGTTTTATCCCTCTTAGTTTAATCAACCATTCGACGTCTGTTCGCCCATTTTAATTATAGCTGTTTGTCTTTCTGACTAATCTTATTTGGTCTGCTTTTGTTGCTGTGTTTACTTTAATTGTAGTGTGTGTACGTACGCGCATGTGTTTATGTTTCTATGTTTCTGTGCGTGTAAATGTTGGAATTAAAGTGCACGCCATTATGTTAAATATATATATATATATATATATATATATATATATATATATATATATCCTTCTAGAATAAGCAAGAAAAAAAAATATAAATGCAAAAACACAAAGTCTTAGTTTCACGCTTGGTACGAAGGAAATGAGGGTCTCAACCTTCTGCAAAAATAGCACGTTCGGAGAGAGGGTGGAGACAGTGTGAGAAAGAGGAGAGACGAGAAGGGAAAGGTTGGAACAACAGATTTTGGAAAGAATAAAAGAATATATATATATATATGACAGCTACAAGACAAGAACGGTTTCTTTCATCTGGAAAGTATGTTTGCATATATATATATATATATATATATATATATATATATATATATATATATATATATATATAGTTATATATATATATATATATATATATATATATATATATATATATATATATATATATATATAGTTATATATATAGTTATATATATATATATATATATATATATATATATAGTTATATATATAGTTATATATATATATATATATATATATATATATATGTATTTTTACGGGGTTTTTTTCTCTCCTGCTTCTTTTTAAAGTCTTTAGCCAGAAGGCCCATTATATATATATATATAAGTAAAAAACAAAAAACAAAAACAATAACAAAGAGTGCAGTACGAAGAGTGTATTCGTTCACGCTTGAGAGTGCGGGGGGGGGGGCGTATCTGGCATAAGCCCTTCATCAGGAGATAAGTGGGAAGGAAAAGAGTTCCGAGGGTGTGAGGGATCCGATATATATATAATATATATATATATATAATATATATATATATATATATATATATATATATATATATATATATATATATATATATATATATATATATATATATATATATATATATATATATATATAAGCAAAGGGATATTTAATTTGTTGGTAATTCAACAAATATATTTATTTATAACTGATTCGAAGCACACAACAGTTTTTCTGGAGTATAATATCAATGACATTAATATCAAGGTAAAACTTGAACTGTTAAGATCCCGTTCCTGAATATATCAATATTTATAAAACAAACTTTGTATTTTACCTGATGGGGGCGTACCAAAGTTTTGGTACCCTTGAAATATATATAATACAATAAATATGGTTTTATAAATATAGTTTCCATTTATTAATATCATTGATACACACACACACACATATATATATATATATATATATATATATATATATATATATATATATATATATATATAAAGAATTAATATCTAGTAACATATATATACATACAGATGCATATCAATGCTAGCAAATATATAGGTTTTGTCTTAGTAACTTTGTGGTTCAATGCATGGGGTTGCAGAACAATAATATGAGAGACGTAAAATAAGAAAATTATAAAATTAACTTACTTACTAAAATTTTACTCCCAACTAATTAGTTTCTGAAATGGAATAAATATACTTTCCGAAGAAAGTATTGAGAAGCATTTCGTCGTCAGGGAAGACTATTCTCAGCTAAGTATCCAGGCAAAGCGTGGACTCTGGAAACTTATACAAAAATAATTCAGTGGATAGAAAATAGCAAAGCGTGGACTTACTTCCTAGCCATTGAGAAAATCACTGCCTCTGCGTCGGTGGCAAATTCCGACGCAGAGGCAGTGATTTTCTCAATGGCTAGGAATTCAGTACACGCTTTGCTATTTTCTATCCACTGAATTATTTTTGTATAAGTTTCCAGAGTCCACGCTTTGCCTGGATACTTAGCTGAGAATAGTCTTCCCTGACGACGAAATGCTTCTCAATACTTCTTCGGAAAGTATATTTATTCCATTTCAGAAACTAATTAGTTGGCATTGAAATTTTATTAAGTAAGTTAATTTTATAATTTTGTTATTTTACGTCTCTCATATTATTGTTCTGCAACCCCATGCATTGAACCACAAAGTTACTAACACAAAACCTATATATTTGCTAGCATTGATATGTATCTGTATGTATATATATGTTACTAGATATTAAATCTTCATAATTATCTCCAAATTATTTGTCGAGCAATATTGGCCAAGACTGCTGCTATGGTAGCAGGCAGGCCGCTGTCTTATTAACAAACCACTTTCCACTGATTGACCTCGATGTCACGTGATTGATTCTTTTTGAATTTGCCACCGACGCAGAGGCAGTGATTTTCTCAATGGCTAGGAATTCAGTCCACGCTTTGCTATTTTCTATCCACTGAATTATTTTTGTATAAGTTTCCAGAGTCGACGCTTTGCCTGGATACTTAGCTGAGATTAGTCTTCCCTGACGACGAAATGCTTCTCAATACTTTCTTCGGAAAGTATATTTATTCCATTTCAGAAACTAATTAGTTGGGAGTGAAATTTTAGTAAGTAAGTTAATTTTATAATTTTCTTATTTTACGTCTCTCATATATATATATATATATATATATATACAAAGAAATAAGATTTCGCTTCAAGCATAGCTTTATATAAAAATGTATAAAAATTTCCTATTTCTAAAGAAACACGGCTTTAGGAAGCCGTAGCTATGCAAACACCGGGGGCTACGCCCTCTGGTGGTGTCCAGCGGAAGCTAGGAAGACAACCGTCTATACATTTCAGGCTTGACTGGTCTTCCTGAGAACAGTCCCTCCCACCGCTTCCTACTGCTGGACTTGAAAACAGTCGAGAATATATAGCTTTCTCGTCTGTGTAAATGAGGCGATTAATCTCATTTGAATATGAATCTGCACTATCTATATTAGATATTAATTTTAAAATGAAAATGATAACAACAAAGTCAAGTTATTTCTCCTATTCCTATCACTGTTTTACGATCGTTTCGAAGGTTCGATCATACTGAAATATTGACTGATCTATAGCAGTTATATAACTCTATACTATCAGGTTTATATATAGGTTTGATCAGCCCATCTTCTTCGATATATATATATATATATATATATATATATATATATATATATATGAAGTATGTATATATATATATGAAGTATTCGGGACGTCGACGGCCGAGCTCCTGCCGTTTCTAGCTTTTGAAACAGCAGAAGCTCAGCCGTCGGTGACCTGACTCCTTCACTTCAAGTTACCCACTCTACTACACCAAGTATCGAGTAATTTGCTGAGTAATGGTCTAACAGGTTTTTACTGCATCCATTCTTATTTATATATATATATATATATATATTAGAAAGTGAGGTTTTTTTTACAAAATGAAAAATAACCGAGGTGTCCTACACGAGTGAAAGTATAAAGAAAAAGAGATGCAACTGGAGTCTTATTTTTTTTTTTTTTTAGATATATATATTTATTTGGTTCCTTTACCGGTTTCGCAGTTCTTCTGATTTTCAAAAGGTGAGTTGAGATGGAGGGTCTGTGGTTTTTCTCACATCTGGTTGGTCTCTGAATGTTACTTGTTTTATATGGAAAAAGTGGCTCGAAATGCCAGGTTTTTCGAGAAGTAATTTGATTGGTTTGTCAATAATTATAATAAATTTCGCGCCAGTTCGCGTTACAATAGTTCTTCAAATAAGAGGAGGGGGGGGGGGGTTGCAGGTCGTTTTTTCATATATGAGTGTTTGAATTTCTTTTTACTTGAAAAAAGGAGGCTCACGAAGGCTTTTTTTTGGTTGGTTATAAATGAAATTATGGCTGTCACGTGAGCAAATTTTCATTAAATTGTTGTGCCCTTATTTGGAAATCCATTCTGTAGCCTTTTTTTAGAGAATTTTTTGTAAGTGAAAGATAATTATAAAGAGAAAGGGATGGGAGAATTGTTCTGGTTCAGTGAATATGGTTAGTTAGCTGGGGTGTCAGAATTCAGATTTTCTATTGAATAAAGAAAGTAAAGATATGTGTGTTTATTTGTGTGCTTGTGTGTGTGTGTGTGTGTGTGTGTGTTTGAATGTCTTTACTTTAAAAAAAGGTGGCTCACGAAGGCTTTTTTTTAATAAACGTGATTTGATTGGTTATAAATGAAATTTGGCTGTCACGTGAACAAGTTTTCATTACATTTTTGCGCCCTTATTTGGAAAACTATTCTGTAGTCTTTATAGCGAATGTTATGACAATGGAAAGATAGTGGTCAAGAGAAATGGCATTGGGAGAATTGTTCTGGTTCAGTGAATATGGTTAGTTCGCTGGGGTGTCAGAGTTCAGATTTTCTATTGAAGTGAAGATATGTATGTTTATTTGTGTGCTTGTGTGTGTATGTGTGTTTTGGAAGATGATTCTATTAGTAGAAATAGAGGAGGGAGTTGTGTGTGTGTGCGAGTATGTTAAGATGGAGAGAATATATATTTTGTGTGTGTGTATATATATGTGTGTAGGAAAGTGGTTCTATTAGTAGAAATGGGGAGGGAGTTGTAGGTGTGGGCGTTGTTATGTGTGTGTATGGGTGTTATGTGTGTGGGAGTATGGTTAGCATGTTAAGATGAAGAGAGTATATATATATATATATATATTGTGTGTGTGTGTATGTGTGTGTGTAGGAAAGTGATTCCTTTAGTAGGAATATTTTTGAATGAACATATTTTCCTTACTTATTCGTGTTTGCTGTTCTATTGTCAGTGCAAACGTATGTTAAGGTTTATTTAGTTCGGGTTTTTATTTTCTAAAGTAGAAGGTGTTATGTGTGTGTGTGTATGTCATATTATGGTGTTGACATAATGTATATTAAGCCATATTTAATGTTGGTCTATATTTTTGAATAAACATATTTTCCTTATTTATTCGCATTTGTTCTGTTGTATTGTTAGCGCAAAGGTAAAATGGGAAGACTTGGAATTTGGGTGTCTTATTACTTGCGCAAATGTCTAGATGTGCACTTAGTGGTATCTGTCTCGTGGTTGGATGTCGTAATTGTTGGCGATGAACTGTCATTCTGTTTCTGAGTGTGAGTTTAGTTTGTCCTATATAATCTTCATTGCATCCTTTACATTTAATGGCATGAAGTAGATTTTTTGATGAGCAAGTGAAGTGATTTTTTACAGTAAAATTTTGTCCTGATTTAAATGTATACGTGTTGCCTTCAATGAGGTGAGTGCAGGTTCCACAATTAGAGCGACCACATTTTTTTATACTTGGTTGTGGGTTTGTGGTAGGTAATTTGGCATTGGTGAGTAATGTTTTCAGTGATTTTGGTTGTCTTTTGCTTTTGATTATTTTGTGTGTTTCAAGGGATTTTTCATTCTTGGGTTTTGTTTTAGTAGTGGGATGTTATTGTGAATAGTGTTGTAAGCTTCCGCATTTCTTGGGTTGTGTGTTGAGATATATGATAGAATATTGGACGTACCTTGAATTTGTTTCTGTTTCCGTAATTCATCAATGCCTATTGCTTTAGCCCTTTCTATTCCATTATTTATTAGTAATAGTGGGTACTCTCTCTCGAGTAGAATTTCCTTTAATTCTTGAAGTCTTTTATTTCGCGTTTCATAATTGGAGACAATTGTGCAAATTCTTCTTGCTAGGTTAAAAGGAATGTTCGTCTTCGTGTGCTTTCGATGGTTGGAGGTGAATAGCAGATATTGTTTGGAATCTGTTGGTTTGTAGTGTATGTCAGTTTCGATATTTGTGTCTTTTTTTAAGATTAAGATGTCCAGAAATGGGAGTTGATCTTGGCTGTATTCCATTGTGAATTGGATGTGGTTATTGATGCCGTTTATTAAGTTTTTGAAATCCTTCAGTTGGCCGAGTGTGTGGGACCAAAAAATGAGGCAATCATCCAAGTAGCGTTTCCAATTTTCTGATAAATATTTGTGGAAGTTCAATCCGTATTTTGATTTGGACTGTTCATATATCTGGACTTCTAAGTATGCCATGACTAACTTGGCATAAGTTGGAGCGGCTTTTGTACCCATCGCAGTCCCCGATATTTGCTTGTAAGTATTGCCATCGAAATCAAAAAAGTTGTTCTGTAGAATGAATTTTAATCCCTCATTGATGAAGCTTTTTTCTATTCTGTCAGGTATCTCATTGGGATATTTCTCTAGCCAGAATCCTATTGCTTCTAGTCCGTATTGGTGTGGGATCGTTGTGTAGAGATTCACTACATCGAAAGACACAATAATAGTGTCGTTGTTGACATGTTTGGGGAGGTGGTTTAAGAGGTCCAAATCGTCTCTTACAAGGCTTGGTATGTGTTTCAGTATTGGTTTCAGTAGTATGCCTATAAAGTTGCTCAATCTGTGTGTTTCACATTGTGGGCCCGCTACAATTGGTCTTAATTTAAGGTATGTGGGGTATTGTGTGTTCACGCAGGCTGAGGTGGATTGTTTACAGGCATCGTTGATTATTTTACACTTGTGGATCTTCGGAAGTCCGTAAAGGTTGCTGGTTTTGTATTCAAAATTTGTTAAATAATCGCGTTCCTTTTTAGTTAGGTCTTCCTGGTATCGATAAATCAGTGTGTTTAATTGGGTCATTATTTTTGATTGCTGGTAGTTTTTTACTCTATCATAGTAATTAGTATTTTGTAAGATAGAGAACATAGAATTTTTATATTTTTCAGCCTCCATAATGACAACAGTACTTCCCTCGTCCGCTTGCTTAATTATAATGTCCGTATTGTTTTTTAGTTCATGGATAATCTCCCATTCCCTTCGACTCGTGTTGGGTTTGGGTTTAGGTTGCGGTAGTTCATGATATGGGAAGGTAGCTATGTGGTCACAACATTTGTCCAGAACTCTGTTTCTACCTTTTGTTGGGTTGTAGCTGCTTTTATTCCGTACAATTAATTCGTCGTTATTCTCCTTGTCAAAGAATTCCTCTGTGAGACGTAATTTTCTACAGAAGTGTGAGATATCGTCATTTATCTCGTTGGGGTTAGAGTATTGTGGTGTTGGTGTGAATTTCAGACCTTTGGAGAGAATTTTTACTTGTTGGGCTGAGAGGTTTGTATTTGAAATGTTAATTATTTTCGGTTTTTCAAAATCGGTTTGTGCCACCGGGTGTCGTGAGTCCTGTAGCCTTGGTCTAAAAAATGATTTTTCTGGAATGTTTTTTCAATGGTATTATTATATCTAATGGTATTTCCCCTGTTGTTGTGTGGTCTTGTATAGAAGTTTCGGACGTATTGAGGTTCGGTTTGTTGATAGTCCGGGTTGTAGATTTTGTTCCTTTGTGTGGGTTGGGATCTACGGTTTTGGAACAGGCTCTGTGTGGGCAGGGGTCTACGGTTTTGGAATAGGTTTTGTGTGGGTTGTGATCTGCGGATCAGGTCCTGCCTTGTGTTCGGGGATCTTTGGTTTTTGTTAGTAGGGTTATAGTTTTGTCTATGGTTTCTGGGATTATCGTTGTAGTTTTGCTGGGGGTATGTTGGACGTTTTGTTACTTTTTTTGTTATTTGTTGTGCATGTGGTTGTGTGAGTTTTAGTTTGTTTTAAAAATGGGTTACCTGTATGTTGTTCATTTTTGAAGTCCATTTCGTAGTTGTTGAACCAGGTGGCGTTTTTTTCCCATCGCTGGAGGGATGTTAGTTCTTCATCCTCACAGTTTTCTTTCCAAAGTTTTAGGTTTTTTTTGTAGAGTAGGACTTCAGAGTGCTTTGAGATTTCTGTGTCCATCTGTTGGTCGAGTGACTTGAATTTTTCTTCGTTGGAGTTCGCTCTTAATCGCAACAGTTCTATTTCTGTTTTAAATTTTGTCCAATGCCATCTTTTCCCTAAGTCTTTGTTGGTTTTCTGGTTCATTCGGGATGGGTTTTATTTGGAGTTTTTTGGGGAGGATGATTGGGGTAGAGTTTAGCCACTTTTCATATATGTCTGCCTTGGCATTATTTTTTTATAACCAACCAAAAAAGCCTTCGTGAGCCTCCTTTTTTCAAGTAAAAAGAAATTCAAACACTCATATATGAAAAAACAACCTGCGACAACCCCCTCCCCCTCTTATTTGAAGAACTATTGTAACGCGAACTGGCGCGAAATTTATTATAATTATTGACAAACCAATCAAATTACTTCTCGAAAAACCTGGCATTTCGAGCCACTTTTTCCATATAAAACAAGTAACATTCAGAGACCAACCAGATGTGAGAAAAACCACAGACCTTCCATCTCAACTCACCTTTTGAAAAGCAGAAGAACTGCGAAACCGGTAAAGGAACCAAATAAATATAAATATTTAAAAAAAAAAAAATTAAATAAAAAATAAAAAAAATAAGACTCCAGTTGCATTTTCGATTTCATCTCTTTTTCTATATATATATATATATATATATATATATATTTATATATATCAAAGTTATGCATACAAACTAATCGAAGAAGAGAGATAAGTGATTAATTATGAGAATTATTTGCTTGCAGTGAAGGGGACAGTGTGCTCAATGCATACTAGATGCAAGACAAGTGAAAAATGTGAGTAATCCAGAGATATAATGTCAAGGAAAAATTTTGTAGGCACAGCTTTAATATAGAAATTAGAGAAAACAATACCAAATTCTTGAACAAATATAGTTAATGGTTGACAAAATTTCGAAACCATAAAGAGGCAAAAAGTACGCAAGTTCATGCAGAAGTATATATAAATAAGTGGCCTACTATATGTGTGTGTATGCATATGCATTTTAACATTTATATATCCCAGAGCAATTGTTTTATCTAGTTGGGATTGAATATTTGTTCAATCCAGAGCTATATTTCTATCCTTCCGATATAAATGAATATATACTTTTCCTACGACTATTATATTTGTTTTAATTCAATAGAGTTGTGGGGGAGTTCCATTACCTAAATTTCACTAATGTTTTTAACATTATGAAGAGATCACGAATGGACATCTCAGCAGTTTAAGAAGAAAGGTCTTCCATTGAACAAGCACAGCATCCAATTCTCTTGATCGGAATATTTCCATGTTCAAACCCGACATTTTCCCGTGTGTTGATTCTTAGTTATATGCATATGATATGAAGTGTCAGATATGTTATAGTCCCAGGTCACGTAAACATTGTGTCACTTGAATGCCAATCTCTCTCATACTAATATAGTCAGGCTAATACAAGATAAAGTGCTGATAGAATGCTGCTTTTATCAGTTCACCACTTTATTGAATGGAGATTAAATACGCTTTTAACAACATCTACGGACATGTTAGTTTTCATATTTTGGCATTTGCATAACAAGTAAGAATGGCTGTTGAAATAACTGAGTGAGCACACACAGAAGTGCCCCAATGTCAGTTAAAACAGTCAAAATTTTGAGATCCGGAGACTGAAAGGCAATTTGTTGTAAAGTGAGAACTACGAAGAAAAAGTGTTTAGAAAACGTTAGGTCATTTCAAATTTTGTCCTATTTAATTTTCGGAGTGTAACATTGGTGACAAGAAATGCTGTTTTACTCTACAGCCTGACTATATTCCTGATAATATCCAACTGAAAAGGGTGATTATTCCACGTTACTTACCATTATCTATTCTTGCTCCTGTATCCAAAAGAAGTGTCTACGTATGTCCGAGCATGTCACTGTACCTGCGTCTAGGTAGTGTATTTATATATAAGTGATACAGGACTAGAACTGTTTCATCGTGATGATTCCATTCGAATAACACAGTTCTAACCTAGTAGAAGTCATTTCTATATCAAATAAAACATACCTATACTCTACCAAATTGTTGAGTATATTTTTAACTGTGGTTAACCCCTAACATAACTCGAGAATCAACATATATATATATTGATTAAATAGCGGGAGGTTATATCCGATGTAAGTAGACCACTCAGTCTGAATTACCTGTTCGTTATAGACTTGGTTCCACCACAAATTACCACACCGTACACGAGGTCGCGCGTTTCACTTAAAGAACGTTCAACCCTTGTAAGGCTGCAGTGAGAACGGAAGGGTATAAGCGTTGATTGGATTCTGCGCGACAGACGAAATTAGTTTGGTGAGACAAGTCATATTGACTATTGCAGGGGAGACAATTTTCGTTTGAGTTAGTTCATTCCGGGTTGAGGACAGCGATTAAAAAAATTGGCTCTTGTGTTAAGACAAGTACTATTACGTAACATTTGCAAGATATTCACTCTTTCACAGCTTACAGGGCATTGCTCCATTTCCGTTTTAGCAATTACTTGAACCAATTTATTGTTTCATCTAATAACTTGTTCACCCTTACACCTTTAGAGTGTTGATAAATAATATAAGAAATATTTTTTTTATTAATTATAATCAATTGATATATGGATCATGAAACCGCTATTGAGCTAACAACTACGTATGATATTATCAAGGCCAAAAGCATGCTGTGCTATCGAAATAAAAAAAAAAAACTAGTTAATAAATCCGTTGCTACTGATTTACATTTGATTTAATTGGGCCTATGGCTCGAGGTTATTAAGCAGACAAAATTCATAGGTCTTATATATACCTCTATTAAAAGTGAATTTAAGCAAATATTTTGATGGGAAACAATAACATTTGCATAGAACTAACTATTTTCGTTATATTCAATAGTGCCATGAGATATGTCGCAATCGCCGGCTTTAATAACACTTCACAGGTTCTTCGGATATATGACAACCGTATTAACAGATCCAGGTAGGCTAAACACGAAAAGCACTATCGACTTCCCCATTTTTCCTATTTGTTTCTAAAGGCCATCTATGACTTTATACACCACATATTTCTTTGCCCGTTCATGATGCATATCTGAAAATGTTTGCAAGATAATTTATTTGGAATGGCGTTATAGCCAGTAGAAATTGGAGCAAAACTCGTACAAAATGTCTGGCCGACACATAGAGGTTGATAACATTATTTGTCGAGGGTATGATTCCGTGAATTATAGTGAAAGTAAGGCTAAAAGTTCATTGAATTTTACTAATTATGTAATCGTCTCATCTAGATTGCAAGTGTCAACAATTGTGAAATTTCGTGGAGAAAGTCAAACCGAGATAATAAGATTATCTTTGGTATTGTCCTTTAATATATTTTAGTAATATCGTCAGTAGAATTCAATTTGTAATAGCCACAATTGTCGAAAGCCACCCGAGCAGTATAATAAGGGCAAACCGCAATAATTATAGAGCCTCAAGCAGAATTAAGTCTGAAGCAGACGATTGTCCTAATAGTTGGGTATATTGGTATTTAATTTGAAATGTACACAGTGTACACTATTACTTTCCAGTTTGGATTCTTTCCCTGGAAATATAGCCATTGCTTTTCGATTTACTTATGGGATCGATGTCTGGACTTGTATACATATATCTTACTTATACTCCCTCAATTTCTTTTCAAGGAACCTGGCAAAGCGTGAATGATGGAAAGGCGTAGATATCAAATCAATTCGGGCTACTAATATCTTGAAAGACTAATTTTCTAAACTTGATGGGAAAATTTAGATCATGTCAGCCAGCCTCTTTTCACAACTAAAAATACGGCAGCAGCAGCAGAAATAGCATCAACGACAAATCAACAACAATAATAACAACAACAATAATGACGACGATGACGACGGCGAACTACAGCATCAAAAACACCAGAGAGGATACACTGAAAAACAGTTACATAAGACGAGTCAAATGCTACCTCGTCAGCCATATTTTGGTATGCCATTTCACGCATTAAGAGGGACATTGTATTACTTATGTCATCCACTGAACAAAACTGTACTAGTCCTGTAGATGTCATTTTAATCTGAAATAAATTATTTAACCTCTCTACTTAATGTATTGAGTACCTTATTTAACTGTGGTCTCTATTCGTTCAACAATATATAAAAATGGGTGTGTGGGCGTTTGCTACAATTTAAGTGTGACATCTTGGATGATTTTTAAGTTTATGCATGGTAATATTAATAATATTTCTAGTTAAAGAAGAAATTTAGAGGCAAGGAAAAAGTAGAAACTAAACTAGAAAAAAATAAATAATAAGAAAGAATTAAAGAACGGAAGAACGAATGAAAGATAGGGAGAAACAAAGAATGAATCGTTGAGAAAGGAGAAGAAATATATAAAGAAACACAAAAACAAGCAAAGACAAAAAAAAAATGGAAAGAAAACAGAATGTATTTTGTTTGGCGATTTTCGGCAGGAGTTCTTACTGCTGAGTGCATTGTAGAACACATCATGACAATCTCTGCATTATCTCAGGCAACTGTTAGAACCGACCATCGAACAGTCTTGTCATTATTAGAGTGCACAGATGGTTAATTGCTGTTATTACCATGGAACCATTCCATTTGGTATTGCAACGATGTGCATATCCGCAGGGCTGTACAATTCTAAAGCACGTAGCTGTCTAAAGTGAAGCATTTCATTCTCTTTGCAAACGCTATTTATCTCTTGTGAGTCCGTCTGTCTCTCTGTCTGTCTTTAAGCCTCTCTCTCCATTTCTTCCTGCTTTCTCCCCCCCCCTATCTTTCTGCACCTCTTTCTCTCTGTCTCCCCTCTTCCTACTTCTCTTTGTGTCACTGTTTTCCAGGCTGTCTCATTATGTCTTATCGTCTCTGCATATATATATATATATATATATATATATATATATATATATATATATATATATATATATATATATATATATATATATATTTATAAAGATATATACACACACACATATATATATATATATATATATATATACATTTACATATATATATATACATACTTATATATATATGCATATATATAAATATATATATGCATATATATATATATATACACATATATATATATATACATATATATATATACATATATATATATACATATATGTATACATATATATATATATATACATATATATTATTCCCATTATTTC
>OZ024742.1:304357517-304360017 GCA_964016885.1 Eledone cirrhosa | reverse complement strand
GAATGCTATCAGCAGGTCTTCGGGGTAGCGATGGGAATTATCGTTATATCGACGACTGTATCGGTGCCACCTCTCTATCACGAGAATAGCTCGGCTGTTTTCTTTCTTTTGTCCTATCTGTCCATCCTGCTCTCACTTTCACCGCTGCCTCCGTCTCCGATTCTTCTGTCACTTTTCTAGATATCTCTCTATCTATACCACACTCTCTCTACTTCCATCTTCATTAAACCAACAGACTCCCAATCTTATCTCGACTTCACCTCCTCCCATCCAACCCACACCAAACACATCCATAGCCTATTCCCAATTCCACCGTCTTCGTCGGCTCTGTAGCCAGGACGACGATTTCGAAACCCATTCCCTTCACATGGCTTCCTGCTGCATCGAGCGTCGATATCCCCCACCCTGATCCAAGCTGCTCTCACCCGCGCCCGTGAAACAGACCGCACCACAGCCCTCTCACCTCACCCCCACCCTCACAACACCCGCCTTCCTTTCCCTCTCACCTACCACCCCATCACCCTACCACTCTGGCGACAATCCTCCGTTCCTTCCTCATCCTCTCTTCTGACCCCGTCACTCCTCGCTTTTTTCAAAGCCCACCCATTCCTGGGTGACCTCCTGGTTCGCATTCCTTCTCGTTCTCTCCCACGACTCCACCCGGCTCTCATGCTTGTTCTCGTTCCTGCTGCAACACTTGTCCCTTCATTTCCACCCTCACCACTCTTACAGGCACTAACGGGTCTTTCCGTATCCGCCACTCTTTCACCTCCACATCCACCCACGCTGTCTATGCCCTCCGGTGTTCCCTTTGCGGGTCTTTATACATCGGACAAACGCGACGCCGTATGGCGGCCGTTTTGCTGAGCATTTGAGGGACATACGACTTCGTTTGGTTCTCGTGTTGCCCGTCATTTCTGTTCTCCGGGTCATTTTCCCTACATGTTTCAGTCCTGAGTGTCTGTCCTTTTACAACATGGATCACAGGACTCGCACATCAGGATTCACCACATTGGGTCTTATTCCTCTCTTGGACTCAACTCACCTCCTCAATTTCTTTAATACACTGTCTATTATCACACGCGCTTGTACATTTACCGCTAGATTGCTTTCGTTCACACTTGATCATTAACATCTAATATTACAACTAATACCGACCGAATAAATATGCTCACTCCACTTTTCCATTCACAAATCCTTATATTAACATACTTTTGCTCATAGCTTCGTACTTACATACACACACACTCTTTTACTTACATATACACACACATTTCCTCTTAGTACGGAAGTATAATAACCCCCTCTACCTCCTTCCCACCCCACCCCACCCCTCCTCAACCTGAAATGCGGCCACTATGGTTATGCGATTACTTCTTACCTATCTGCATTTTCTGTTTGTAGAGCTGTTTTTATGTACCTGTGTATATGCGTATATGTATAAGTACTTATTTGTATGTATTTGTATGAGTGGCCGTTCGTTAGAATGCATATCGCTGTGTGTAGGTGCGTTCACTTCTCCTCTTTGTGTGTATATTTATATTTATTTGTATGTATATATGGTGTTGTGTATATGTGTGTGTGTATATATGTGTGTATATATATATGTATATATATATATATATATAACGTAACGATATATTATCACTACATTATTGATAACCTGAAATTTTATTAATCTCCTATACAGTTGAGCAACTAATTCAGCATACGCCTCTAAAATGGAAAGGCACCAATTGGATATGTCGTTAAAAAACATACCTATTCAGGCAAAAAGGGAATATATTCTAGGTATTATACGAAGGACCAATGATTTTATTCGACGAATCTAATGGAAAACATTCCATTTTGACAAAAGCCGTATAAACCAAACATCGGATCTTAACAAGGATAAATTTGGATTTAAATCTTACAAGAACCCACCCTCAAACCCACTTTTGGATGCATTTGAACAAGACCTAATGGATATGATCATGGAGATCAAATTTACAAAACGGAAGAACAATAAACTACAGAATGACATCACGGCACTGCTCAATAATCTAAAAAACGCCAATGGAATTATTGTTAGAGCAGACAAAACATCAAACGTATATACCATGGATGTGGACACTTACAATAACTTCATCCGTAAGGAATTGCATAAAAAATACAGGAAAACTAATGAAGCTACACTTAAAAACATCAACAACTCGGCATGTGAAATTGTTAAAAAACTTTGTATTGACGATAGAACGCAACCCTTAACACCAGCTATACCATCCTTCAACCTGAAGGACCACAAGGTAAACTTCGATACTAACCCTAATATTAGACTTATATGCCCCTCTAAATCTGATATAGGCAAAATTAGCAAATATATACTAGACAGAATTATCCCCCAAGTTAAGGTTAAAGTAGAGATTAAACTATGGGGTAACACTCATGAAGCAATAAGATGGTTTAATAACATTACTGATAAGAAAAAATCAAAATTTATTCATAGTTTGATATTGATGAA
>OZ024742.1:304342517-304350017 GCA_964016885.1 Eledone cirrhosa | reverse complement strand
TATATATATATATATATATATATATATATATATATATATATATATATATATATATATATGAAAACGGAGAAAAAGACGATTATTGGGAAGAAAAAATTTTGTTTTCCTTTTTATTTTTTCACACTTTTTTCTGGATTATAAAATGATTAAAACGTAATATTTTACTTTGTGTGAAGTGTAAAGGTATATGTTGATTTATTTATTAATTAACAATGGCATTTATTTATTTATTTATATATTTAATAATTGTCTATTACCGGTTTCAGCATTTTATACATTATCAAATGATAATATGTATTGTGTAAAATGGTGGTGTTGAACATGTTAAGGAAATGGTACAGAAAGAATAATGTTATTTACAAACAAGGTTTATGAAGTGAAAAGAAAAAAGAGAAAAGGGGGTCAATGAGGAATATAATAAGACAATGTGAAAGAAAAATGATATTATTTACAGGCATAGTTCTTGAAGATAAGCAGATCAAAATGTGTTAATATAGCAAGAGTGCTTAGTTGATCCATGATGGAGGTAAATAGTAGTCTGGGGTTTGATATGAATTCCCTTTTTAGAGATTTAATATATAAGGGGAGGTAATTCACGGTGGCAAAGAAATGATAGATGGTATTTATTTAAGAAAAAGGATTAGGTAGGGTATAGGGAGGTAACTCTTTAGAGAGACATAGGTATTTGTATTTGGTTCATTGTTCGTTCCAGTTTTAGTTTAGTCCGAAGTTTAGTGCATTAAGTAGAGGTTGGAATTTGTTAATGAAATACGTTTCCCTATTGGTACGATGGATAAAAGTAGCTTTGTCTATGAATTTGTAAATGGGGAAAATTTTAAAATTTGGATGTTGGTTGGGTGCACCATAGGCGATATGTTCACTAAATGCAATCTTTCTGTATTCCTGTATTTTGATTTGTGATCTATAGACGGTCATACGTTGTCGGAGGCTGTTTTCTGTCTGTCCTATGTCGTGCTCTTGACAACCTGAGCAGGTCAAATCATAGATTAGGTTTTCAGATGCACATGTAAAGTTGTGTTTAACTGTGAAATGTCCTTGTTTAAAATTATTAAATATATAAATAAATAAATGCAATTGTTAATTAATAAGTAAATCAACTAATACCTTAACACTTCACACAAAGTAAAATATTTCGTTTTAATCATTTTCTAACCCAGAAAAAAGAGGGAAAAATAAAAAGGAAAAAAAAATATTTTTCTTTCTAATAATCCTCTTTTTCTCCCTGTTTTCATATATATATATATATATATATATATATATATATATATATATATATATATATATATATCCTAACTCGTGTGCTCCCTCTCCATATTTTATCATTATTATTCACTCCCACACGAGATACAGAAAATGTCTACTAACACAAAAACAGACTCCACTCTCATTAGCATCAATCAAGAGATACTCTAAGAACTACAAAAAATAAACTCTAATTTATCCATACTCACCAACAAACTTAATTCTACAAGTGAAGAAACAGTCCCCAAATACACATCCTATGAAATCAACGACAATATCAACAACTTATGTGAAACAAATAAAACACGCCTGAATAAGAACACAAATCCTATTCAAGCGAACGAAAAAACACATGACACTAATACACTTACAACTTACCAAATAAAAAACTAATGGTACACATCTCTTAAAAAGAGGAAATTCTCCTTTTGGAAGATGATACAAAACAATAACAAAGCGGAGATCTATGAAAAATGGATTAACTCATCCCCATTAATAATCCCCCGCAAACTACAAATTAAATCCATCCCAAACGAACTCGAGACACAAAGGCGCCTCAGGGAAAGAATGGCACTTGATAACATAAAAACCGAAATTGAACTCCTTAAATTGAGAGCCCAAACAAATGAAGATAGGATCAAATCAATCGACGATGAGATTAATCAAGCAATTATCAATAAAACCAAAGTATTTTGAAGTATATAAAACCAAAGTATTTTGATTTGTGATCTATGGACGGTCATACGTTGTCGGAGGCTGTTTTTTGTCTGTCCTACGTAGTGCTCTTGACAACCTGAGCAGGTCAAAACATAGATTAGGTTTTCAGATGCACATGTAAAGTGTTTAACTGTGAAATGTTGTCCTTGTTTAAAATGGAATGTTGAACCTTCTATTAGATTTATGCATATGCCACAGTTGGGCCTTCCGCATTTTGTTACTGTAGGGTTCATTGTGAGCGTTGGTTGGATTTTGGCTTATTTGAAGATTTTTTTTATGGATTTAGGTTGTCTTTTGTTGTTTATGATGTTGTGTGTTTGGAGGATTGTGTTCATTCTTGGGTCTCTTTTTAGTAAATGAATGTTCTGGAGGATGGTGTCGAATGCCTCATTGTTGAGGGGGTTATTAGTGGAGATGTATGATAGTGTGTTCTGTTGCGGTTCATTCCTGGGTTTGGGGTGTTTGAGTTCCTGGATGTCGAGTTTTAGGGCACGTTGGAATCCATTGTTGATTGGGGATGGTGGGTAGTTTCAGCTGATAAATGTGTTTTTTAATTCTTCTAGTCGTGTGTAGCATGTGTATTTATCTGAAACTATTGTGCAGATCCTTCTGGCTTGGTTATAGGGAATTGCCATTTTGGTATGTTGAGGGTGGCACGAGTTGAATGGAAGGTATTGTTTAGAGTCTGTGGGTTTGTAGTATATGTCTGTTTCTATTTTGTTGTTTGTTTTCTTGATGAGGATGTCGAGGAAAGGGAGTTGTTCATGGCTGTAATCCATTGTGAATTGTAAGTTACTGTTGAGTCCATTTAGAAGTGTTTTAAACTCAATCAGTCTATCTATACTTTCATGCCAGAGGATGAAGCAGTCGTCCAGATATCTCTACCAGTTCTTTTCTATGTGTTGGTAGAAGTGGTTACGGTATTTGTCTAGAACTTTGCGGTAGAGTGTGGTTTCCAAATATCCCATGACAAGGCTGGCGTATGAGGGGGCTACTTTCGTGCCCATGGCAGTCCCAGATTTCTGTCTAGTGTTTGGCTTCGAATTCGAAGAAATTGTTTTCCAAGATGAATTTGAGTCCCTCCAACACACATTCTATAGGGATGCGCTGTGGGAGCTCACTGGGGAAATTTTCAAGCCAGAATTGTATTGCCTCTATACCTAGGTTCTGTGGGATATTGGAATATAAATTGATGGCATCAAATGTTACTAGTAGGGTATGTTCATTATTGAGTGTTGTTGGGAGGTGGTTGAGCATGTCAAGGCCGTCTCTTATGAACCTTTTTATGTGTTTTAGGAAAGGTTTAAGCAGAATATCTAGGATATTGCTTAGGTGGTGGGTTTCACATGTGGTACCTGCTATTATGGGTCTTAATTTAAGGTCATCAGGAGGGGGTATATTGATGTAAATGTATGTGGCTTGTATGCAGGCCCTACCTATTACTTCACTTTTGTGTGTCTTTGGGATACCGTAGAAGAGGCTGGTTCTACTTTTGAAATTGGTGATGTAGTTGTATTCCTTGTCTGTAAGACCTTCTTTGTAAAGGATTGTTAGGGATTTTAGGTTTCTCATTATTTTCTGTTGTGTGTAGTGTTGGGCCTTTTCATAATATGTTTGGTTTTCTAGAGTTGAGAGTGCTAGAATCGTGTAGTAATCTGTCCTCATAAGGATTACTGCACTCCTTTTATTTGCCTCTTTGATTGTTAGGGTTTTGTCGTTTTTGAGACTGTTAAGACCATTCCATTCTTTTTTGATTAGGTTTGGTTTTTGTTTATGTCTGTGTAGGTGATGGTATGGGTAATTAATAATGTGTTCGCAGAATTGATCGAGGAATTTGTTCTTGCATTTTGGTTGAGTGTAGTTGCTTCTATTTCTGGCTATTGAGTCATCCTCATTGTATTTCTCGTATAGTTGCTCGCTGAGTCTTAGTTTTCTACAGAATTCTTTAATATCATCATTCATTTCGGGATAGTTTGGTCGTTGGGGAGTTGGTGTAAATTTTAGACCTTTGGAGAGCATGTTGATTTGGTCTGTTGTTAATTCTTTAGAGTTTAAATTAACAATTTTTATTACATTTTGTGTCTCCTGTGTGTTTTGTGTTATCTTGGTACGCTGTGTCTGTGTGCTGTGTCTAAAAAATGATTACGGAAGTTGTGGTCGCTGTTGAAGTTTGGATGTCTCTTATGGTTGTATTGGCCCCTGCTGTTGTTGTTAGATGGTGTGTAGCTATGGTGGTTGTTGAAGTTTGGTTGCATCGTGTGGTTGTATTGAGCCCTGCTGATGTTGCTGTATGGTGTGTAGATTTGATGGACGTGGTTATAGGGTATGAAGTCGTGGTGGTTGTTGAAGTTGGGTTGTATCGTATGGTTGTGTTGAGCACTGCTCTTGCTGTAGGGTGTGTAGACTTGGTGGTAGTTGTAATAGGGTTGTCTTGTGTGGTTATATTGAGTCCTACTGTTGCTGTTATATGGTGTGTAGTTATGGTGGTTGTAGTGGTTAGGGTGTCTCGTGTGGTTGTATTGCCCCTGCTGGTGTTGTTGTAATAGGATGTGGTTAGTGGAGGAGGGTAGATGAGGGTTTCCTTATAGTTGGTGTGTCGTTGTTAGGCTCTATGTGGCATGTGTGGTGGGTGTAGGAGGTAGGGGCGAGGTGATGCCTGCTTTTTTTGGTATGTGGGGAGGTATTGTTTTTTTTATTGATGTTTGTTGTTGTGCGGTCTTTGGGTGGTGATTGACTTTTCTTGTTATTATGATTTTAATGAAGCGGTTCTTGGATGTGTGTTCTTTTTGGAAAAGGGTTTCATATTTAAAGAACCAGATTTCGTTGACATCCCAACGTTGAAGGGATTTTAAATCTTCCTTATTACAGTCCTCTAACCATACTTTCTACGGTGGTGTCTTTGGTTTTATTGATAATTGCTTGATTAATCTCATCGTCGATTGATTTGATCCTATCTTCATTTGTTTGGGCTCTCAATTTAAGGAGTTCAATTTCGGTTTTTATGTTATCAAGTGCCATTCTTTCCCTGAGGCGCCTTTGTGTCTCGGGTTCGTTTGGGATGGATTTAATTTGTAGTTTGCGGGGGATTATTAATGGGGATGAGTTAATCCATTTTTCATAGATCTCCGCTTTATTATTGTTTTGTATCATCTTCCAAAAGGAGAATTTCCTCTTTTTAAGAGATGTGTACCATTAGTTTTTTATTTGGTAAGTTGTAAGTGTATTAGTGTCATGTGTTTTTTCGTTCGCTTGAATAGGATTTGTGTTGTTATTCAGGTCTGTTTTATTTGTTTCGCATAAGTTGTTGATATTGTCGTTGATTTCATAGGATGTGTATTTGGGGACTGTTTCTTCACTTGTAGAATTAAGTTTGTTGGTGAGTATTGATAAATTAGAGTTTATTTTTTGTAGTTCTTAGAGTATCTCTTGATTGATGCTAATGAGAGTGGAGTCTGTTTTTGTGTTAGTAGACATTTTCTGTACCTCGTGTGGGAGTGAATAATAATAATAAAATGTGGAGAGGAAGCACACGAGTTAGGATATATTTATATATATATATATATATATATGAAAACAGGGAGAAAAAGAGGATTATTAGAAAGAAAAATATATTTTTTTCCTTTTTATTTTTCCCTCGTTTTTCTGGGTTAGAAAATGATTAAAACGAAATATTTTACTTTGTGTGAAGTGTTAAGGTATTAGTTGATTTATTTATTAATTAACAATTGCATTTATTTATTTATATATTTAATAATTTTAAACAAGGACATTTCACAGTTAAACACAACTTTACATGTGCATCTGAAAACCTAATCTATGATTTGACCTGCTCAGGTTGTCAAGAGCACGACATAGGACAGACAGAAAACAGCCTCCGACAACGTATGACCGTCCATAGATCACAAATCAAAATACAGGAATACAGAAAGATTGCATTTAGTGAACATATCGCCTATGATGCACCCAACCAACATCCACATTTTAAAATTTTCCCCATTTACAAATTCATAGAAAAAGCTACTTTCATCCATCGTACCAATAAGGAAACGTATTTCATTAACAAATTCCAACCTCTACTTAATGCACTAAACTTCGGACTAAACTAAAACTGGAACGAACAATGAACCAAATACAAATATATATGTCCCTCTAAAGAGTTACCTCCATATACCCTACCTAATCCTTTTTCTTAAATAAATTAAATACCATCTATCATTTATCTGCCACCGTGAATTACCTCCCCCTATATATTAACTCTCTAAAAAGGGAATTCATATCAAACCCCAGACTACTATTTACCTCCATCATGGATCAACTAAGCACTCTTGCTATATTAACACATTTTGATCTGCTTATCTTCAAGAACTATGCCTGTAAATAATATCATTTTTTCTTTCACATTGTCTTATTATATTCCTCATTGACCCCCTTTTCTCTTTTTTCTTTTCACTTCATAAACCTTGTTTGTAAATAACATTATTCTTTCTGTACCATTTCCTTAACATGTTCAACACCACCATTTTACACCAATACATATTATTATCATTTGATAATGCATAACAATGCTGAAACCGGTAATTGACAATTATTAAATATATAAATAAATAAATAAATGTCATTGTTAATTAATAAATAAATCAACTAATACCTTAACACTTCACACAAAGTAAAATATTTCGTTTTAATCATTTCCTAACCAAGAAAAAAGAGGGAAAAAATAAAAAGGAAAAAAAAATGTTTCTTCCTAATAATCGTCTTTTTCTCTATATATATGGGATAACAAAATAATCTTTTTATATATATATATCCTAACTCGTCTGCTCCCTCTCCACATTTTATTATTATATATATATATATATAAAATGTGGAGAGGGAGCAGACGAGTTAGGATATATATATATAAAAAGATTATTTTGTTATCCCATATATATATATATATATATATATATATATATATATATATATATATATATATATATATATATATATATAAATGGGATAACAAATTCTTGTTATAGGTAATCCAATTAGAGGTTGTGAGTACTCTGCATTGTGGATAGTTTTAACGTAGGTGGAGAGTTCCCGGGAATTCCTATGCAGGTTATCCTTGGAGTAATAATAGTGAAAGAGTGAAGAATAACACGGTCAACATTTCAAAGGGTTTTATTTACAGTATTAACAATTGTTTCATTGGTTAGGGTGTCTAAAGATTGCTAATCAATTGAAGTTGTGTGGCTCAATCTTAAATACAATGTATGCCTAATCAAATCATCGGAATAACCGACAAAAATTACACACGGGTTTTGTAATATACGAGAATTCAAATAACAACATCAATAATGAAGAAAGAAAAAGAAAAAAGAAAAAAAGAAAGAAGAGAGAAAGATAAATAAAAAGAAAAAGAAAGAGCGAAACAATAATAAATAATAATAAATTAGTTCGAATGAAGATGATAAAAAATAAGTAAAAATATATATATTTGAAAAAAATTAATTGTTGAAATAGTGGTGGTGGTTAAAG
>OZ024742.1:304320017-304337517 GCA_964016885.1 Eledone cirrhosa | reverse complement strand
AGGGCCGGTTACAAAGACACCATAATATATACCCCGGATAGAGTAGAGCCTAATGATACGGCGTGCAGAAATATCAATAGTGATGGCTCCTCCTTAGGTAGAAGAACTGACTTGGTAGCAGTAGCCAGGCATGCAAATAGCAACACTACTAACATTAATGACACAGGACCGACCCGAGATAGGACTAAGGCACCCATAGGAGCCAGACCACCCAGTGTGCGGAGGCATGGGCCTGGCACGCACACTGCATACTCCGTGGCAACTGGGACCTTGGACAGGAGTTTGACAAATATGAACGGGGCACACGCCACGGAGCACGACCAGTCTAGTTCTAGTGCTACAGCACCGACAATAGCATCACATAGACCTAAGGCGAATAGAAGTATAGATGACCACATAGAACAACGTAAATCTATAACTGTAGAACATAACCACAACGAACGTAGCGGGCAAATAGATAGGGACAACATACGAGACGATATTGTGGTTGGGCAGAGCACTGGACAGACACTAAGCCCTGGACACACCAACAAGAATCCACGCACACGAAGGAACAGATCTAAGGCCGTTACATGGTTCAATGCGCCTTACTCTAAACATGTACGCACCAACGTGACAGGACTTTTCTTCCGAGCGCTGGATGAGTGCGTTCCGACGACGAATAAGTACCACAAAATCTTCAACCGCCACACGATGAAATTTTCCTTCTCCACGGCGCCGAATATGGCCGACTACATGGCTAGAACTAACGCGGTGAAGATGGCGCACACTGGCCGTCAACCGCGGCGACAGAGTGACCATGTTTCGGAGCGCGGAGAACCACCAAGGGACCTGCCTTCAAATGACAACCCGGCCTCCGAGGCGACCAGAGCGCCCGCCGAGGGCGATATGGTCCAACACCGAGAGGCAAATAGTGGCATGGGGGGGGGACAAATGTGTCGGCGGTGGAACACCCAGAGAACCTTGAGAGGTCCATAACAGATCGGGGCCCAGACATCGGACGCACGAGAAATGACAGCAGAACATGCAACTCTAGAGCGGGCACCCAGTGCCCCCTACAGGGAAAATGCTTAATGAAAGACTTAATATACAAGTGTGTTGTTACAACCCCAAATGCGCATCGAACTTACATCGGCGCAAAATACACGACCTTTAAATCGCGGATGTATAATCACACGAATTCCTTCAGGGACTGTAGCAAAAGGCACTCCACTAAGTTAGCGGACCTCGTGTCGAACATGAAAGACCGCGGCACTCCATACGCCCTGGAATGGAGTATCGTTCGCCACGCGAGGGCATATTCGGCCGGAAGTAGAAAGTGCCGATTGTGCCTACACGAGATCAATGAGATAGTCAGACTGAAGGATGACGCCGTCAACTTGAAGTCTGAAATTATCATGACATGCAGACACCAGAGAAGATGCACATTTGCAGCATGGAACCCGCCGGCTGACGCAGGCAGGGGGCATGGGAATGAGTGCGCAAAGTCCCGATTGGCCTAGCGGGATTAGGGGACATGACGCCATGCCATGATGACGGTGTCCGACCCGTGGGGCAATCATATGTAAACCGGGTGCACACGTGATCGGGCATACAACATTGGAAGATACACTGCGTGGGCAGGGACCGGCTGACACGTGGCCTACTTCCACCGGGTCCTGTGCAATAAACGTATAGAACTTGTATTATTTTATCACATATCCTCTATAGGTATCCGTATATATCCGTATATGTATGAGTTTGTGTACGTGTGTGTATGTGTGTGTGTACATATATGTATGTGTATGTATATGTGTATAATAGGGATATATATATATATATATAAATATATCATATTGCATATTATATTACATTGCATATTTTTTTAGGTTACCGTAGTTTACCGTCATTTTGTGGTATATTGTTTATTGATTAATGTATTTTTAACTGTTCACTCACAGGTGTGTTTATATATGTATATGTGGTAGCACATGTGTGTGTAGGCAGATATGCATGCGTGCAGGTGTATGCATGTGGCAACACGTATGCGTATGCATGTGTAAATGTATGTATATCGCATATGTGTGGGTATTTGTATGTATATGTATGGATGTGCGTACGCATGTTAAGTTATCTCTTTTCTTTTGTGGGTATATATGTATATATATGTATATAAATATATATGTATATATATGTGTGTGTGTATGTACGTGTGTAGGTAATGTTTATGTACGTATGTGTATTCGTATGTATGTGTGGATATGTGTGAGTATACATTTATATATGTATGTGCGTGTATGTATGTATATGTGTGTATATATATATATGTGTGTATACACATGTGTGTATATATATGCATGTATGTGTATGTATGTATGTATGTATGTATGTATGTATGTATGTATGTATGTATGTATGTATATATGTGTGTGCATGAGTGTGTATATATATAGATTATATATATAGATATATATTTAAATGTATAGAAGGTTGGGTGTATGTATATGTGCGCGCGTATGTATTTATATATGTGTATATTTGAGTAGGATATGCTTATCCCAATTGATACAGAGTCTGAAGTAAACAGCCATCAGAAGGCTCGTGGCGGTATGTATCAACAAGTGGGTGTGAATGGGTCCGTGTAAGTGAGGGAAAGATGGTGTGTGAGTATATATACTTCGATGTATGTTTGTGGGGGTGTGTGTGTCTGCGCATGTAGGCGTACATGTGTGTATGCATAGATGGGTATGTGTCTGCATGTGTGTATGTTGTTATGTGTGTATTTTAGTATGTGTGGGTGCTTACTATGAAGTGCGAGCAGACGTGTGAAGTACTGAACCCAGCATGACTCCATTGAAATGGGAAATGGTTGATGAACCGTGTGGCAGCAGATACTGACCAGAACTTGTGATGACGTGGAGTAAAAACAGCCAATGGCATGTCAAGAGTGGAAATAGGGTTTTTTGACGGTGTTTTTTGATAATAACATCCCAGTGATAAAATTTGCTCCAGACGTAACACTGAAAGATCCCGCAAAAGTAGAATCAGCCAGATCCATACAAGGACCATGCCTCGAGCTACATGCTGGCGAAACATTTGTAACACGAAATAAACTAAGTCCAGATGCATCACTGATTTCTCGTTTTCTTTATAATATATATATATATATATATATATATATATATATATATATATATATATATATATATATATATATATATATATATATATATATATATATATATAGATAGATTTGTCTCGCATCACATTCGAACACAAACCAGATGCGAGACATTTCACAAGCCCTCCATCTCAATTTTACTTTTGAAAAGCACAAGAATTGTGAAACCAGTAAAGGAACTGAGTAAATATTCTTAAAAAGACTCCAGCTGCATTTTACATGCCTTTTCTTCATATATATATATATATATATATATATATATATATATATATACATACATTATATATATATATATATGTATATAAGATGCCACACAATAGAACTTTTGCTGAATGACACGGTAAAAAATATTTCATTTACATATCTACAATAATTAATGTGAACTATAATAAATACGATAAGCATATATTTATCTACTAGATTTGGCACTATGTAACACATACTGGTACATAGTTTCAGCGATATATATATATATATTATGTATAATCATACACACACTCACACACACACATATATATAATAAATGTATATCCGAGAACATGTAATGAACATCAACACCATATAGCTTCCTTCTTTCTTAATGCCTTAAAACTGACAACATTAGAATACAAAAGGGAAATATTCGTGGTTAAACGTATCTAGAAGATATTAAATTTACAATTTAAGAAACTTCCTTACACATAAAGATTATCGATGATATGAAGGTAATCTTCTCATCATGATTGACTATTCTCATCGTTATCTATATATTTCCCACCCATGAAATATATGTGGACTCATAGCAGCCATAGTTGTCTCTATTTCTTCTCTTAGTAGGTAAATTGGCACAAATGTTAGGGCATTTGGCTGGAATACTCTGTGTTATTTATTCCGGTTTATTGCGTTCGTGGATCAATCTTTACCGAGTCCATCAGTGATTTCTTAAGACTAGGTCGCTATGCTGGTCGAATCGCTTGAGTATCAGACAATATTCCTCATGCGGTAGTTGTTGTTGCTCTTTGTGTTCTGAGTTTAAAATGCCGATATGATATATTTGGATGGTAGACTCAATCCGTTGTCCTGTTTAAGACCACTATTTTCACAATGGTTGAACTTAACATATCCACTCTCTAGCAAATATTCGGACTAGATCTTGGCATAACGATATCTTTATATCTTCCACCTTTCCACCAGGCTGTGAAGTCTCAATAAAGGTTGTGATATTTGTGATTTTCTCTGGGCTAAGCAATAAAATAAAAATTCTAAAAAATATGATACTGTAGTTCTACTTTGGCCGTTTTAAAATACTTGAGCCGGGTTGACTGTAGTCTACGCCATAGAAATGTTTCCGTAACACTGAATGTAAGTTATTCCTTAAATTATACATATGATTTGTTAAGAAATATGGAATGTCCAATTACTCTTGAAAAAAATACAGTATACAAACTGATATCTTAAATTCTGTTATTTCAGCTGAATATTATATAGTAAGTATTGAGCAACTAACACAAAAAAAATTATTGTTAGTAGGTAAAGGTGCACCTCCGCCCCTATGTCGTCTCTAGATATGCAAGAAATAATAGCCAAATCTTCCAATCAATCCATACCCTTTTCAGAATAGAAGTAAATATTGAATTATGGTGGCCTAAACAGAGTGTATCTGGAAAACATGACAACATGATGAGAGAGTTAAAGCTGGAATACCCTTGTTTATAAGTCTGTACGGTCAAATCTAATCTGGAGCTAGACAAAATGCATACTATCGTTGTGGATTTCTATTTTAAATTAAATAATTCAAATTTATCCTTGTAGATTTGAACTGAGAAACATTCTCCTGGTTAGTTGTTGAATGGAATAGTTACTCATTTTTACACCCGCAAAACTATTATCGTTAACAAACAGGCAAACACACACAATGGGTTTCTGATCTCTCATTTTGTGATTGTTTAAAAAATTGAATACTTCTCCAACTGTGGTGAAGGTATGTATAGTATCGAGACGTATGCATGTATACGGTTCTATCGATATCTATGCATAAATATATATTTGTTACAAACAGCCTTATTCGAGCACTCAGGATGAAAGCAATTCAGTCCATCGACATACGAGTTCTTTGAATGTGAATTTGTATAATGTTCAATCTGTTTTATATCTAAAGCAATATATGATGAGGGTGATATTGCTATACGTAGCAGGTTAAGGGCGCAATAATTATCCCCCATATATAACATAAATTTTATATCGAATCCATTAAATCGCTGTCTTTATAAGAAAATATAAACCTTTTGAGTAACAAAGAATTAGTTATTCATGTGTTTAATTCGGTGAACGTTAAAACTCAAGAGATTTACAGATAATCTATTGCTGTTTGATAGTCAAATTATTTCATTTGAGTTACAACACTAATGTAAAATGTTCAAGACTTATAATGTGATTGTCAACATAGCTGCAGGCTAAGGGAATTAACTCTCAAATAAATCAGTCAACGAACATGTAAGTAGGCCTCATGTGGATGAACAATTTATCGTTCCTCTCAGCAAATCACAGAATAATTGATGAATGACATTTTTTAGGTTGGATTGTTATGGGGCATATACATGTATTCACACACATTTGTATACATAAATACTTCCGTACGCGCATGCGTTCATGAATACTCACATAATGCACATATATATGCATCCATGCATATATATATATATATATATATATAGATATATATATATATATAGATATATATATATGCATGGATTCATATCTATTCATGTCAGAGCTAGAGGGTGTATACCGACCCACCTGGACCAAAGCATTTTTGATTCTTTAATCTTAAAAATAGGAAACAGTTCCTTACGTTGTAAGCACGATATCTGGAACGAAAAAGTCTATTAAACTTGCTTAAAGTACATAGGATGAACGATTTCCAAACTGATGATGGAAGTTGCTTTTCTTTAAGAACATGCCACCAGAATGTTCACCAATCAAGATTCAAAACTGAGATAAATAGTCAAACATATATGTACACACCCAACAAGAAAAAAATATGCGTGAAAAATACAGTTGTAGATCTGTTTAAAATATGACTGACCTGTTCTTTCTCGACATCATCCTGAAATTCTATCTATGAAGACTTTATCATTCGACTTCCCATTTACAGAGAGGTTGTATGTGTTGTTATTGTTGTTCGTCAGCTCCAGTTTAGATTAATGATGTAAGGCAAGACTTTCCCAACATGTCCAGCCAATGTTTCTCTTTGGCATTGCATGTTTAGGTGTATATTATCCAGTTACCTGTTTAATTTTCATACAGTTGGATTCTGCTTTAAGGTGTATTAGATTATTATATCGAACAGCCCAAACGACTGTTGAAAAGGCTCAGATGGTTGGGAACACTATATATTCTGTTGCATTTATACTTCGGTTATATGTAGCAGTTTATTCTTCAGCTGTTAATAGCTGCGGGAGAAAGAGGATCGATGTGGCACCTGATGGCTGGAGGGCCCCTTGTTTCAACCAAGAGGTCAAATATGCCATCCGAGCAATGAATAAGGCCTACAAATCTTGGCTTGAAAATATATCCACCTTCTTGCACTTGCAGTACAAGCAGGCACGAGGAATAGGAGCAGAGAGTAAATGCGTCTAAAGTTAAGACATGGGAGGACTCTGGTGTTAAGCTGGAATCCGACTTCAGATCAGAAAATAATGTGTTCTCGCAGAGCACGCGTGGACTTCATAATAAGTAGTTCTCCTCCACAACTACTACCAAGAACGCGTCTGTTGTTCTCCTCTCTTCAGAGAGGTGTCTGCGTGAGGTGGAGAGAATACTTTGCTGATCTCCTAATCCCGATCATAGTTTATAGAAAACAATATTTTGTCTTTCTTTGTGGCTACAAATTTGTATCAGTTTGACTGATTTTAAATCTTAGACTTTCTTCAGTGAAATAATATCCATCTTCTGTACCTAGATAATATATGCTACTCATTAGTTAGATATAGTTTATACAAACATGAACATAAATAAGCAGCTCTGTCTAATTTTCATAATGAGGAAGACTTGATCTACGATGAAGGTGTAATACTACGAACATCTAATCGAATTGAACCTATTTAATATCCACAGCATAATATATCTTTGTATTGTAGGATGGAGAAACTGTTCTCATTTCTTGATCATAGCAATTGCATGTGTGTCTGTTTTGATTCACTGAATATATTGAAGCTGTAAGAATTTTACCATAGTAAACACAGATTTTGGCGAGAATCTATGTCACAAATAAACTTTTTTAGTATTGTGATAGGGTCTGATATCAATTCAGATTTTTTCAGTAATGTCACTATTGTTCTTTTGAAATAATAATGTTGTTACATTATTATTTTTTTCCTGTGCGTGTTTGATATATTTCTTTAACATTGTGGATACAATATCTATGATCAATAATTCCAATAACCACTAGTGTATGACGCTATGAAAAGCTTTCTGATTATGAATCCATGACAGGATGGTATTGTTTTCTCTTCTCTTTACTACAAACCCGTTCAATAAATCAGTTGTTCCTTTCCTCAATAGATAACAGTTCAAACGTCCATATGTTCCTTCGGCAAACATCATCCTTTAATTTAGAAATAAATTGTTGAATATGAATGCTTTCTTTGTGTCTTCTTCACAAGTAAGTGTAATTTTTATAATTTATATTTAAATTGAACATTTAATTTTCACATATGAAATTTATATAAATATTACTATAATAAATTTTAGATTATAAGACTCGTTATGAAAATGGAATTCAATTTAAGTATAGAGGAAAATATTGGTGTTATTTTTAGATGTTTTACAATTTCTATGATATTCAGATGAAGAAAATTATTATTATTATTATTATTATTATTTTAATTTTATTTTTTTTGCAGAGAAATATTTACAGCAAATAGCTTTTTATATCAAACGCACTTGGGTCGAGTTAATCAATTTTCCCCTGCCCCAAACATTTTTGGCCTTGTTTCCAAATCAGAATCCATTATTTATTATCATAGATAATAAATAAGATAAGGCGGTGAATTGGCAGTATTGGTAGAGGGTCAGACATGCTTTCCAGCGTAGTTACGTCCCTTTACGATCTGAGTTCAAATCCCGCCGTGATTAACTCTGCCTTTCATCATTACGGGGTCGATAAAATAAAGTACCAGTAATGTAATGGGTAATTGCTGGCCTTGTGCCAAAAGTAGAAACAATTATTTATTATTATAGATATTTGGTATTTCTTAATTTTCTTTATAAAGTATAACTGTTTATTGACTACTAAACTACCCGTGACCCTTTGGGTCACCAATAGTTCAAGCACCCGAAACATTTGTTTTATTCCGTTTGTATTCCCATTTCAGGGTTATGTTACTTTCGGAGTATTTTCCCATTATGCACGGTTTTGGCTATTGATGAAGGTGCAGAGAAAACCCCATATCTCGGGACCCTGTGCGTCGATCTACGCTAAACTTGTTTTATTCCATTTGTATTCCTATTTCAGGGTCAAATTCCTTTCAAAGTATTTTCCCATTATGCGCCCTTTTGGCTGTATTACATTACAGACAAGCAAGCAAGCAAGCAAGCAAGCAATCACAGAGTTTTAGTAGTATATAGATTAGCTATAGTAAACTCACAGTAACACCATTGCGTGAACCCGGGCAGTATGTCAAACAGCACTTTTTGCGTGTCTCTGGTTTTATTCAACATTTGCGGTTCCATGAGTTGCTATATATTTTGTAATATCGTTCTTTTATTATCAATATTTTACTTGTAGTATGTTTGTATTTAGCCTGCACGACAGCATACCCTACAGTATCTAGTATGGTTTACTGCGGTTTAAGTTCAAATCCTACCGTGGTCAATCTTCTCTATCGATATCACAAAACTCGTTCAGTATGGTGGATTGGCCAGATTGTTAGACTATCGAAATGGAAGCCTTGCGGTATTTATTCCGTGTATTTATTTTCTATGTTCAAATCACGTTGTGTCCTACTATTTTAGTAGAATTAAGCTGTCATCAGTTTCAGTACCGTCATCTGGTACTTGGTATATTTTCGCGAAATCTATTTTGTTGCAAGTATTTGCTCTATGTTTCCCGTTCAAGGTTAATTTCCTCTCAACCCCTCCAAGCCGTTCAGCACTTAACAAGAGATTTAAATTCCCGCTTGTGTGTGATTATTTAGATATTGTGCTAATATTTTTATTTACATGCATGAATTGTTATATCTCTGTTGCGAATAGTTTGTATTCGTTTCCCGCAATATATGTATCGAGTAATATAATATATTTTAAGAAGCATTTTGAGTTTTGGAACTGCTTGGATTTGAAAGACCGACGTGGCAGCAGTAGTAACATCACCGATTCTTTTCACTCATACGTGGAAATCTCTCAATTTATACCTATACTAGAAATAAGTTTCAATAACGTCGAGTAAGAGTTAGAGAAGTGAGGGGATATAAGTTGTAAGAAAGAGCAAGAGGGAGATGTTGGAGCTTCTGAGAGAGAAAGAGGGAGGAAATATAAATAAAGTAATAGAAATAAGCATAAAATGCAATTCAGGATATAGAAAATAAGCAGTTGACGCAGTAAATTTTATTGCAAATAAAACACTAGTTGTACTAAAAAAGAAACAATCCACACATACGCCTATACACTCTGACATACATTCATATACACATACATTCATACTTACATACACACACACACATACACACACATATATATATATATATATATATATATATATATATATATATATATATATATATATATACATATATATATATATATATATATATATATATATGCATGGATGTATGAATATATATATGCATGTATGTATGGGCATTCATGTATGTTTATATATATATATATATATATATATATATATATATATATATATATATATATATATATATATGTATATATATATATATATATATATATTTATATATATATTTATATATATATATATGCCTATATAACATTCAATCATACATACACATGTACAAACAAACGCACATAGAGGGCCAAACATGCACACATATACAAGACAAGCCCACACGCACTTATGCCAATACATCGTCGTATAAATATAAAGGCAGCTAAAGTAGAAAACTTTAGTCGACATTATGAACATTAGATAATGACATTTATTCTGCTTTCTTTCTATCTCGTCTTCACTTCCATGCTTTCTTTGTTTTTGTTATTTTTATTTTTTTTGTTTGTTTGTTTTAATCTAGAGAGATACTCTATTAAAGCTTTATCTCATAATCATCAGCTGAATTCATACAGCTTTCCTGCGTTTAGATGGATTCTGTTTCTATATCTCCAACAATTTCTGCCATCTTAGGCTTTCATGCTTCCACAGCGGTGGACTGATAAAACAGCAACATGAATAGGAAAGTGAGAGGTGGAGAGAGGAAGAAACTGACAAAGTGAGAAAGAGGGAGAGAGAGAGAGAGTGTGGGGGGGGGGGAGTGTGTGTGTGTGTGCGTGTATGTGTGTATGTGTTCTTGTGATTTTGTATCGTGTATGAGTCTGCGTGTTTATGTGTTTGTGGGTTTGTGCATGATAGATAGATAGATAGGTGAGAGAATTCGTATACTAAATAGATAGATAATGAGAAACTATGAGAGTGAAACAGAGTGAGAGAGACTAGCAACGCTAGATATAGGAGGGGGAGAAAGTGTGAGTGAGCTTGAGAGCGAATGTAAAAGCTAGTTCAATTATAGAAAAGAGACAGATAAGAGAAAAGAGAGAGAGGGGGAGAGTGAAAGAGAAAGTGGGAGGGCAAAAAAGAAGGACAGCGTAATGCATATTCAATGGGAGGCAAGCTTAGTGAGAAAGAAAAAGAAAGAAAGATTTATATATACTTACTGAGGTATCAGGGAGAGAGAAGGCGAGGAAGTAATGGAAGAGAGATTGTATTGCATGTAAAGGGAGATAATTGAGAGAAAAGGAAGAAGCATATGTTATTGAGTAGAAATAGTGTATAAGTTTAAGCATACAAGAGATTGGGAGAAATCGTGAGGGATCACATGTGAGACACTGAGTGAAATCGAGACATTGAGAAAGAGAAAGGAGGGGAATTAGAAAAAGTGTATAGTGAAAGGTGTAGGATAACTGTGGCAGTACACAAGATGGACGGGAAACAATATATATATATATATATATATATATATATATATATATATATATATATATATATATATATATATATACACATACATAAATATGTGAGAAGGAGAGAGTGGGCTATGGGAAGGATACCGCGGAAAGAGAGAGGGGAACAGAGAAAAGAAGAAAAATACAGAAGCTAAGAGAGTTTAAGAAGTGTGGGCATGGGAGTGAGAATTTGGAAAGTGTTAGCTGGAAGCGCCTACGCAAATGAAACAAAGCAGAAGTAAAACATAAAATAAAAAGTACTTCTACTATAAACCGATTATAAATACTTAATTTAGATATTTCAACCTTGTCTTTCTGTTTGTTTTTTATTCCAAATTAGCTTAGAGTTTTCAATTATATAGTATCCAAATACTAATAGCTTAACGTTACATTTCTTCCAGCTTATGATTCTAAATTCTAAGACTTGCTTTATTAAAGAAGAGTATTTTATGTGAGAGGAGAGAAGTGGGTGGAGTGAAGGCGTTGAGACTAACATATGAGTTAATATAGTTTGTAGCAATGAAGCCCAACATGTGACATTTTCTTAGAAATCACTGCAAAGTGACAGCTATATAGTAAATAAAGTAAAACAACAAAAATACCATTGAAAGTAGAAATAGTTTTAATGTGTTTTTCTTTTTCAAGCTCAGCAAAATAAATACGAAATTAATGTTGATAGGATTTGAAATTAGAACTTAAATAGATAATAAACACCTATGAATAATGATGGTTTTTAACATAGGCACGAGACTAGCAATATTGCGGTAAGGTATGTCTGTTAAATCGATCCCAATAAGGGTTTGGTACTTATCGCCCTTGGAAGAAGTAAAGCAGTGTTCGTCTCAACGTAGAGGATATTGGCTGACGCCCTAATAATTCTCTCAATGCAAAGCCTTCACAGAATCAATAATAACCACAATAATTTGTAATATTCTCATTCCCCCAGTTTTTCGAAGAGCAGTGTATTTAATTTACTATGTGTTTTGATTTTTGTTGTTTAATTTTGACACATTTTATCAAAACTGGAAGAGCTAACTACCAAAGGCGCCGCAACGTGGTTATTAGGCTTGCTAATGATACCAACGTCTTGATCAAATAACTTAACGCATTAAGAAGAAAGTGCACGTTGCATGTTTGCTAATCAGGTTGCATTGTTTCAGACAAAGACATGTTGTTATGGCTGGAAGCTTATTCGAACATCACTGTTCAATATACTGTACAGTATCAAACCATAGGACACCATTCTACCTCACAGGACAAAACTAAACTCTACAATGATATATATGACCAAAGAGTGCACATACAGACCGTCGATAAACACCATCATCTACACCAATCTACAACCTTCTGCACCGCCCCACATCACCCAAATATATACTAATATACTGTATATAACCAAATAATGATTTCTAGTATAGGCACATAGCCAATAATTTGTGGGAAGGGGAAAGTCGATTAAATCGACCCAAATACGTTACTGGTACTTTATTAATCGACCCCGTAATGATGAAAGGCAAAGTTGACCTCGGCAGGATTTGAACTCAGACTGTAAAGGACTGTAACTCTATTCTGCAAAGTATTGTGTCCGACTCTCTACCGATGCTGCCAATACACAGTCCTTTATATAACCAAATAATAAACATGCTATCGTTACACGACATTATCTACACCATATTGGATAGTAGAGAGCATGCAATATATGTAGATTGGGCTGCATTCTATATGATCCATCAATATATATTTGATAATGCATTGTAGCCACCTTATGGAGACCTTTTATTCCTGTAGAGATCAATCTAGAGGAGGCGCTTCCACCTGACGCTTCCACGAGGCGCTTCGACGAGGTGCTTCGACGAGGTGCTTCGACGAGGCGTATCCATGTTCGGTTAGTTTTGAATCAGAATACTGTTCGATCAGGGCGAGCGTGGAGATACACAACAACAGCCACTGCAATAACTAACGACATTTACAGCACCATTAATATAAATATATTAAATTAACGCAATAAGCTATATTCGGATCCAAATTAAACTATGCAGCAAAACATTGTACATGTTATACATAACCAAACATGAAAACCTGGATAAAGTCATTTCGTTTGCTTCAGCAATATATTCTTCTTAAACTTGCCATTGACATACACGGTTACAAAGCTACTGTAATGTTAGGAGTAAAATTAACCACACAGTATATATTCTCCTCCTTTTCGAATACTATTAACAAGGAAGAACGAGATCCAGGACTTGAGGACATATATATAAAGAAAGAGAGAAAGATATATATATATATATATATATATATATATAGAGAGAGAGAGAGAGAGAGAGAGAGAGAGAGAGAGATAGAGAGAGATGTGGGGGAGAGAAAGAGAGAGAGAGAGAAAGAGAAAGAGAGAGAGATAGACAGAGAAAGAGAGAGAGGAAAGAGAGAGAGGGATATATATATATGTATATATATATATATATAGAGAGAGAGAGAGAGAGGGAGAGAGAAAGACTGGAATCGAAGTTGGTGTTGCAGAATATGTACAAATTTTATTGGCATATTACAATTGTTTCGATATCGATCAGATCAGGAAACAATCATAATGATTGGGGTCCGACTCGTCTTCGACATCTTGGATATGCGAGTTGTGATGTGCAGAGACATCTAAACATGTCTTTGCTCATATAATTTCCCATAACTGAGAAAATGTAGAAAAAGCGTCGGACCCCGGTCATCATGTATCCTGATCTGATCGATATCGAAACAATTGTAATATGCCAATAAAGTTTGTACATATGTTGCAGCACTAACTTCGATTCTATTTACACTCTACCCCACTACAGCCACCTGTCACACCTGATAACACACAGGCACACATCACACACACAAATATCTATCTATCAATATAAATATATATATATATATGGAGAGAGAGAGAGAGAGAGAAAGAGAGAGAGATAGAGAGAGAGAGAGAGAGAGAGAGAGGGTGAGAGAGAGAGAGAAGAGTCAGGACTCCGACGGCTGAGCTCCGGCCGTTTCGACAGCATGATCCGAACTGTTCTCCTATTACCCACACCACTATCCTAAATATTGAGTACACTGGTGCGTTATGGTTCACCTGCTGTCGTACGACACCCTCTCTGTTATATATATATATATATATATATATATATATATATATATATATATATATATATATATATATATATATATATATATATATATATATATATATATATATATATATATATATATATATATATATATATATATATATATATACAATATATTAACAAATGGAAACTATATTTATAAAACCATATTTATTTCGTTATACATATTTCAAGGGCGACCAGAGCAAACTATGGTGCGCTTTCATCAGATAAAATATAATATAGGTTAGTTCTATAAATAAATATTGACATACCCTTAAAAATGCAACCATTCTGGTTGGAATCTCCTGGATGGTTGCATTTTTAAGGGTATGTCAATATTTCTTTATAAAACTAACCTATATTATATTTAATCTGATGAAAGCGCACCATAGTTTGCTCTGGTCGCCCTTGAAATATGTATAATGAAATAAATATGGTTTTATAAATATAGTTTCCATTTGTTAATATATTGTATATTTACTCCAATAATTTGTTGAGTGCTGTATATCAGTTATAAAAATATTTTGCTTGTTGTATCCCAACAAATTAAATATAACCTCTACATATATATATATATATCAGCTGCGATAGAGCACATCAATTATAGAACAATATTTTCAAAGAACCACGTGTATTTTATCAACGTTTGGCAGGACATCAACCCCAAATTCACTGAGAAATTTATATGAAATGAGACAGAGGCTTGTGTAAGAATAATTGCAAGAATAATCAAAGACGTTTGATCTGTACAAGGAATTTACTGTATTGACATTTGATATGAATTTTATGTAGTGTGTCTGACAGGAAATTAAGTAGAAATGTAAAGGAGGGCAGCACGTGTACGTTTTATAACTTCCCATGGAACATTGGAACCATAGTCCGCAAGAAAAAATCCTTGTGAGGGAATTAATTTGAGATGTTAATGTAAATTTAATTGACGTTTGTTTAGAACTTAGGAGATATTCGTGTCGTAACATGGACAACGGTTTGAAAGGTCACTGACTTAAAATATCTCTGTTGCAGTGTTCTATCAATGAATAATAACTCAGGTAAGTACAGGCTTCTTTCTCTGATAGGTTTCTCCTTAAATACTCATTGCAGTGGAAATATTTGGCATCCATGGCAACCGAACTAGCTACCATTCAGGTCAAGCGGGACGGATTAGGAGGTGGAGAGCTTTTTTCTGCATATCTTCCACATCACTATCTGGGGGATATATTAAGAATTTCTTCTTCTGGAACAATGAAATATCGCCATGCTATGCTATTACTTCATTCGTTTGCTCTATTCACAAACTAATTATGCTATTCTCCATGTCTTAACCTCAGATGTGTTAGATACGTGGCGTTCAAGACAAAAACTAAAAAGAAAAATAATTACACGGCTTTATAAATTGCTCATTAAAATATATTGAAATTTTCCCTTTTAAACACTGTGTAACATATTTTTGAATTGCTTCAAATAATTTCATTATCAATAAAATATTCATTAACTATACAAAATATACCATCTCTTGACTTTCTAAACTGAAGTAACCTATCAAATCTTACACACCAAAGTCCACAACTATTGTGAATAAATTCATTATATCGTTTTCTAATTTTGGAAGTATTCACTTCCAATAAATATTATTGTCAGAAGTCTGTTCGTTGGATTAATTTGTGAATCAGTATTTGGGTCACTGAAAGCCGTTTCATCATCAATGGCTTTCATCTCTTTGAAATTTAAGTTTCTTTTATAATATTACTAGTGTATTCGTCTCATGAAAACTGATAGCCGTTTCTTCCAGATTGTTTCAATTAATTTTCATGATCATTATAAATTTTCGAATTCATTTACACATTCTCCTTTGGGATTTTCTTTACGTTGACTGCACTTTGATTCCAACACTATGGAGTAATACCCAAGTCATAGAGAAAATATCGAATATAATCTCTTGTTTATATATGTATTTATATAAGTATTTTTATATATCTCTCTCTTACTCTCTCCTCCTCTCTCTCTCTCTCTCTCTATATATATATATATATATATATATATATATAATATATATATATATAATCTCTTGTTTATATATGTATTTATATAAGTATTTTTATATATCTCTCTCTTACTCTCTCCTCCTCTCTCTCTCTCTCTCTCTCTCTCTCTCTCTCTCTATATATATATATATATATATATATATATATATATATATATGTGGGAGGAAGGGGGGGGGGGGGGTAAGTGTGTGTGTGTGTGTACCTGGTTCAATCGGTGGTAACCACAGTAACTGAGGTATTCAATTCAGTACTAGAGTGTAAACTGTTTCATACCAAAGAAATCATCAGATGATTTCTTTCGAATGATATAGTTCTAGTGCTGTAGAAACTATTTCCATATTAAACTTTATATATATAGGATAACAAGGTATCGTTTAAGGTAATCCAATTAGAGGTTGTGAATACTCTGTGTTGAGGATAGTTTTAACGTTCGGCGTTGTTTGACTCAAGAAGTTTCCTTAGTTGGGTGGCCAGTTTAAGAGAATTTCCATGCAGGTGGTTCTTGGATTTATAATAGTGAAAGAGTAAAAAATAACATGGTCGGCTGTACAAAAAGGGTGTATTTACAGTATTAACAAGTGTTTTATTAATCACTTGAGTCTAAAGGCCGCTGAACACTAGAAGTTACGTCGCTCGATCTTAATTAGTGTGTGTCTCTGATCAAATCATCGGAATACTGAAGGTTGTAACACAGGACACTGGTATTTATAGATACAAATGAAAACAGTAACAAAAACAAAAATAAAAAAAATATTAAAAGATACGGTTACTGATAATAGTAGTAGTGGTGGTGGTTGTCGAAGTTATAGTGATGAGTTGGGGGATGTGTAAAATAGTAATGACAGTAATGATAACAATAACATGAACAGAAATGCGATATACGATAGGCGAAATGTTGGTGTACAGCCGACCATGTTATACTTTACTCTTTCACTTTATATATATATATAGTATGATAAGGGGTTTTGTTTATGTATATCGGAAATGAATGCTTAAAC
>OZ024742.1:304287517-304315017 GCA_964016885.1 Eledone cirrhosa | reverse complement strand
ATTTCCTGCCATGTTTTGTTGTTTTTGTTATTGTTATGATCTCCCATAAGCTCAAAACAGAGATATAACCACCCAGTTTAAGACTTTATACCCCCGCCCTTGCAAGTATCTATATGGAACACATACACAAACCCACACACATATACGTATGCATATGTAAATATATTAATAAACAAATATATATATATATATGTATATATGTAAACATACATATATATATATATATATATATAAATAGAGTGAGAGAGAGAGTGAGAGGAGCATATGAGGGAGAGGGACGTTGAGGTTTATATGTATGCATTTATATGAAAACATGAAATATATGTTCTATCAGTAAAATATTTTTACTAGGCTACAAACTAGGTACATAAAAAAGGGATTTATATATATACACATACCTATATATATATATATATATGTATACATGGCTATATATATATATATATGTATTTATATATATATGCATATATATGTATATATATATATACCTATATATATATATATATATTATATATATATATATATATATATATATATATATATATATATATATATATATATATATATATATATATATATATATATATATGTGTGTGTGTGTGTGTGTGTGTGAGTGTGTGTGGGGGGGGGGAGATGCATACGTCATTCATTGCGTCAATCCGTTATTTCTCTCAGATCATCTTCTTTTCAGTGGGTGTGTCAGTGTGTGTGTGTGTGTATTGTTGTGTGTTTGTATGTGTATGTTGATATATTTTTATACAGAAGATCAGTTTGCCTTGTCCTGTTAAGAATTTTAACTATCTTAGAATTCTATATAGGCCTGAACTGTGTTGTAAATCGGTAGAAAGTCGTTCGATTGTGGGAACCCTCATACACGTCTAGAATAAACGTAGTAGATAATAAAGCAGTGTAGTAATTATATTAATCCTTTTATTTTTTCATTGATCATCATTATATAGATGCATTTATATATATATATATATATATATATATATATATATATATATATATATATATATATATATATATATGTATATATATATATATGATAACTTGAACCGTTAAGGTATATTCTCCTTGGTTATGCCAAAATTTATAAAACACACTTCGTATTTTATCTGATGACAGCGTACCAACATTTTGGTACTCTTGAAATATATATAATAGAATAAATATGGTTTCATAAATATAGTTTCCATTTATTTAATATCATTATATATATATATATATAAACTTATATATATACATATATATATAAGTTTTAATATAGATGAGATTCTACAGGACTAGAACTGTTTCATTCTTTAGACATCATCAGGACCGCCAAATTCCTGATGATTTCTAAAGAATGAAACAGTTCTAGTCCTGTAGAATCTCATCTATATTAAAACTTTTATACTCTGCTATGTATTGAGTACCTTCCTTACTGTGGTTACCTCCGATTCAACCCGGAATAACTTACCTATATATTTATATATATATATATATATATATGAGTGTGTGTGTGTATGTGTGTGTGTGTGTGTGTGTGTCTGTCTGTTTACTGAAAATTTAAAATAAGTGAGACTGTCACTACTCTAAAACAATAGCGTAAGGTCTTCGAAATGCTTTTAATTAAGCATACAGTGTATTGCAAAATACACTATATATACATTCATATATATATATCTATTTCAGAGCAACAATTCTAATATATATATATATATATATGTATAAATAAATAAATGTATAGATATATGTGTGTGAGTGAATATGAATGCATTTTGTAAAACTTGACAAACGAAGTAGTTAAAACATTTTACTCTTCTGCCAGAGGTTTTGTCAAGATAAGCACAAAATTAGAATGGACGAAATGATAAAGAGGGAAATACTCTCATTAGATGTGTTTATATATTGTAATCAGAGAATTGACTCAAAGATATTAAACATTGATACTACCTATCCCGGTGTCATCAGAGATTGTCATACATTATTGAACTTGTAGCGCTCTCTAAACAAAGGGAGGTAGCTAGAGTTACTTCCCATATAATTTCTAGAACATTCCTTGAATTTCCGTTCCAGGTATTATAAAAGAAAGAGAAAAGGGCAATCTCTCTCTTTGGCAACAGGCTCTCGAATTGACCACACCGAGCACAAATATGTTAAGCTTTTTCTAATCCTATCTTGTATTTCAGGATTACACTTCTATCATGTAACAGGGTACGTTTTGTTACAAACTAAACTATGTCATTTCACATTAGATCCTTATAACACAAAACTTATATATTATGTTTACAAATACACGCACACAATCAACGCACAAATTCAAGCACAATAACGCACCCCACCATATATATATATATATATATATATATATATGAGAAAGTATGACCCTGACAGCAGAGCTCAAGCCGTTTCGATGGCTATTTCTGGACTTAGTATTGAGTACTCTTGTGCGTTATGGTCCATCCGGTTCCTTACCACAACTCCTCCGTTATATATATATATATATATATATATATATATATATATATATATATATATATATATATATATATATATATATATATATATGTGTGTGTGTGTGTGTGTGTGTGTGTGTGTGTGTGTGTGTGTGTGTGTGTGTGTGTGTGTGTGTGTACCATTTCCATCATCAATATTATTGCTATTTGGATTGGCAGTATCGGTAGAGGGTCTGACGCCATGCTTTGCAGCAAAGAGTTACGGCCCTTTATGATCTGGGTTCAAATCCTGCCTAGGTTAACTTTGCCTTTCATCCTTATGGGGTCGATAAAATAAAGTACCAGTAGTACACTGGGATAATTGCTGGCCTTGTGCCAAAAGTAGAAACAATTATTATTAAAAGTAGAAGTAGGAGCAGCAGCAGTTAGTAGTAGTATTATTAGTAGTAGCAGGAGCAACAACAACAACAGCAGCAGCAGCAGTAGTAGTAGTAGTAGTAGTAGTAGTAGTAGTAGTAGTAGTAGTAGTAGTATATCCGCCATAATGAAATATATTACTAATGCAAATCATGATAATGATGATATTATCAATAATTTTGAACTAGCAAACAATATTAAGAAGGACATGAACAGGAGGGAATTTAACACAGAAAAGAAAAAAACAAAACGATAACAAAAAAAAAACATAGAACATAAAAACAACCACTATGACAATAATCAATAAAAATAAAACAGCACCTCCAATGATTATTATTATTATTATTATTATGATAATGATGATGATGATGAGAAGGGGGAGGAGGACGATGATGATGGTAATAATAATAATTATAATAATAATAATAATAATAATAATAATAATAATAATAATAATAATAATAATAATAATAATAGTAAATGATGATATTAATAATAATAATAATGATAATAATAATAATAATAATAATTAGTGAACGAAATAAAACTGTGTGACTTCACTGCAAAACCAGGAAAATAAAGGCGGTTTGTGAAGATCAAAAGATCATTATAAAGAGGTATTTACGAGTTAGTTTTCATAGCTGAACATAACAGTAAAACGGTAACTGGCTTGTGTGAGGGGAAGTAGTGGGAGAATTAAAAGGTGAAATGAAATGGAGACAAAAGAGTGACTAATCGATAGAGAGATGTATAATAAAGAGAATGTATCAGAGAATCAGAGAGAATCAGAGAGTATTAAAGTGATAGAGAGAGAGAGATGGAAAGAAAGAACGACTAAGTGTATGTGTGTGGGGGGGGGGGGGTAGTGAGAGGAGTGAAGGAGGGAGAGCTGAACAGTAGAGAGAGTGTTTGTGAGAAAGAGACAGATGAAAGAAAAAATACACACAGAAATATATATATATACATATATATATATATATATATATATATATATATATATATATATATATATATATATATATATATATATATATATATATATATGTAAGTATATATATATATATATATATATATATATATATATATATATATGTAAGTATATGTATATATATATACTTACATATATATATATATATACTTACATATATATATATATATATATATTTCTGTGTGGATTTTTTCTATGTATGTATATATATATATATATATATTTAATGGAAAAATTTGAACAGGGACAAAACAGAGAGGCAGTACAACGAATGTTTATTAATTTCACGATAAATAACCACACACAAAGACACACACAAAGACACACACACATGTGCACATACACACTCACATACACGCATATAGTTTAATTTTATAATATAATTGATGATTATATATATATATATATATATATATATATATATATATATATATATATATTTATATGTGTGTGTATATATGTATATATATATGTATGTATGTGTGTATGTATATATATATTCATATATATATATATATATATATATATATATATATATATATATATATATATATATAAATATATATGTATACATATATATATATATGAATATATATATATACATACATACATATATACACAGACACACACACACATATATATATATATATATATATATATATATATATATATATATATATATATACATATATATATATATATAAACTCATTATGGCTAAATAGGGACCCATGATATTCAGGAGTTTCGCCTCCTTGCTCACAGTGAGGAAGCATGTGAAACTCCAAAGAAACAAGACTTATTATTGAGCCATTTAAATGAATATTTAAACTATTCTTCAATACTGAGTACTCTTTTCTCTCGTCCTTCAACGTCATGCGTATATATATATATATATATATATATATATATATAATCAGTTCACGACGATGGCATTAGGTAAATACTCGAGTTTCGTTGGCATAATACCAACTCATTCAGTCTGCCATATTGTATCAGGGTAAATTCCGTGTAGATAATTGATCGTATATTATATGAGAGTTCTAAAGTTAGGATAATGGAAATAAGGTTGTTATGGGACTATAATAGATTCTATAAAATCGTAAGGGAGAGTACTCTAAAGAAATATTTAAATTCAAAAGAATTGTGGTTAAGTGCTGTAGTAGGCGAGGGAAAGAACTCCGAAAAGAAAAGAAAGGAGGTCTTTCTTGTGTGCAGAGATAACACATAACAGAGTTAAATCGAATTTTACAACGGCTTAGACCATCCCCTCGAAACAAAATGTCATATGGACAATGCTTGAAGAAATCCATTCGTGTGTTCAGGCAGCCCTTATTTAGAAAATAGTTGTGCAAGTTTATTATACTTTTCGGCGGTAAACAATAATAACTTAATGTAGGGTGTGTATTTTTACAATACCCTCCATTCTAAAGAGAAATCCATGGCATTTTCTTTGAGCTTCAACACGTCTTTCGATATACATCAGCATAAACCTATTTAAGACAATGGATTATTGCTTCGCCAAAGATATCTAATAAGATCGAAACACATCCTTTAGTTTAGTCAATATGACTGTGTAAATAGGTCCGGTCCTGTCGTAAGATTTTGATTGTCAAGACGATAAGCATTATCTCCCGTGTTCGTTTTCAATGAACTGAACGAGCTGATAGGGAATCCCTGCCTTGAAATTGTGGAGGTAGTTTTATGGACTGGAGTATTTTGTTTTATACTCACCGTAGTTTAACCACTTCTACCCAACTCGTCCCATGGACTGAGTGCTTTACCACTACGGATATTACCTTCCAGTGTTCTACCACTATATATATATATATATATATATATATATATATATATATATATATATATATATACATACATGGGTGTGTGTGTGTTTGTGTGTTTGGCTGTACGGGGCTGACCAGAGTACTCAATACTTAGCAAAATATAAATTTCATGATGATTTCCTTCGACTGAAACTGTTCCAGTCCCGCCGAAGCCATTTCTATATCAAACAAATATATATATACATATATATATGTGTGTGTCTGTGTGTGTGTGTATGTGTGTGTGTGTGTGTGTGTACTGAATGCTTATATAGCATTCAGTACACAATATGTTGAATGAGGATATATCCAAAAACTGAAAAATAAATTTGATGAACACATTCATTTATAATACATCATTGACATATTCAACATTCAAAACACACACACACGTACACAACGTCATACATACCCCACTACATACACACAAAGCATAGTGTCGCACACACTTACAAATATTCAACAGGTATATATACACACACATACACACAAATACATACGGACAAGTAAAAGATATATACACCATACTGACACAACATATACATAGGACCATAATTAAGATGCCTTTACGTAGATATGGCATTATGTCTATTAATATTTATAGACATCTTATCTTTACTCATACATACATACATATGCACTTTCGCAACCGCATGTACTATTTCCCTCACAACCACACACACACGCGCAGACACAAACACACACAAACACACACACACATACATATATATATATATATATATATATATATATATATATATATATATATACAGTATATATATTAAATTAAAGTAAATGTATATGTTTGTAATGTATTTTTGCCTCTTTTTTTATATATATTTACAAACACACACATACAGACATACACACACAGAGTCACACGCATACACGTATACATATATATATGTATATATATATATATGTATATATATATATATATATATATATATATATATATATATATATATATATATATATATATATATATATATATATATATACATATATATACATAAGTAATATTTATAAATATGTATTTGTGTGCGTCTGTGTAATATTTTATATATATATATATATATATATATATATATATATATATATATATATATATTCCTGTAATATTATAATACTTTTTAATACTTATTCATATAGTGTTTTATTTCTATGCTTATATAGAGCAACATATTTTAGTATGTAAATGTGTAGACAGCGAGTCATTAATGTCTGCATCAATTGCGTAGTTTTGTAAATAAATGACCTATGATAAAAATGATAAAATAAAACGAAAATTGAAAGAAACAATACAAAACATTGTACGTCAATGTGTTTCTAGGTAATAAGGTGTGTGCTTGGAATATTACGTTTCTGTGCCTGTATCTTGTATGTTTCTGTCTCTGGATTAGAGTGCGTTTACGTGATTGTATTTATAATTGTGTATGTATATATGTTTCTGTGTACGTAGGTTTCTGTGTAACTATCGGTGAGTTAATGTGTCGTAATGTGTGGGTTTTTGTGTGATGATAGCGGTGGAGGACGTAGTGGATTCGGTCTTTAAATCTTCATACAGTGTGAGGAGCGAAATCAAAAGAATGAAGTAAGGGAGATTAATAGCAATTTGACTATGGAAGGTTTTTAACTATATATATATATATATATATATATATATATATATATATATATATATATATATATATATATATATACATATATTTATATATATATATATATATATATATATATATATATATATATATATATATATATATATATATATATATATATATACATATATTTATATATATATATATGTAAGTATATATATATATATATATATATATATATATATATATATATATAAGTGTGTGTGTGTGTGTGTATAGTTGTGTATGTGTGTGTTAGTGTGAATATGCATGAGTGAGTGTTTGTGTGTATGTGTCAGCGTGCATGTGTGCAACACGGTAAAATGAAATAAAGTGTTTGGCCCAAAGGATTCTTCAACTAATGTATAGTTATAGTGAGAACTTTCTCGCTATAGTCATAAACCAATTGAAAAATACTTCGGGTGAAGCATGTGTCCTCAAGTATGATTTGTTAATTTCTTGTGGAACTAATTCTATACGAGACTTGTTATTTGGACTGATTGCTCTACCAGCTTTGGACATAACCTCCCAGTTTTTCACTACTATATATATATATATATGTGTGTGTGTGTGTGTGTGTGTCTGTTTGTGTAGAGCACTTAACATTCTGACCCACATGAAGTCATCTTCCTCATTGATTATCGAAAGCGTGCACCCTGGCCAGCTGGGTGTCGAATTTTAATAATTATTTCTACTTTTGGCACAAGGCCAGCAATTATTCCAGTGTATTACTGGTACTTTATTTTATCGACCCCGCTAAGGATGAAAGGCAAAGTTAACCTCGGCAGAATATGAACTCAGACCATAAAGGGCCGTAACTCATTGCTGCAAACATGGCGTTTGACCCTCTACCGAATAGTAAATTATTAGGTCATTGAGTGAGTAAGGAAACGACCCAAGATGTGTCCGCACCATTCGAGATGCTTCGTCTCATATATATATATATATATATATATATACATATTTACAGTAAATCGTTAATCCGCCCTTGTTAACTTTCCGGGGAACTCTCTCGCATTCGGTGGCGATTATATATATGTACGTCTTCAATTTGCAAAGCTGTCTAAACGTAATGTTATAACTAAGGTAAAATACCTTATTGAGTGTTCAGCTGCACATTCCGATTACATTCGTTAGCTTAGCTGCAGCCAGAGCTTCGATTATGCTCTACTTCCATTTGTATGTACGTATGTATATATATATATATATCACGATAAATTAACGGAGCCATAGATTCTCGCCATTCCCTGTAAATAATGTGCTCAAAGGAGAGAAAATCCTGACCTCTTTAAAATACAATATGTTGAAAAGGTTACACACTAGAGAGAGATACAGTGCGCCATCAATGGTTAACTGCCCTTAAACACGCTGTGACTTCTCTCTCCCACGTGTAGCGGGACAGTCACTTTTAAAATTCTCTTAGTGTTGTCTGAAATGTATAGCCTTTCACACGCCGAAGAAACGGTGTTATTCCATTTCTGTCAACAACCTACTGCCGAAACAGATCTCTTTGGATTTGTATGTGTGTTATATAGTTATAGAGGTATTTATTTACGCTTTAATTTATATTTTTAATTATCGTGTCTATAGTCTGCCTTTCATAGGTTATAGATTCCATACACTGGTGGTTTTTCCCTGTTTTATTGATGGTGCACTGTATGTCTCTCTAGTGTGTTACCTTTTCAACATATTGTATTTATATATATATATATATATATATATATATATATAATTTTGAGTATGTGTTCGTTGTTTACGGACACCTCCTCGGTATGCAGATTGGAGCACTCAACGAAGTGTGCAGGCTGGTCTGTTTACTCCGGAGTAATGTAAAAATAAGAAGTGTAAGTCAACATGGTAAAATTAGCTTCGTTTATTCATATTCAATATGAATAAACGAAGCTAATTTTACGCCGTTGACTTACACTTCTTGTTTATATGTATATATATGTATATATATATGTTATTCAAATGAAGAAAGTTGTTTCATTAAACAATCCAGCTGAATTGTATGATAAAGTTATATCTGCATAAATACAGAGTGTGTAACCGAGGCTGCACTACCGTGTATACAGATATCTAATATGTAAGCATGTAAATATGCCAGAAAATACGAACTGGTTATCCCATCGATCTTCACCAGAACAACATTGTAAGGAAAACCTAAGCACATATACCTAATACTGGTTTTAAGGAGAGATGTGTGAATTTAAGGAGTGATCCTTAAAATGTTAGATTAGACGAGCAGAAAAAACGGTAAATGTTATAGGAATCTATAATCATGGCATCACTGGTAAATCCTGGCCAGTGAAGTGTTGTCTATACATATGTTTATTTATATGTCACGTCTAGCATCATACAGGAGCACTACTATCAGCGGATGTAAAGGATCGACGAATTATATGGTTTCTTAATGCAAACATGGATATTTTTTAGGTATGGGATCATCAAGCTATCACAATAAAACAGTATAGAGTCATTAATTCGTAGACAATTATTTAGACGATTTAACTGTTTGCTGCTCATTCGTGGCGAGGGGGGGGGGCAGTCTTAAAGTTGTTTCTGGTTCCCTCTATTGTGTGAAATTTCCTCATCTCTTTACGAATACCAAACTATCTGACACCCTAGGCAAGATTAGACTCTGCCTCTTAAACACAACCACCACCACCACCACTACCACCACCACCTCCAGGAAAATATCAATTTCAAAATTTTTAAACAGTAAATTTTTAAAACGTTTGTTCAAAATATGAGCACAGAACAAAGGTAATTAAAAAAAATATATATATATTTCCCTCTGTGCTCAGGTATCCGGACACCCCCACAAAAAGCACTACATGATACTATTTTATTTGCAAAATTAAGACAATAATAAAGAAACATAATGATAAACATTAGTGATGAGCTAACAATATAAAAGACAGTTGAACAGACACTCAATACTAATAAACTTGAAACCAAATTTGGCTGAGGGTTAAATGCAGACAGAAAGTATACCGTCTACTCATAATGAAATCTGACAGGAAACTCAAAACATTAGTGATGAGAGTAAATTACGGTGCATAAGCTGATAACTTTACTTGGTGCTACTCGTGACAGACTTGAAACCTCCATGGAAAACACAACAATGTTGTCATCTTTGAAGTTTTCAAAATATGTGATCACCACCGTGGGCCTTATGAAATCAAGGTTCTTGTAAATATTGTTCTACAAAGATGACAGGTTATCATTGGATAATGGGAGGAACTCTATATATGAAATAGATGGCGGTTTACATTAACCTTCGCATTGCCATTGCTCATTGATATTTTTTATTAGATGTACGATGTGACTTTTGAAGTTACTGAAGATAAAACAAATATTTCATGAACTACAGTCTTTGAAAACAAAATAACACAATACAGCTCATGTATGATAAGAAGCAACTGCAATGTAACATGCTCTTGCTGGAAGGCAAAAGCAGTATGAGACAAGATTAAAATGTAATCCCCTCCTCCACCCCGCCCCCACCTCCAAAAAATAAAAAATAATCAAGGCTTGATTACAAACACAACATATGTCTAAAACACTTTCATACTTTATTAATGGTCACTGAAATATGAAGTTGAGTGACCTATTAGAAATACATACATGCACGCGCGGACAAACACACACACACACACACACACACATTGTCTGATATTGGGACCTGTGTTAATTGTTATTGTTTTACTTTTATAAAGTTAAATACATTGGTAAATATATATAAATAGATAATGAGATAGATGGATAGTCAGACAGATAAATAGAAAAGTAAACTGACAAATATATATATATATGCACACACACATATTTAGGATATTATCACTACACAAATGGTCCATGGACCATGTGGTTTATCAGATCCGCAATGTCGATGTATGAATGATACAATATGTGGCAAAAATTAACTAAAATATTTAATTAATTGTTTCTACTACTGGCACAAGGCCACCAATTATCCCAGTGCATTACTGATAATTTGGTACTTTATTTTATCGACCGCGTAAGGATGAAAGGCAAAGTTAACCTCGGCGGGATTTGAACTCAGACCATAAAGGGGCGTAACTCTATGCTGGAAGGGATGGCGTCCGACCCTCTACCGATACTGCCAATAAATATTTAATTAATGTAACCAGGACAGATGTCTCAGGATATCCCTTATATAGTCGGAGAAAAACAGAAGATGGAGGAAGAACAGCAACAATAACAAGAAGCTCAAAAACATATACAATTGACAATAGGTGGATTGTACCTTACAATCTATTACTTTTGAAAGTATTTAAAGGCCACATCAATGTAGAATTATGCTCCTCTGTTTACGCTATAATATATATAATTAAGTTCTTTAATAAAGGTAGCTATGTTACTGTTCTAAGAATGCGGAATAATGACCAATATAATGAAGTCAATAAGTTTGTAACAGGACAATATCTCAATAGTAATGAGACTGCATGGAAAATCCTTTCATTTAATATTCACATGTGATACCCAGCTGTTCAACAATTGGATATACATTTAGAAAATGGCCAAAGAGTGTACTTCACCAGTAATAATGTTGAAAGTAAAATTAGAAATCCCCCAAATACAACTTTAATTTCGTTCTTCAAATTGAACGAAACTGTCGAATATGCAAGAAGTTTCTTATATAAGGAAATTCCATCTTATTATACCCTTACTTCCAATAAAACACGGAAAAGAAGATTGAATGGTAGATTTGTGCAAACATATTCTAGTATTTCCACAGTACCACCTAATCAAACAGAGAGCTATTGTCTCAGATTATTGCTGAACGTAGTTAGAGGTCCAAAATCTTTCAGAGACGTAAAACCACATAAGGGTATTGTCTACAACAGTGCTTCTCAAACTATCTGATGTGGCGGACCGGCATTTTTTTTCAATGTGCCACGTACCGCTAATATTTCGTAATAATATTAATTTATACAGGAAACGATATATATAATGAATATAATAAAAGTTGATCATTTTTTTTATCTTCTATTTATTTTGTAAACAAATAATACAATATCAAAACATATAAAAAAGTAATAAAAAACATAGCAAGCATTTTATTAACACAAAAATAAAAATTATATAACCTTAATCATTACTAGTGTGAAAAGTGAGCCTGCTTCTTCTTTGTCAGTTTATCCAGTCGTGGTTCAACTGAGGACAGTGCCACGCGCAATGGAGAATCACTAGCCATATTATTCCTGTACTTTATCTTAATAACACTCTCGCAGACGTATGTTGAAGGAAATGGGAGAAGAGTTTCCAGAGCAATTTCACTAAGCTCAGCATATTCTGCTTTCACTTTTATCCAAAATGAACCATGTGCTGTTGTAGTTTCGAAATTTCTCTTCAATCCTCCGTCAGCAGCCAGCTCCAACAATTTATACTCCATACTGACACTTATGCCATCTTGCAGTGGAATAAACGGATTTCGGATCCATCCATTCCCTTTCCGTGGATCTTCTTCTGCTGGGAAGTAAAACTGAAACCGGTCTGCCAGATTCGCCAAGTGTTCACTGATGACATTTTGTAGAGATGTAATATCAAGGACTTCGCGTACATCACCGATGATTGTCGCTAATTGATGAAACATGTCATAACAATCTCTTGACACTCGACTCTTCCATGCTTCTAGCTTTCGTTTCTTTCCGTCGATCTTGTCTGCCATTGTAAAACACGAAGCCATCCTTCCCTGCATGGAGGTGTTGAGATCATTAAAGATGGCAAAGATGTCAGCCAAATAAGCCAGCTTGGCTAGCCAATCCACATCTGTGAACGATTGTGACAAATTTGGTTTTTTTTCCTGAAGAGACTCGAAAAGCTCGTTTCGTAGCTCAAATATTCTTGACAGGACTTTACCCCTCGATAGTCAACGTACATCGGCATGCAATAGGATCTGTTTGTGATCAGCTCCCATATTATCACATAATGCAGTGAATAATCTCGAATTTAAAGCATTCGCCTTTACATGGTTCACAATTTTTACAATCTCGATGAGCACACTATTTAGTTCTGTGGACATCTTTTTGGTTGCAAGACTTTCTCGGTGAAGGAAGCAGTACGTCGACTTGCATTCTGGGGCATGCGCCTTAATCTGGGTAACCCCTCCCGAATGCCGTCCTATCAATGCGGCAGCGCCATCAGAACACATGCCTACACAAAACTTGAAATCCTATCCACATTTGTTAACGATGTAGTCGCTCAGTCTTGAAAACTTCAGAACTAGTTGTTTTTGTTGGTAGTGAAGCAGAGAAAAAAAACTCTTCCTTCAAATCAGCTTCATGTCCAAAGCGCACATACAACATCAGAATTGTCTGATTAGCAAAGTCTGTACATTCATCAAGCTGCAAAGAAAAGTACTTTGCTAATTTAATTTGTTCTATGAGCTGATCTTCCATATCGTGAGCCAGATCGTGAATTCATCGAGCTATAGTGTCATTTGAAAGTGGCACCTGAGCCCCTTTCTTTGCCGCTGGCTCGCCTAGCATTTCCATGTAGACATCTTTAATACAGCCTATCACTGGCGTCTCACCGATTGTGTATGGCTTTTTTGCCTTGGCAACTCGAAGTGTTACTTTATAAGAAGCCCGCAAAGCATAAGTATTTATGTGTGACACTTCAAAGATCTGTTTCTGACGGCCTTTTAAATCAACATGCTTTCTTTCAAAGAACTTTTGTGGCTTTGAACTCATTTCTTTATGTTTTGTATTTAAATGTCTCTTGAGAGTTGATGGCTTCATTGACTCGTTAGTCAACACTTCTCCACAAATTACACACTATGGTTTTTGCATTCCCCCATCATTCGTGGCTACAAAACCGAATTGAATGTATGAGGAGTCATATTTCCGAGTAAAGCTAGTACGAATTCTTTTTCCCTGCAATACTTCGGTTTCAATTACATCGCCTTCATCTGATTAAAAATTACTTGCGGGTTCAGCAACCGGATGTTTTAGCTTGGTAAATATGTCCATAGGGCCTCGCTTCGCCATCTGTAAATTAGGGATAGAAATAATTAATATAAATTCCATAATCCCAGGTATATACTTCTGAATTCCTCGTGAGTACCGTGTGTTGCAAACCAAAAATTGGCTTAGGTGAACCAGTTAGCCGCTACCTGAGGGACTCCATATATACCAAACTCTGATTTCGCAAGTCTCCCCCCACCCCATAAAAACAGGGGGGGGGGGGGTCAACATACAAACTGCTTCTCGCGAGTACTAGGGAAACTTCCCTAAAAAATTTATAGCAATCTCGTTCAGACAGATCTCTTCACATGGCATATTACACAAAACTCGGGGTTTATTTCATCTCCAGGGCACTAGGGAATTTACAAAATTAACATGGGAAGGCGGAGGTGTGGGCGTATATGGATGTATTGTCTGGTTTGGGGGAGGCGTGAAGGGGATGACACCTGTTTGATGGCGTCGAGGCGGGGGAGGAGGAGAATTGTTTATCGTTACTTATCCACTCTCCTAATCTTGATCACACCAGCAAATATATATCATCTACTTCTCTACATCCTTATAAGTCATAATCTCAATACCACAAGGCCAGATGACACTTCTTTTTATCATGAGAAAGGAATGAATACAGAACAAATCAGTCACCTGTTTGGTGGTGTCGAGGTGTGAGAGGAGGTTAAGGGATTACAGAGGGCATAAAATTAATTTACTGAGGGAATACCAAGTAAATAATGTTTTTTTACTGTTAAGAATTAATCAGGCTATTTTAAGCGTGAGAAAACCTTTAAATTAAGGGAAGAAATAATTTATTTGAGGATACGGGCCGAAGTAAAGGGAGCATTGTTTTGAAGGGAGACTAAAGTTTCATTCGGCGGCATTACAATATCACAAATATACTACATTTACTTAAATAATCTCTACCACAGCCGGTAAGTACCACGCGTCACCACCGGCCAACTGATAAGTTGTTTACTTACTGCTGTAGGTCGTTTAGTCACCGAAACTGATGCTGCACGGTCCATTTTCTGTTATTTGACTTTCTCTCTTCATAGAAAACTATGATATATTATCAACTTATATTTTTACTATCAGGTTAATTTACCTATTATTGTCATATAATTTTCACCCCCTGTTTTCATTGTATAAGGACAAATTACTGAAACTAGCAGTCACAGCCTAAAATTTCCTTGAAATTCCTTAGATTCTACAAATTCCTTAAATAATTCCTTAGCATGGCCTGGACACTGGCCACGTACCGGTAACTGATGGCTCGCGTACCGGCACCGGTCCGTGGACCACCACTTTGAGTAGCACTGGTCTACAATACATTTAGAGAAACATGTTTGGCAAGGGAATGTTAGAAGAAGACAATCATCTAAAACTAGCACTTAGAGAAACTGTTTCTACCAAAATATCATGCCAAGTGAGATACTTATTTGCAATAATTCATTGCAATACTTCTGATCCTGTAGTATTATATGAAGAATTTAAACAACCAATGTCAAACAATCAACAATAGGACAAAAGGCATTGATTGAAATAGGACTACCTCATCCAACTTATGAAGAACTAGAAGTAAACAATATTGAAAGAGTAAATGAACACTTAGAAATATGAAATTTTGTAGATGTGAATGAACCATTGTTGAATGAGGAACAAAGACTTATTTACACTACAATCAATGATTCAATGACCAATGGAAATGAACAAATATTATACTTTTTAGATGCTTCAGGTGGAACTGAAAAAACATTTTTGATCAATCTTTTACCAGCAAACAATAAAATGAATGGTTATATTAGTATAGCCGTTGCTTCTTCAGGAATAGCAGCAACTTATAGATAATGGAATAACAGTACGTTCAATGTTTAAATTATCATTTTCATTATCAATACTTGATGAATTCATAACATCATTTAGAAAAAATAGTCGAATTTGGATAACCTTAGAAAATTGTAATTTATTAGTATGGGATGAAGTTACAATGTCAAACAAAAGGATTTTAGAGGCTGTTGATAAAACATTGAAAGAGATTAAAAAGAATATTTATCTTTTGGTGGTATTACTGTTTTACTAACTGGTGATTTTAGACAAATATTTCCAGTAGTACCAAGAGGTACAAAAGCTGATTAAATAGGCATCTCATTTATGGTCATTATTCCACAAATAGTAATTAAGAATTAATATGAGAGTGTATATCCTAAAACATAATGACTTACAGGACTTTGCAAGTAAACTACTGGAAATAGGAGAAAAAAGGGTCACACGTGATGACAATCTGATGATATTATTATCAGTGGGAAATAGAGTTGAGAATGAAATTGATTTAGAAACATTTATTTTTGAGGACATTGCAATTAATTACACTAATATAGAATGGATGACAAGCAGAATGAGTTTATCTGCTAAAAGTAATAATGTTGATGCTATTAATATGCGATTACTTAACAAAGTAGAACATAGATTAAGAACCTACAATTCTATAGATCAAGTAATGGATAGAAATGAAGCAGTAGATTTTCCGGTTGAGTTCTTCAATTCATTAGAATTATTGGGATTTCCACCACATGAATTAAATTTGAAGAAAGGAGCTCCAATTGTTCTTTTGAGAAATTTACAAACTCCAAAGTTATCCAACGGAACGAGGTTAATAGTGGAATCCCTTACAAATAATGTAATTGAAGTAACAATACTAAATGAAAAGTACCAAAACGAATCAGTATTATTACCAAGAATTAACTTAATTGCAGAGCAGCCAGTGAGGTTTACAAGATTATAATTTCCAGTTAAACTATCTTTTGCTATGGCAATAAATAAATCACAAGGTCAAACATTTTAAAAAGTTGGTATCAATCTTACAAATGAAATATTTTCTCATGGACAACTATATGTGTCACTTTCAAGATTTGGAGATCCTAATAATCTTTATTATTACACAAAAGATAAAAAAGTTAAAAACATTGTTTATGATGAAGTTCTTTAGATATGAAAATAAAACAAAAAAAAAATTAAACTAAAAGTAAAACCAAAACTGAGGAAAAAAATTAACTGGATGACTTAAAATGACTTAAAATTATACTAGCTACTAATTAAATGTTATCAATATTATGTGTGTTGAAGAGAGGTTATTGTTAAATTAATTTGATATATATATTTTTTCAATTTAATTGTTATATACATATTTGAGCAACAAGGAATTTTTTTTACTATAATTCATTTCATAATTTCACCATTGAGTTTTACTTTTTTTCATTTTTTTTCCCATTCTTTCGGCAATCAAATTAATCGATTTCAACTTTTTGAATTATTTTCCATATTCTGAACAGTAAGCATTATCCAAAGGAGAATCAACTGGATTTATCAATTAATCTAATAAATGTGGATATAAGGAAAATGTCCCAGCAAGGTTTTTGTTAAATTAATTAATTTATTTATTTTTCATTTGAATTGATATTTACGTTATTTATCGTCAAGGAAATATTTTATTATAATTCATTTCATGATTTTAACATTTATTCTTACAATGTTTTCATTCTTTTGGGAATCACATCAATATGCGTGTTTATATATATATATATATATATATATATATATATATATATATATACATATATATATATATATATATATATATATACCCTATTATCTGACATAATTTATTATGTGCCTTCTCTCTTTGTTATGATTTATAATGAGCTCGCTCTCTCTTCTTGAGCTCGCTTGACCATAGGACATTTATTATCAGTTTCTAAATCTATACTGTAATTTGACATATATATATATATATATATGCACATGTATATATATGTATATGTACATATGCATACACACACACATATACACATTCACACACACACACACATATATATATATATATATATATATATATATATATATATATATGTTTGTATATGTATAATAAAGCCAAAACAATGCAGGTATGGACATAGAATAAAGAATGCAAATGCAAAAGATATTGTTGACAATTAGTCTTTTACCTTAGATTTATTTAAATGTCCTTAATTTTCGAGATAATATCTCTTCTTCGGTTAAACCAGTGTTCTAAATAGCTTGCCAAGTCATGCTGACAGGAAATGGTATAGAGTATCTGTTCTATCTCTAATGTCAAAGAGTTAAGGTTAGGTGGATAAAGAGTAGTCTCCCTTTAAAAGTTTTTTTGTACATGCATGTTTAAGTGTGTGGGAGAATGTGTGAGGTGTAAGTATATGTGTGTTTGTGTGTGTGTGTGTGTGAGAGAAGATATGTCTATACGTAAATGTGGGGGATAGATGTTATCTCGTGTTAGAACTGGTCTTTGTGTGTGTCTGTGTGTGTGTGTGTGTGTGTGTGTGTGTGTGTGTGTGTGTGTGTGTGTGTGTGTGTATGTGTGTGTGTGTGTGTGCGTGCGTGCGTGCGTGCGTGAGTGTGTGTAGGAGGGGGAGTGTAAATATGAGGCTAGATGGTATATCAAGTATATCAATTGGGTGTTGAGTTCTAGTCTATTATTGATTGGTGGTTGTGTTTTGTCTATAATAAGTGCTTCCTTAATTCTAAGATTGCCGAGGTTTCTTTCCTTAGTTTCTATCCTAACTGTTAATGTTTTTTCGATGTTTTTGCATTTAACTAGGTGTTTCTTAAACATATATATTTATAAAGAGAGAGCGAGAGGGGTTATAATATATAGAGAGCTACTGAGAGAGTTGTAGAAAGAGATTAGAGACGGAGAACTATAACGTCGCAGTTATTTTACCATGTGTGTGTGTGTGTGGGTGTGTGTGTGAGTGTGTATACATCTGTTAGAGTGACTGAAGTTGGACCCTTATCTATCTGTCTGTGTACCTGTCTGTCATACATGGAATGGCCGGCCGCGTTGTGGTAACCTGTCTTGCTAGATATGACAGCAAAATGAAACTTAGCTTCTGCAACACACACATTGATTTGTACCCCTATGTATATCTCTGTCTGTATCCTATCTATCTGCCTACCTACATATCTATCTACCTATATATCTATCAATCTATCTATCTCTCTATCTATCTCTATATTTATCTATCTATCTATCTATCTATCTATCTATCTATCTATCTATCTATCTATCTATCTATCTATCTATCTATCTATCTATCTATCTATCTATCTATCTATTACCTGGAAATAGGGCAAACTCTTAAACGACCTCAGGTCGCACAGCATGGATGTGGTAGCCATTTGCGAGTCGAGGATCCACAGCGAGCGACCAGTGGCCCCCATCTTTGACGACTTTGAGATCTACGCATCTCTCTGTCAGCCGGGAGGTGGGGGTGGGATTGCCGTTTTGCTGCGGAAACACCTGGACCTCGTAACACAGACGGTACATCTGGACCCGGAGGGTCGACTGGTGGTCCTGGACGTTGAGAGTAGTGAAGGTGGAGCCTTCAGGCTTGTGGCCGAGTATGCCCCATCCGGGACACCGCGGCCAGACTTCCTCAAACGTCTAGAGACTTTTCTTGGAACGTCCCGCTCCCTGTTGTTAGTGGGGGACTGGGATGGAATCCTAGATGGACGTTGGGACTATGTAAGAGCATGTCCCGATAGAGGGGGGGGGGGTGCAACAGCCTCAAACAGTTAATCGGCCGATTTGACCTGGCCGATAGATATCGACTAGATTTTTCGACTATTCGCACGGGAACATCTAGAACGTACCTAGATATGGTTCTAGTTAGAAAGAAGGATAGGGACATGTTAAGCTGTCCACAAATGTTCATGTTTGCCTATTCAGATCACAAATTAGTGACCTGCTTAGTCAACCTTGACAAAACCATAGACAGGGACCCGGCTACTGGAAACTGAACTTGTCGTTACCGACATGCAAAGCCTACAGTAGACGGATTAGCACTTTAGTTGAGCAGCACTTGACAGGGGCCATTGTCAACAACAGATGGTGGTACTCTCTCAAGAGGGCAGTTAGATTAGACTCGATAGGTTTTAGTAAAGAATTAGTGTTAGATAGAAATAAGACCGAAAAGGAACTGGTAAATAAAGTAGAAGAGGCACTTAGGAGTGGCTACGTAGCCAGCGTGCTAGCGATGAGAACGGCCTTGGACCAGTTCTTCAACGCAAAGCATGAAGGCTGCGTTGTCAGAAGCAAAATACGTGCTCTGAGAAACGAGGGAGCCAAAGCTGTTAGCTGGACCCGGGTGACGGAAGCGAAAAATGGCAACAAGTCCACGATTCGGTCTTTGAAGAACCAAGACGGACGCGTGAGACGTGAACCGAAGCAAATGTGCGCGGCCTTTCAGCGGCATTTTGCTCAACTGTTCGGGAAGGGCGGCGCGCCGGGAGGGGCTATGGATTTCAGTTCATACCTCGACGGCCTACCGCGACTCTCGGACAGCGAGGCGAAGTTCTGCGAAAGGCCGATTTCGGCCGCTGAGATAGGGGACGCGCTGAGCCAATGCGGCAAACGCAAATCTCCAGGTCTCGACGGTCTACCTTACGATTTTACGTAGCAATGCCGGACTTGCTCTCCGGTCTCTTGGAAGCGGTCTACTGCAACTGGCAGCAGAACGGGAGAATTCCCAGTTCTGTGACCAAGGGCGTAATCACGTTAGTCAGGAAGGACGAGAACAAGGGGGATGAGATATAAGCAACTTCCGGCCCATAACTCTGCTCAACACAGAGTTACAGATTTTGGCCAAGGTGTTGGCAAAGAGGCTGGCGCTTGTCGAAAACCTGGAGGGAGAAGCGCAGACATGCGCAATCCCGACCAGGTCCACACACGACAACCTCCACCTTATGCGATACAACATAGAGAGGGTAGGGTGTAAACCCGGATTCGGTGGGGCCCTGATCAACTTGGATCTGTCTAAGGCTTTCGATAGGGTTGACCATCGTTACCTGGATCCGGTGCTCGAGGCGACAGGCTTCGATCCCATGTTCAGAGGCTGGATTGCTGCAATGCACAACAGCAACATCTGCTCAAGGGTCAAGGTGAACGGCTACCTCTCGGAACCGTTCCATAACACAAGATCCATCCGACAGGGATGCCCTCTCTCCTCCCTTCTGTACGTACTGACTCTCGAGCCACTTCTCCGGAAGTTGGAGCTATTGCAGGGCATCCCTTTGGAACCGAGACTGCGACGTGACAGTAATGATGTCGAGTACCTCGTGGAGATCGGCACATTGCTGGAAGAATACGAAAGGTTCACAGGAGCGAAGCTGAACCGGGACAAATCCGTCGGTTTGCAACTCGGAACGTGGAGAAGCAAACCGATGCCTTCCGATGATGTCGCCGGACGCTGGATGGAAGGACCGGTAAAGCTGCTCGGGGTTTGGCTTGGTCCTGACCTCCAGGTGGAGAAGAACTGGAACGAGATGACGGCCAATGTGTTTGCGCTCACCCAGAAGTGGGCCGAGTGCAAACTATCCTTGAAAGGTCGAGCGGAGATGGCGAACACTTTTATAGCGTCCGTCATCTACTACCGCTTGACCGTTGTGCCTTGTCCAGCTAGAACGCTCACCAAAATGGAACGCGCGCTCTTCCAATTACTTTGGAAGAAACCGGCTCCTTTAGTGAGAAGATCCATCTGCTGCCAACACCGCTCAAACGTGGCTGATGATGCGCAAACACGCGCTCAGGCTGCGGCACCTCCACGTATTCCTCACCAGACAGCCGGTGTGGGCCCCGTTCGTGAAGCGAGCCTTCCCACGACTCGTCTCGCTGACCGAGCTGCAGACCTGGGTCAAGCAAAGACCGAAGAAAATGGGCGACTGGCACATCGAATGTGCTCAGGCTCTCACCGTCCTCTGTCAAACGGACCCGGCGATCAGTGGAGCCTCCACTTCGACATTCTATAGATTGTTGGTCCGCAGCAAGTGCGACGACACGCTCGGAGAAACTCTAGGCGTAGAGGAGGACGAACTGGCCAGTCTGTTCGTTAGGACCTTCCGCCCGGGACCAATGTACAACTTCCAAAAGTCCCTGGTCTGGCAGTGCTACCGAGGAGCTCTACCAGTTCGAGACAAGCTCTACAGACACGGGCACCCGGGTAGGGTCCCTTCGAAAAAGATCTGTCCGAGATGCGTGCGCGACGAGGAAACCGTTGCACACGCTTGTGTACACTGTCCGGACGTTACCGACCTGTGGGGCTATGTAGAACGACTATTGTCGCGGGTGGGATCAATCCAGTTGACCACCGAGCCCATTGTCATGATCAAACCGCCACCCTCCTTCAAAAACGAGGGAGAGGCGGTTTTCCTATGTGTTATGGCTATGGTGAAAGAGGTTATATGGTGGACGAGTTTAAAAGGGCTGACGTCAGACACCTTTCTCTCCGGCGAGCAACTGATTCGTTTTATCAAATATCATTTTGGAAGAAGAATCAGGATGGAGAGAAAGGTGCTGTACCCCAGCAAATTTTATAAAATGTGGGTGAATGTGGCAACGATGGCCCGAGTGGTTGGGCCTTCTCTCTATATAAGCCTGTAGGTTGAGGAAAAAGAGGAAGAGAGGAAGGGAGTACTCACTCTTGGCGCTCCTGGAGATGAGGGTTGTACATCTTTTCGGGGTGTGTACAACCCCTGTGTAACACCTCCCCCCTATTGGGGATTTCAATTGTTATTTGTTATTGTATTAATAGTTTTTACTTTAATATACCTGTATGTAAACTCCCCATTTGTATTTGTCCCCTTCTTTTGAGCTCTTGCGGCTAATAAAGAAATGTATCTATATATCTATCTATCTATCCAAAGAAACATATCTATCTATCCATCTATCTATCTGGGGCTATGTCGAACGACTATTGTCGCGGGTGGGACCAATCCGGTTGACCACAGAGTCCATTGTCATGATCAAACCGCTACCCTCCTTCAAAAATGAAGGAGAGGCGGTTTTCCTTTGTGTGATAGCTATGGCGAACGAGGTTGTATGGAGAACGAGGTTAAAAGGGCTGAGGTCAGACACCTTTCTCTCCGGCCAACAACTAATTCTTTTTTTCAAATACCACTTTGGAAGAAGAATCAGGATGGAGAGAGAGGTGCTGTACCCCAGCAAGTTTTATGAAAGGTGGGTGAAAGCGTTGAGAATGGCCCGAGTCTGTAGGTTGAGGAAAAAGAGGAAGAGAGGAAAGGGGTACAAACTCTTCGTACTCCTGGAGATGAGGGTTGCACATTTTTTCGGGGGTATGTGTTATCCATATGAAATGTCTCCCCTATTGGGGAAAATCGATTAATTTTTAAATTGCATTTGTGATAGTATTTTACACGTTTTTATTGTATGCAAACTTCCCCCTTTGTATTTGTCACCTTCTTTTGTGCCCCTGTGGCTAATAAAGAAACATATCTATCTATCTGTGTATCTATCTATCTATCCATCTATCTATGCAAAGGAAATGTTTTTTATCATACTTCATTTAGTAGTTTTACAATTGTTTGTATTTCTTTCCCACATTCTTTTGGCCAGCACAGTAATCGATTTCAACTTCTTGAATTCATTTCCATATTCTGAACAGCAAGCCAACTACAGAAAAGATTCTCCAAAGAAGGCGAACTGGATTTATCTACAACACACACACACACACACACACACACACAAATACACACACACACACACATACGCCCACACACACATACACACATACACACACACACACACACACACACACACACACACACACACACACACACATACACACACACACACATATATATGGGGGGGGGGTCCAGTTTCCTGATGATTTCCTTCGAATGAAACAATTCTAGTCCTGTAGAAGTCATTTCTATATTAAATTATCTATATACTCTACTAATGATGTGGTTACATACTGTAGTTACCCCTGATTACACGCGGGACTTTTATATATATAATTTGTATATCACATTTGCCACAACACAGCACGCCATTCTTCATTCCTATATATATATATATATATATATATATATATATATGATATCTTATTTGCATACATGATATATTTTGTGTAAAAAATAGCAACTGGGAATGCTTAATTGTTAAAAGGATTTTATTAGAAGTGGCACTAACATTGCATATTTCTTCCTATGAAAGAATATAGGATATGTTTATGTATGATAAATATATGAGAGTCTAGATATAAATTTTTATGATACATAATCACATCGTATTATACATAATCACATCGTATTCGCTTAACTAAGAAGTCCTATCACAAAACACGCTATGTTAATGCCACTTTTGATATATATATTTATTTATATCTATATCGATGTTTAATGGTGATAATAGCCTCTTTTATAACAGGTTTTCTTCGTAACAGGTTTTTTCTCCTATGTCTGCTTCTGTGGCTCTCTTAGAATAAATTATGTCATAGTTATGTCATAGTTATGTCATATTAATTTAATACTAAGATAAACAAGGCTTCTCTAATATCCCATTTCTGAAAATAATGGATAGCAATTCACTTTTCCTTTTATATGAAATGACATATTTCCTTAGTTTGTTTTAGCATTTTCGGCTAAGGCATGTTTGAGTCAATAAAAAAATGTTTTGTTTTGTGTTTCTCTCTGAGCACCAAAACATTACACTGGGATGTGACAACTGTACAATTAATAGCTAGCTATTCATATAATATATTATGTTATCTTATGGATCCGATATATTTCTGTCTAGATAGATTGAAAATTGCTTAAACATAGGTGCCATTAATTTTTACAAGAATTTTTATCGTAACGATAAAAGATAGGTTTACTTTCAATCTGAATATACATATTTCTTTGCTGAGTGTACTTACAGACTCCGCGTCTTCATTGCGATGAATTGGCTCGTCTGATATTTTTGTACCTGTATATATTCATTACCTTGTTCTATTTAATCTATATTCATCAGAATAATAACTAAATCTACGCACGTTTCTCTGCATGCGTATGTACATCACATTGTTAAATAGGGGAGTTTATGGGTAGGTATGAGGAATATGTTCCTATATATGTTTATGTATGGATGTATATGTTTGGATGTATATGTATGTATGTGTGACAGTATGACAGCCTTTTTGAACACACACACACACACACACACACACACACACACACACACACACACACACACACACACACACACACACACACACATATATATATATATATATATATATATATATATATATATATATGTATATATATATTAGATTATTTATATTAGAACTCTTCTAACTACAGTTGACAGTTTGGCGTATGTTAATTCTATATGAATGTGATGTTGTGTGTTTCTGCATGGTGAATGCGATTGTATCGAACCAATGAAGGTTATCAGTTGTCATTAAATAAATAAACAAATAAATAAATAAATAAGCAAACAAATAAACAAGTAAATAAATAAATAAATAAATAAGGATTTAGGGAAATAATAAATGAAAGAAAGAAATAAAGATATGAAACAAAAAAAAGGGGGGTAGAAAAAAGCTTTGTTGAAATTGTAGTAATATAGTAATATACATTAAGCCACACCTGAAAAGATGGCGGAGGCTGATTGAAGGATTTAAAACACTTATCTCGCCATCTGGGAACCAATGTAAAATGGAGCGTCATTAGGTAAAAAAATACACAGTAAAATAGAGGAGAATGAATGACGCGTGATGGAGCCTAACACATCGGCGAAGAATGTGTATGGATATATATGGGTGTATTTATATATGCATGTATATATATATATATATATATATATATATACAGACGCAAAAAATAGTAGAATCGACAACGTAAGAAGAAGTGTGTGTGAGAGAGAGTGAGAGAGAGAGAGAGAGAGAGAGAGAGAGTGAGAGAGAGAGAGAGAGAGAAATGAATAGAGTTATACGATGGGGAGAGAAAAGACTGAGAAATCAATGAAATCTAAACGAACAGAGCACTAGAATTATTGGGAGATATGTAAAGAGAGAAAATAAAAATAAAAAAAATAAAGGGAGTCAGGCTGAGAGAAGGAAAGTGGAAGGGAACGTGGGAAGGGTACTGGGATATAAAGGGTAAATGTTATGAACGGGGATAATATATCAAAGATATAGAGTCCTTGCGAGGTCTGCCGACTTATCAAGAGGATACCTCATTTTACTAGTCTCAAGAACGCGTCTACACGACGTGAGAAAGAATCCCAAAAGGCGGAGGGGGAGATAGTCACGCGATATAACGGTCGAGAAACAGAGCTAAGCCTCTTATAACCACGAAAAAAATACCACGGAGGCGGAGGGGGTATTGATATCGAGGCCGTAGAAGAGGTAGTGAAGAAGGCGAGAAGTATGAGTAATGGAAGCTTTCCAGTTGTCCCCACACTTCAAAGATTGCTCGACCAGAGGGAGTTATTAATACATTTAGAAACACACAGATACATGCGGACACACACATATATACATGAATGCATCCGCATTCTTGAGACTAGTAAAATGAGGTATCCTCTTGATAAGTCGGCAGACCTCGCAAGGACTCTATATCTTTGATATATTGTTTTTGTTTATGCCACGAAACTACGTAGTCGAGGAATTTAGGAACAGTTTAGGTATGATACATTTTATTACTAATTATATCTAAATGTTTCTTCTCTCTTCATAATGTATTTTTAACTCTGATACTGGTTCAGTCTGGTTCAAACTGAATTGGTCTGTCCCAGTCATTCATTGAGCAACATCGGTGAAGTTGGCACCCTTAACTCACAGTTGGGTGCGGATGCATTCATGTATATATGTGTGTGTCCGCATGTATCTGTGTGTTTCTAAATGTATTAATAACTCCCTCTGGTCGAGCAATCTTTGAAGTGTGGGGACAACTGGAAAGCTTCCATTACTCATACTTCTCGCCTTCTTCACTACCTCTTCTACGGCCTCGATATCAATACCCCCTCCGCCTCCGTGGTATTTTTTTCGTGGTTATAAGAGGCTTAGCTCTGTTTCTCGACCGTTATATCGCGTGACTATCTCCCCCTCCGCCTTTTGGGATTCTTTCTCACGTCGTGTAGACGCGTTCTTGAGACTAGTAAAATGAGGTATCCTCTTGATAAGTCGGCAGACCTCGCAAGGACTCTATATCTTTGATATATTGTTTTTGTTTATGCCACGAAACTACGTAGTCGAGGAATTTAGGAACAGTTTAGGTATGATACATTTTATTACTAATTATATCTAAATGTTTCTTCTCTCTTCATAATGTATTTTTAACTCTGATACTGGTTCAGTCTGGTTCAAACTGAATTGGTCTGTCCCAG
>OZ024742.1:304255017-304282517 GCA_964016885.1 Eledone cirrhosa | reverse complement strand
ATCGTCAACAACGTATACCTTCCTGCCAGATGGTTGAACGTCTGAAAGTATATACTTTCCGTATGCATATTAACGACAGAGCAACCTAATTTGCATATCGAGTGAGTTAATCGGCCGGGGTACGGAAACGATAAACGGAAAAAATGAAACGAAATTTCATTTCTCACTCTTAGTACGGCTGTTTCTTAAATATAAGTATGTATACGTACATACATATATCTATACAGACGTACAGTAGTATGTGTATATATATATATACATATATACATACATGCACACATATATATATGTACGTATGGATTCACCGAACATTTATTATAATGCTCGGTGTGTTTGTAAACAAACATCCCGAATTAAGCCGTACAGTGTCTAGCAACCATCGTTGCTCATTTGTTCAACACTGACAAAGGAACGGTGTACTAGCTTCAAGCTTATTAGCTATCGTCAGCAACGTGTACCTTCCTGCCAGATGGTTGAACGTCTGAAAGTATATACTCTTCTTATGCATATTAACGGTTGAGCAGCCTAATTTGCATATCGAGTGAGTTAATCGGCCGGGGTACCGAAAACGATAAATGGAAAAAATGAGACGGATTCGGCCGAGGTCACAGATCTTATAGGATTATTCCTACTATTTAAATTCACCGAAATGTTTCCTGCATTCGGCGGTGGATTGTACCGGGATGATGGGCTCCTCACTCTCAAAGGGAACAATCCCAGTAGTACAGCCGGTACGTAAACAACTATTCAAGTTCTTCCGGGACTGGGGATTTAAAATCACCCTACAAACGTCCCTACCACGAGTAAATTTTCTGGACGTTACACTTAACCTCGAAAATGATCTGTACTACCCATACAGGAAACCAAACGACAACCTGCACTACATCCACCACCGCTCTAACCATCCCAGAAACATCACCAATAACCAGGTTAAAAACATCTCCCTCCGCATATCTCGTTTGTCCGCTAATAAGCAGATATTTGACGAACACGTGCCTCATTACAACCAGGCCCTCAAGCGGAGTGGCTTCCGGGAGGAAATATCATTTTATCCAGTTTCCCTTAGCGGAACCAGCAGGCGACACCGCCGCTCACGTAACGTAACGTGGTTCAATCCTCCCCACAATGCCGAGGTGGCAACACCTATCGGGAAAATCTTCTTTAGACTCCTCGAAAAACACTTCCCACTACAACACCGCTACCACAACATAATCAACAAAAACACCATCAAACTCTCCTACAGCAGCACACCTAACTTCGCACAAAACATTGTCTCCTCAAACAACAACAAACTCAACCCCTATGGAAGAAATGACCTAGACATCAGTGGAGAGCCGACCAGGAGGTGTAACTGCCCTGATAGATCTACGTGTCACCTCAACAACAAATGCCGAGAACGTAACGTGATCTACCAGTGCAACGTAGGACGGACACCTCCAACAAAGCTTATATAAGATTAACCGCGTGTGACTTCAAGACCCGGCTCTACCAACACCGACATACTTTCCGAAACCCGGTCCGGTGACATGCCACTACACATTTGGGCCACATCTGGGACCTCGAAGATAATAATATAACCTACAATCTCACTTCGAGCTTACTGTCCAGAGCTAACTCTTACACGGGAGGACGCCGTCCATGTAACTTATGCTCGGAGGAAACATTACAAAGGGTGTTTTCGAAGGACCAACTCCTAAACAAGGAAGACAAACTGGTAACCGCATGCAAACACAGATTGCGTAGGACTTACCTGGCCCTCAAACCCTATAACGACCCAGGTGGGTAGACAAGGGCTGATACCCCTCCCCCCCACACACACACTTACCGAATAAGTTAGGAGAAAAACCCCAGCTTACATAGGTAGATGTATCTCTTTTCTTTTCATCTTTGTCTTCTTCCCCCTGTCTCATCCTATCTCTTCCTTCCACCCCCTTTTTGTCTTCCTCCTCTGATTTTTCCCCTTTCGCCTACCCCGATGCAGCCCATCGGCCCTTGTAGTTTCCCAACCCCTGTAATTTTAAGATAGAATTGGCCGAATACGTTTTACTAACTACTTATAGCAGATGTGTTCAGCCCCTTTAATTTTGTATCAGTTTTGTAATTTCTACACGTTTTTCCTATTCTCAACTTATTAACTTGTAATTGTAAGATAGCATTGTGATTTTTATTCATTTCTCACTATATAATTTTATATATTTTTATTTATTTCTAGTATCTTTTATTGTCTCCTACTCTTATTCGATTTACCTATTCTATAACCTTCCTCCTCCACTACATACACTATCCTTAGAATCTGCTGTATACATATCACTTTCAACGCTTGACCGCTCCACTCACTCCTTTATTGTTCTACAGGCAAGTTTAGCCATCCCTACCTCCCAGCAAATGCCATGATAGATTTATTTGTGTTTACAACAAATGTTAACCAATCTTCCCATATAAGGAAGTACCCCCATGACAAGTTCGGCTATTTATTCACCAGGCTAAAAATTCTAATTTAGTCCAGAAATAGCCGTCGAAACGACTTGAACTCTGCCGTCGAGGTCACACTTTTTCCTATTTCCCACTCTACTACCCTAAGTATTGAGTACTCTGGTGCGTTATGGTCCATCTGGTTCCTTACCACAATTCCTTTGTTATATATATATGTGTGTGTATGTGTGTGTGTGTGTGTGTATATATATATATGTGTGTGTGGGTGGGTGTGTGTATATATATATATATATATATATATATATATATATATATATATATATATATATTCATATATATATATGCCAGACGACGGTATGAATTCACAGTAACTGTATAGATAATTAGAAATGGAAAGCATCGTAATAATGTTGTACTGGACAATATCTTGAGAAAAGCCGTTATTTTTCTCATATTACCTTCTCTCTTGTTTGTTCTCCATTAATTCCGTCCTTCTTTCTTTCCTTCTTCCACTCAATATTTTTATTCTTGTATTTCATCTACCAGAGAAGCATTCTGATAGGATGATATTACAAGTGGAATATGCAATGGGATATTGGAATAGGATGGACATTATATGTTACAAATCTAATTCAAAGGGAGAGAATTTTCTTCAAATTTTTTCGTCCAAATAAAACCTACACAAATGGAAATGCTCACAATATAGCTTGCAAGATAGTTGAATGGAGAAGGAAGAGGCATGTTAGAAGAGAAAATACGATTGTTGAAAGAGGAAAGTGAAATGGTTTGTTAGAGAGGTATAGGTGATAGATTATCTATGACTCTAGGTGTAAGAGAGAAATAAAAATAGATAAAATAAAGTTAAGAATAGAATGAGAGCAGAATGACATCGCATATATACATGGATACACATACACACACAGGCACACATACATGCACATAAAAATATCTGTGAGTGTTCATCTATGTGAATTTTTACATAGATTTGGATATATACATGTATATTTACATATACATGTATATAAATGGATGTTGAAGTTATATATATATATATATATATATATATATATATATATATATATATATATATATATAGGAGGTGAGTTTTATTGTAGTACAATAAAGCAATGCAGATATCGGATAAGAAGCATTCTACAGTTTGTAGGACTGGAGTATACATAATATATAAGATCAAAAGATGGTTAAAGGAGTTCCATGATTTGGAACTGCACTATCCACAGGTGTTTTTTGGCCTTCATATCATGTTCTCCTGTTTTATCTGATGAAAACACAAATATTATTGCATGATGATGTTTGTTTTTGAAATGCGCATAATAAAATACATGGAACTCCTTTAACCATCTTTTGATCTTATATATTATATATATATATATATATATATATATATATATATACAGAGTGGGTAACCGAGGCTGCACAAATATATAACATTTTAATATGTAGACATGTAAAAATGCCAGAAAATTCGAAATTCTTTGTATTAAAAAAAAAATGATAAAATTCTTTAATAGATTTTCGGACGAAATTGGGTCTTCATGAGAAGGTCTGCGTCACTAAGGACATACGAAAAGTATAGAATTACAAAGAACGTATTATTCCTCGGTTCGCCGATACTTCCACCCACCATCTGTTTGACCCTCAATTCGAGACTTCGCCAACTCGAAATATCTATAATCATTTTGAAACTTTTCGATGCTCATCTCACCTTCTCCTTGCTATGTAGCTTCTTCGAAATGTCGAAGATTCAGTATAACTTCTGCAGTGTCCCCATCTATATTATTTACACCCCACACAGATATTGTCGCTTGTAGCTGACGTGGCACTGAGGAGATATGTAATCTACTAATTAATGACACCGGATAGCAACTTACGACATTACACATCAGATACGACGGTCTTGCACTCCAGTCCTCAGTTTAACTGGCCTTGCCGGCAATTTTTTCGCTATGGTCTCCTTTCGTGTACTCATCAAAATTTACCCCAATTAAACAAAACCTACTGTGATCGAGGAACGTGAGGTAGCATAGGCAACCTTGAACCAGCTAGGCATTCACGCTGCAGGATGTCAAACCTCGTCTCCTCTTTGTACATGTCCATTCCCTCCAAAATAACGGCGTGATATCCACTGTGACATGGCTTCTGACAGGCATTTATGCCGTCTTGATTTGCACCCACTGGCATGATTGTGCTTGACCAGACGTCTAATAAATGGCTAAATGCCGTAGCATTGCTATCAAGTGTCACTCAGATGGACAGTGAATATTTGCCTGCCAGTCCTTCTCCGGCTACCGGCTACCTCATATGCTATAACGCTCAAAACGATAAGACATGCCTGGGACACCGTAGGTTTTCCTTCCCAGCTCAAGCGGCTGGTCGGGCCCGGGGTTCGGCAGAAATTCAGACAGCTTCATGATCTTTCCTTTCCAAAGTGGTAAGCTTCTTATCTGTGAGTCAACATCCAATCACACATTCTCAAACAGCAGCTTGGTGCATTCAGTGACAAACCCAATCTCTGCTGCTCGTCAAGCCAAAATCGCAAGGTGTCGAAGTATCAGCCGCTTTGCGGTAGTTTTGTCGACGCATCTGTAGCAGTGGAAGTTTTGAGTGTTCGTGTTCTTCAGACTACCTTTTACTCACTACTATTGCGGTGAAGTTGTCAATCCGCAGAATTGAGTCCGGTGAGTAGGATGCATCTTCGTCGTCATCCACAGAGGCAATCTTTCCGTCATTCTCTCCGATGGGAAGACGTAGTGGTCAGCTCCAGAGGTTCAGTACGCAAAACAGCGCCACCCGCACCCCTATGCTGTTCCAACACCTATTATTGGGATAGTAATCTTTGAGCACACATTTAGTATTCATGGCATCTGTGACAGCACATTCGTAATGTTTGAATTTTACAAGCACAACTGCAATCTGGTATAATCGAAATCCATAAGTAAGTGATAGAAGTTGAGTGGGCCACCTGCATTATGTCATGGTAGAGATAAGAGCATGATTTAAAGAGAAGGGTGGGAGATAGAAAGAGAGTAACGGAGAAAAAGTAAAAGTAGATGATCGCATTGTGTAGGCAATGTGGTTGAAATCTTGCTAGAGAGAAGAGAGGGATATATAGAGAAGATAGAGGGAGGGACATAGAGAGGGAGAGAAACTAAGCATAGTTGATCACATTGTGTGGGCAATGTACACGAAATCAGGGAGTGATAGAGAGGTGAGAGTGAGAGGTAGAAATTGCGACAGAAAGAAAAAAAAATGTATAATTTAGACGGGAAAATGTAATGCCATAGTAGATATATGCGTTTATGTTTTGAGTGTGTGAGTGCAGGTGTGCACACGTGATTTTGTGTGTTAGTGTGTGTGTGTATGCGTGTTTGTGTCAGTGTGTGTTCCTGTTTATGCATATATCATACATACACACATACATGCATACATACACACATACATGCATACATAGCACCTGTTGAGTTAGGCACCATACGTGATTATATATCACGCCGAGATAAACTAAAACTGCACTGTCTAGTTTCATATGTGACTACTAATGCTGCTGCTGCTACTACTACTACTACCACCACCGCCACCACTACTACTACTACTACTACTACTACTACTACTGCTGCTGCTGCTACTGCTGATGATGATACTACTACTACTACTACTACTACTACTACTACTACTACTAGACAAAGCATTGGTTGGGATTTGATAAAAAAGAAAAGATTAGTAAACTGAAGATTGGAACAGAATGAACTGCAGCACTAACTGTTCACCAGCAGTGTCAGTAACAACAGCAACATCAGAGAAAAACAGAAGCAACAGTGACAACAGTACCAACAGTAACAGCAGAAGCAACAGTAACTACAGCATGAAGATTAACAACAGCAGCAACAGTAACAACAGAAAAAGTAAGTACAATAGCAACACCAGTAGCAACAACAACACTAACAGCCCACCAGCAACAAGAGCATCAGTTATAACAGTGATATGATCAGTGGCAGGAGGAATCTTTATAAGAAAGGTTTATCGTCAACGTGAGCCATAAAATACAGCGCCCCACTTCTAACTTCTCACTGTCTCAATACAACAAATGTCGTTAAACCAATTAAAGACTATTCACATATTTTGATGAAGCTCTATACAAACTCTTCTATATCTTCGTATTTTCTTTAATTTTGTAAAAATTTATTCGCTATCATATTAGAAACTTGCAAAGCATTGTTGTTGTTGTTGTTGTTGTTGTTGTTGTTGTTGTTCCTTGAGTCTCAGTCATTGATGTTATTTAACTAGAAAGTTTGTTGAAATGAATATAAAGCCGCTACCTGCACCCTCAGATATTCAGGACGTATCGGAAGGTTCTTGCTGTTCCCAGCAAGCATGCCTTTTGAAGTGTTCCAAAAAGCGGGGCTGGACTAATCTTCTTTAACCATGCTTGGAAACTCTTTGAGATAGTACCTAGTGCGCCTATGAGAATCGGGACGACCTTGATTTCATGGCAGTTCCAAATCCTTTTTACCTCCCACTTTAAGTCATGGTATCGGTTAATTTTCTCCCTCTCCTTTTCTTGCACTCTTGTGTCAAATGGAGAGGCTACATCTACAAGCAAGCACGATCTTTTTTCCTTGTCCAAAACCACCAGGTCGGGCCTATTGTGTTCTAATTTCTTGTCCGTCTGTATCCTAAAATCCCATAGCACCTTCACCTGATCGTTTACTATCACCGAATCTGGCTTATGCTCATACCTCTTCTCAGAATGTGGTAAATTGTTTACTTTGCATAGATGCAAGTGAATCACTCTGCCGATCACATCACGTCTCCAGCCTTTATAGTGAGTCTGGGCTAGGTGTTTACATTCGGATTCAATGTGAGCCACAGTCTCCCCTCTCTCTCCACATAGTGAGCTAGCCTCCGCCTTGTAAATATGGTGTTTCATCCACTACATTCTGAGGGCCTGCTCTTGCGAAGCCATTAGCATTCCTTCTGTAGCATTTTTAAGGTCTCCTCTTTTTAACCAGTTCCATGTATGTGGATCTCTAAATTCAGTTTCTTAAAGAAGGTACTATGAAGGGATTTTTCATGAAGGTTGCTCTTCCTCCTTGATGTTATTTCCTCCTTCAGTACAATTTTGAGCATTGGCTCCCTACTGTCAGTCACGTATTTGTGAAGGTTGTTTTTCTCCATCTGAACAGAGTCCTCTATGCTGATAAGACCTCTTCCACCTTCATATCTCTTTAAGTAGAGTCTATCGACATCACTCCTCTTGTTGAACATGTTGTAGATAGTCAATAGCTTCCTAGTCTTCCCATCTATTTCTTTTTGTTCAGCAACATTCCATTTCAGAATTCCCGCACTGTACCTAATAATAGACACAGGTCGGGAATTCACTGCACTTATGACATTCCTACTATTTAGATGTGATTTTAATACGCTCTTTACTCTCCTTATGTACTCAGATCTTATCAATCCCTTTATTCTTTTGTTCTTGATGTCATCTGCCTCCAGAACACCTATATATTTGTATCGCTCTTCAGTGTCAATTTCCTTTATCATCTCACATGTTGGTACCTGGATTCCGTTGCTTCTGCTCAATTTACCCCTCTTCATCACTAGGACTCCACACTTATTAATACCAAATTCCATACATATATCATTGCTGAAAATACGGACAGGGTCAACAAGTACATCCAACTCCTTCTCACTCTTCCCAAAGAGTTTAAAATCGTCCATGAAGAGGAGGGGTTGATGGTAAGCTCTCCTTTTCCCAACTTGTATCCTGCTCTCACTTTTCGCAATATAACAGTCAGGGGTATCAGGGCAAGGACAAACAGCAGAGAGGACAAACCATTTCCCTGGAAGATAACTCTCTTGATCTTCACGCCTCCCAACGATTCCTCACCAGATGTTAACTCGGTTTCCCAGGACTTCATACTTTTGCTCAACAACTGTCTGCTGTTATCTGCCAACTTGAAGATCTCTAGGCTTTTGGTTATCCAAGAATGAGGTACCATGTCGAATGCCTTTTTGTAATCTATCCATCCCATGGCAAGACCAGTGTGTCTCCTCTTGCAATTCCTCATTACCATCTTATCAATAAGTAACTGGTCTTTTGTACCACGAGACTTCTTTCGGCATCCTTTCTGTTCATCCGGTCACAAGTTGTTTATGTGGAGGTGATGGTAGATTTCCTCAGACACAATGCTTGTTAACAGTTTCCACATTACGGACAGACATGTGATAGGTCTATAGTTGGTAACATCATTACCCTTGATTCGGTCTTTCATTACCAGAACTGTGGTACCTTTTGTCAACCACTCTGGTACCTCACCCGACATCAAGCAGTCATTGAACATGGTTGTTAGTTTCGGGTGGAGGGATGTTATATTTTTAATCCAATACCCTTGTACACCATCTGGGCCTGGTGATTTCCAGTTGGTTAGTTTTTTGGCCTGCCTTTTAAGAGTTTCAACTGTGATACTCAAATCAGGTTGTTGGTGTGCTTGTTCACTAATCTCCTTTTGAACTCTCTCAAGCCACACTGCCTGATTATCATGTTCAACATCCTGCTCCCATATTCCTCTCCAGAATGTCTTAGTCTGTTCCGCCTCAGGGATCAAGTCGTTGCCTCTTTCTTTCCCTTCAAGCTGTCCAAACAACATCTTCAGGTTGTTGTCAAACATGCGGTTCTGTCTATGCTGACTGACTCTGTTCTCATACCGCTTAATCTTTGCATGTTTTGCTACAATGCGTTGCTTCTATGATAATATTTAGCTTTTTCCCCCTAGTTTTGTACTTTATTTCCAATCTATCTTTAGTGTCTATGTTTTGTAATGTCCAATTCAGTAAGGACTCAAGATTTGCAATGTCTTTTCTCATTTCCTTGATTTGACCATTCAGTCGTTTCTTCCACCAAGGTTCTGATCTTTCTTGTTTGTTGTTTCCTTTCGTTTTTATGCCAAGTAATTTCCTCACCACATTTGCTGTTGCTTTGAGGATATTGTTGCATTGCTGAAGGTTTCTCGCCTCAAGGTATGGGATGACTTTGTTTGTTTACCTTAGCTGTTGTTTCTTTTAACTTTTTCCTGTCTACAAATCTTAGATTCATAGGTTTTCCACTATGATTGTTCATTTCATCTACCACTAAGTTCAGGATATCAACCAAATCTTGTCCTAGCCCGTCAGCATTCATTTCCTCAATGACCGTATCTCTGTTCCAGATGTTATTTATTTCAGCATTCAGATCATTGTCTGCTTCGGATGCTTCCTCAGGTCTCTCAACCGCTTCACCTTCATTTCCTACTGGCTCGTTTGCTTGACATACTCCACTCTTCATTTCCAACTTAATCTCTCTGCTCAGTTCCTCCAGTTCCAACTCGCTTATCCATCCATTAGTCCTTATTACCCGAGCCTACCCGGCCAATTTTTGTTCATCTAATTTAAATAGACCAATCTCGTTCCAGATGTTATGCATCCGTTTCCTATAGCCTTTTTCCATGGGGTTACTCTTCAGGTAACTTTTCATGACAGTTCTATTCAATTCTTTCGTCCAGTTGGTTTTTGTCCCTTTCCTTCTTCTTCTTCCTCCAGCACCAGCAGTATTTGGATGACAGCCAGGTCCCTGCTGCTGGGCCAGGGAGCACTTGCTGGGTGAGAGTCTTTCACTTGACATACCAGTCTCCTTTTCACCGTTATTCGAACTGTTTAGATTAGACATTTAAACACTCATATCGAGGATTGGTGAATGTATGGTTACATAACCACCGGAGATTTCATCACCACCGATAATTTCCTCACCCCCGGTGATTTTAGCGTGGCACCATCACACTGTAGACGAACATATATAAATAGACAAATAAATAGATAAAAACATTTAAAAAATAAACATAAGTTTCATTGTAATGTCTGACTTAGTTTTTTTGTTATTTTTTTCCATTTTGTTTTTCAAGGCCAGTAACATCCGTTACCAGTGTTGTTGTTGCTGCTGCTGCTGTTTTTGAATTTAACTACGAGGGAAGTAGCGTTCAAAACTTTTGAAATTTGTTTTTCTTTTGTTGTTGCGTTTGTTTTTGTCTGTGTTCTGTTCTGTAATTTTTCGACTTGTTGCTTCTGGGTAATTGCTGGCCTTGTGCCTAACGGAGAAACAATTATTATTATTAATTATTATTATTATTTGACCGCCGAGGTTGACTTTGCCCTTCATCCTTACGGGGTCGATAAAATAAAGTATCAGTAATGCACAGTAATTGCTGGCCTTGTGCCTAAAGTAGAAACAATTATTATTATTATTTGACGGTGGATTGGCAGTATCGGAAGAGGGTCGGACGCTATGCTTTGACGCATAGAGTTACGGCCCTTGCCATTCTGAGTTCGAATCCCGCCGAGTTTAACTTTGCCTTTCATCCTTACAGGGTCGATAAAATATAGTACCAGTAATACACTGAGTATTTGCTGGCCTTGTGCCAAAAAGTAGAAACAATTATTATTATTATTTGACATCGTTTAAACTAAACATTTTGAGAGAGTTTAGAGATACAACAATAATTATTATGGTGTTGTTGTTAGCTGTTTGAGCGGGCCATACTAAATCAGTCTATTTATATCTTTTGGTGACTTCCTCGCTTCTAGTCATGTGTGGTGGCACTACTACCTTCCCTCTCTTAACAGGAGGTAGTGAGGAATAGTGGTGGTAACGATGAGTGACGGTGGTGATGGGGTAGTAGTACTGTAGTGAAGGTGTTGCTGCTAATGGTTTGTCTCTAGCTAAATTTTTTGTGGTAGTGGTAGTGGTGGTTGTGGCGGCGGCGGTGGTAGTGTTGGTGGTGAAATTATTTGGCTGTTGTTTTCTTCCATTTGTGACCATTTGTATCCATTTTCTTTTCTGACTATAAGATTTCTGATACAAAATTAAATATTGGAGCCCTATGCCATAGTGTTATGCGTTGTAAATTCCTGAGAGTTAGGACTGGTGTCTTATGTCCCATTTGTAATAAGAATTATTCTATCACAATTATTTTAAATATGTAAAAAATCAAAAACTTACGGGAGCGATTCCATAACACTCTATCCACCATCTGCGTATTCTTCCCTATTATTATTATTATTATTATTATGTCGCAAACCTCCTTTGTTGCCAACGCCAGTGTCAGCACGGAAAGCCGCACCACCACCACCACCAAAAACAACATCAACAAAAACACGGACACCAACATTAAAAGCAGCCGGATCACCACCAACACCAAAACCAATCCAAGGAGAAAACGAGGAAAGCTCTCCCACTCCCCCTACCCCCCCCCCCCCAATTATACACATAGACAAAAAAATAAACGCACACACAGACACAGAGACACTCACAGACACAGACCCTTTGTCTTCCAGCAGCGAAGATGAAGGAAAACCCGAAAGTGCAAAAAACAGAGAAAACTCACAAAAAAAAAGCCCCAACAAAACACAAAAAGACACACAACAATAAATACAGACACCACTAACGCAAACACTTCCCCAATAACATCATCACCAACAGCAACATCGACACCACCTCCACAATCCCCGAAACGCAAACAACCTAAACAAACACAAGTACAAATAAACACACAAATACCTGAAATTGCAGACACCACACCTACAACAAACATAGACATACCCGAAACAATACCACCAAAACCATCGCCACCACCTTCACCAACACGAAAACAAATAAAACCACAGCAACAAAATGTTAAAAGCTTCGTGCTTGTCAGAAGGGCCAACGATAAACTGCTGGCCCTCTTAGCGCGAAGCGAGGACATTCAAACAGAGGGGGAGATTTTTGAAATGAGCACATTTTGCGTGCCAGAAGATTTGCTTCTGGTCCGAATGTCACACAATTCCTTCAAAGAAATTCGAGAGAGCTTTCCTCAAGACGTGGGAACCCCGAATGTGAAACCCACATCAAGACTTTTAAAGGGGTTCCCAAAAGAAACCCCACCAACCATGGAGGTCGAACCACCCGACCTTCACAAGACCCGGGAGGTAAGTAAACCTTCCCTCTCTCTCTCTTAGCTTACCAATATGGCCATATTAAGAGTAGGAAGTTTAAATGTTCGCGGCCTGGGGTCACCCTGGAAGCAGGGTCGCCTGCTCAACGACCTCCGGTCGCTGGAAATGGATGTGATTGCCGTAAGCGAGACCAGAATTTCCGACACGCGCGCACTAGCCCCCATTTTTTACGACTATTAGAACTTCGCATCTGTTAGCAGGCCGGGAATGGGGGGTGTGGTGGCAGTGCTGTTTAGGAAAGGACTGGATCTCGAGGTAAGGTCGATCTTCGGGGACCCGGACAGTAAGTTGGTGGTCTTGGATGTGAGCAGTAGCGAAGGTGGTGCCTTTAGACTGCTGGCCGTCTACGCCCCTACAGGGGCCGGACGACCTGACTTCTTTAGGCGCCTGGAGACCTTTCTGGGTACGTATCGCCCTTTACTGTTAGCGGGAGACTGGAATGGCATCTTAGACGCACGCTGGGATTGTGTGGGAGTAGCCGATAGGAGCGGGGGTGCAAAAGCATCAAGCACCTACTCAGCCACTTCCAACTATCTGACAGGTAACGACTAGATTTCCCCAATGTGCCAGTATGGACATGGACAAACTGAATGGGGTCATCTAGATCGTATATAGACAGGATCTTCATTAGGAAAATAGATAGAAATAGTGTGGGCTGTCCACTTTTTAAAACGGTCGCCTATTCAGATAACAAATTTGTGATCTGTAAGGTCGACCTAAATAAAACGCGTAGGTTAGGACCGGGTTACTGGAAGCTGAACATGTCATTTCCCGCACGTAAAGCTTACAGGGACCGAGTCAACAATTTAGTTAAGCAAAAGTTGACAGGGCGGATCATCAACAACAGATGGTGGGGGGCTCTCAAAAGAGAGATTAGAGTAACTTCGATAGAGTTCCGCAAAGAACTAGCGTTAGAGAAAAATAGAAAGGAGGGGGAGCTGGTAGATAAGTTAGACGAGGCTATTTGTAGTGGCATCGCAACAGACGTGCTAGCGGCGAGAATGGCATTAGACCATTTCTTCAACGCCAAACACGAAGGTTGTATTGTCAGAGCCAAGGCGCGTGCGCTGAGAAACGAGGGAACTAAAGCTGTTCGATGGGCCCGCGTGGCGGAGGCGCAGCGTGGTAATAAAACCACAATTCGGTCTTTGGCGGACCGAGACGGACACGAGATAAGCGATTCCAAGCGGATGTGTGAGGCCTTTCGCCAGCATTTGCTCGGTTGTTCAGGGAGAGTGGCGAGTCAGAGAGAGTAGCGGATTTCAGTCCCTACCTTGACGGCTTGCCGCGCATCTCGACGGTCGACGCTGAGCGCTGCGAAAGGCCGATTACTTCAGCCGAAATTCAGGACGCCCTTGTCGGCTCCATGAGGCGCAAGTCACCCGGTTTGGGTGGCCTGCCCTACGAGCTTTACGTAAATATGCCAGACTTGTTCTCCGAACTCCTCGAAGCACTCTACTGCAACTGGCAGCAGAATGGGAGTATTCCCAGTTCTGTGAGCAGGGGAGTGGTGACACTGATAAGGAAAGACGAGAACAAGAGGGATACATTAGACAACTTCTGGCCCATAACTCTGCTCAACACAGAGTTTAAGATTTTGGCGAAGGTGTTAGCAAAGAGATTGGCGCTTGCCGTCGAGGATTTGGTTGGCGAGGCGCAAACTTGCGCAATCCCAGCCAGGTCCATACACGACAATCTCCACCTCATACGATACTTCATAGAGAGGGTAGGGTGTAAACCTGGCTTCGGTGGGGCACTGAGCAATTTAGATCAATCGAAAGCATTCGATAGGGTCGACCATCGGTATCTGGAGTTTGTCCTCAAAGCAGCTGGCTTCGGCCCTGTCTTTAGAAGCTGGATCGTTGCAATGCACAGCGGCACACGCTCGGTGGTCAAGGTTAATGGCCACCTCTCGGAACCATTTCGGCTCTCCCGAACGGTCCGTCAGGGGTGCCCTCTCTCTTCCCTTCTGTACGTATTGACTCTCGAGCCTTTATGCGAAAGCTGGAGCTGTTGCAGGGCATCCCGCTCGAACCGGGACGTGGAAAGGCGGTGTCGGCTTATGTGGACGACATCACCGTGATGGTGTCGAACACCTCAGAAATCGAGGTGGTCGGCACCTTACTGGAGGAATATGAAAGGTTGACAGGAGCCAAACTTAACCCGGAAAAGTCGGTGGAGTTGCAGCTCGGAACCTGGAGAGGCAGGCCCATGCCGTCCAACAGCGTCGTGGGGCGCTGGACGGACGGGCCGGTAAAGTTGCTCGGGGTTTGGTTCGGACCAGACCTCCAGGTGGAAAAGAATTGGGACGAGGTAACGAGCAGAGTAGCCAGTCTCACCCAAAAATGGGCTGGGAGGAAGCTATCACTGAAAGGTCGCGCGGAGGTGGCGAATGCGTACATCGCGTCCGTCATCTACTACCGCCTAACCGTCCTGCCTTGTCCCCGTCCGCGCCTCGTCAAGTTGGAACGGCTCCTCTTCAAATTCTTGTGGAGGGGACAAGTTCCATTGTTGAGGCGGTCCATCTGCTGCCAGCACCCTCTACGCGGAGGGCTGGGCATGCCGTGGCTAATGATGCGCAGACATGCGTTGAGGCGGCGACATCTCCAGATATTCTGCCTCAATGGTGAACAGGTGTGGTCGCCGTTTATCAGACGGGCCTTTCCGCAGCTCATTTCGTTGACTGAGCTGCAGTCCTGGGTCAAGAATAGACCGAGACTGAGTGACTGGCACCTGGAATGTTGCCAGGCACTCACTGCCCTCTACCAAGCGGGCAATGCGATCAGTGGAACTTCCACTCTCGAGTTCTATAGAGGATTAGTGGTGGGCAAGTGCGATGATGCACTCGGAGAAGCTTTGGGCCTCGAGGAAGTCGAACTGACCAGTCTGTACCGGAGGACTTTTGAGCCGGGGACGATGGACAATTTCCAGAAATCCCTCGCTTGGCAGTGCTACCGGGGGGCACTGCCAGTTTGGGATAAACTCTACAGGTACGGAAGTGCTGTCAGACGGACCTGCCCAATATGCGCACAGAACGACGAAACCGTTCTGCACGCACTTGTCCAATGTCCGTGCATTACTGACGTGTGGAGTTATGTCGAACAGCTACTGTCGCGTGTGGAACGAATCCGGTTATCGGCGGAGTCCATAGGGAAGATCGAGCCGCCACCTTCCTTAGGAAGAGCAGGACATTTTCCTCTGTCTGGTGGCAGTTGCGAAAGAGATTATATGGTGTACCAGGTTGAAAGGACTAAAGACAGACACTTTTCTCTTCGGCCAATCCCTCATCAACTTCTTCAAGTTTCACCTGGAAAGGAGGGTGAGGGTGGAGAGAGAAGTGCTGCCCCCCCCCCCCAGTACATTTGCTAAAAGGTGGGTGAATGTGGCGAGAATGGCTCGTGTGAATGGGCTTACTCTGACCATGCGCCTATAGGCTGGCTAACTTGAGGAGAGGGGTGGTTCAGGATTGGTGGGGTACCCGAATCACCCCAGGGTCGTCCACCCCCTATCGGGGAATTTATTTTGTTATATTTATGTATAGTTTATTTTATATTTTTATATTTTCATTGTTAAATTAGTCTTGCCATTGTGCACATTTACTCGACCTTATTGTAAACCCCCACTGTCCCTGTCTTTGTATTGTCCCCTACATGTCGGCCCTTGTGGCTAATAAATGAAATCATTATTATTATTATTGTTATTTTTATTTTATTTCATTATGGTTTCTGAGATATATGCCGAGTGTCTTCCTGACACCTAGGGCAAATAAATTCACAGTGTGCATTGGGAAGCCAGTTAATACAGCACATTGATTATAATTTTTTAAAAAATATATTATTGGCAGTCAGAAAGTGTAGACGTATTTTAGGAGTTCCTGCAAAAGTGGTAAATTTTCATTTTATTTTCATTTGTAATAAGTGTTGCATCTTGTGAAAAGGGTCATAAGACTTCTGTCTTTGCCCTGTGAAAGGGAGACGCTACAAAATATGGGCCTTTTGGCCCAAATATTTGAACTTGTATATATTGTTTTTTTAATTGTCGAAAAAAAAAAATATGACTGAGCCAGGCCCCCCAACGTTAAGTCCGCTGTCGTGTGACATCGGCTTAAACATTGAGAGGAGGGATACGGCGAACACAAAAATTGATACCACAAACACCAACAGAAACAACATCAACAACGACAGTAACAACAGCAACAGTGAGCACACTAACCTTGAAAAAATGACAACACCAAAAAACAGCAGTAACAGCGAGAACGAAAAGACAGACAACAGAAACAATGACAACAAAAGCAACAAAATTAAAACCAACAACAAGAACATGAACAACGGCAGCAGCAACAGCAACACAACAACTGCACCGAAAACAACAACAGCGGCACCAAAGATAAAACCAACTGCAACAACGACAACACCAACAACACCAACAATACCAACGCCACCACCAACATTGGCCACCCAAGGGGGAAACGAAGAAAACTCTCCCACTCCCCTTCCCCCCAAAATACACACATGAACAAAAACATAAACACACACACACATGGACACACTTACAGCGACAGACCCGCATCTTCCAGTAGTGAAGATGACGGAAAGCCAAAATCCCCAAAAGAACAAAAAAGAAAACACACAAAGAAATAAACTTCACATAGCACAAAAACACCCACAATAAAAACTGCAGGGACGACCCACGCAAAGATCTCCCCAAAAACACCAATATCAACACCACCATGACCATCACCATCACTAGAATCCCCCAAACGCAAACAACCTAAACCGACACAAGAACAAATACACACAAAAACAACAGAAACCGCAGACACCGCACGCACAACACCAACAAAACCTCACCACCGCAGTCACGCAAACCAATAAAACTGCACCAACAAAACTTACAATACTTCGTGCTTGTCAGAATGGCCAACAAGGAATTGATGGCCTCGTAGCACGAAGTTAAGAAATTCAAAAAGAAGGAGGAGATTTATGAATCGAACACATTTCGCGTGCCAGAAGATTTGTTCCTGGTAGCTCGATTCCTAAAAAGGGATTCGAGACAGCTTTCCTCAGGACGTGGGAAGACCGAACGTAAAATGCCCATCCAGACTTTTAAAGAGGTTCCAAAAGAAACCCTACCAACTATGGAGGTCGAAACTTCAGGTCTTCACGAGACCCCGAGAGGTAAGTAAATCTTTCTTCACTCTATTAGCCTGCCAACATGGCCATATTAAAAGTAGGAAGTTTAAATGTTTGAGGCCTGGAGGCGCCCTGTTAGCAGGGTCACCTGTTCAACGACCTCAGGTCTCTAGAAATGGATGTAATTGCCGTCAGTGAGATTAGGATTACCGATACGCGCGCACTAGCCTCCATGTTTCACGACAATCAGATCTTCGTAATCCATTAGTCGACTGGGAATGAGAGATGGGGTGGCAGTGCTGTTTAGGAAAAGCCTGGATTTCGAGGTAAGGTCAATCTTCCGGGACCCAGATGCTAAATGTTGGTCCTGGACGTGAACAATATCGAAAGTAGAGCCTTTAGACTGGTGGCCGTCTACGCCCCTACCGGGGCCGGTCGGCCGGACTTCTTTGGGCGTCTGGAAGCCTTTCTGGGTACGTTTCACCCTTTACTGTTAGCGGAGGACTGAAATGGCATCTTAGACGCACGCTGGGATTATGTGGGAGTAGCTGATAGGAGCGGTAGTGGGCAAAAGCTTCAAGTACCTGATCAACCAGTTCCAACTCTCTGACGGATTGGAACAAGGGTAAAAAGTAGCAACCCGTCTGCCACAAGAAAAAAGTCTTTCTCTTTGCCCTCAAAAATTGGGGGCGAAAGTGGGTTAAAGGATAAAGGCTTCTTCATGACAAACTTGCCCATCATGACCATGATATCCTCTTCTCAGCGGTCTTGACAGCGTTGAAGAAGAATGATAGTGGCATATGACCAGCTGCAGTAGGCAACGTCTTGCGGCCAAGGTATCTTGGAGGTTAATCTTTGGAGACCTGAACGAGGGATTCAGCCGTGTCCAAATCGGAGTAGGTGTTAAGTGTGAATGTGTGGTGACTTCTAATCAGGCCTGACACTTCATACAGCATACACCTCCTTTCTCACAGCATATCCTAGTGAAAGAGGCCATGAGCAATGCCTTCAAAAGCGTTAAACAACAACACGTTTTAGAGACGTATGTCTACGACATGCTAACTCGTTGCATCATTTCACATACCTTTCGTATGGGACAAACAGCCTAGGTGTAGCAGCTAAAAAAACGGAGGACCTTCACCACAGGTGTCTAGCAAGAGGACCTACTCGGCCCACTTCTTTTAGAGCAGGTCGTAGATGAGATGGCCCACTCAGTTTGCTCGCATTTGAATGTTTAGTACTTGGACAACACGAATCTGGGAAGCTCTGTTTCGTCTGTTTTTTTAGGACCTCCAGTGGGTCATCTTTGCTCTAAGGTTCTAGGACTGAATATCAAACTGTCCAAGTCCGCTACGGCGAAGTCTAATTCCAAGACGCTGTACCCAGTATCGATCTTCTCCTGACTGGGTCTCGGCTGCTTCTGAAAGTCGCTGTCTGCATTCCCGACTCTCGAATCCTTCCGCATGCCATACGCGAATGCTTCGAGATCTAGCATGCAAACCTGACAAGGATGACGGAGGGATTACACCTCAACTCTTATCCACCGCTCCTTATCCTGCGGAATTGCTTTGCTCTCACCGAATTCCTCTACATGCTATATGGCGCACCTTGACATCATCTAGCAGTTCGATTCGCCGAACTTGATAGCTCCATCCGACACCCTACCGAACTCATCTGCAAAGTTTGTTTGACAGTACCAACTGGCAACAGGCGAAATTCCTTATGAGATTTGGCGGCTGATTCCGCCAATCCACTCTGCCAGAGCATCTCTAATGATTGTTCTCCAGCAGCCACGAGATCCTCCGCAAGATGACAGAGAACCTGGGGTGGCGCGGGAAATAGAGTCAGCTCTGACTGAATGGACTGACGAATGTCTTCTCAACTTCAGTGTATCAATGCCCAACCTAATTGAGATGATGTCAGGTACACGGTCACCTTCACGCTCATCGTGTTTTCCTCCGAGCAACACTTTCTCACCTGCCTACACGTAGCCTCAACTCGAAACAGTGGCGCTTGGCGTATTTCGGTGCCTTCCTTATCACCTATAACCGTTACAATTATTGATGAGGAGTGCACAAGCATTCGATTTTCTCAACGTCTGGGCGGCCGCGTGTGTGACACCGATAGATAACCCTCTTCTCTGTAGAGGTCGCAAATCCCTAATTTGGAACACGACTTGCAGCGACTCATTCTCTGCTTCCAGTCTTTTTATTTCGACCACACAACAGGGTTCTGCTGCCAGCAAACTAGAAGAGAAGAAGATAGTCAAATACCGGGGTTTTATCAACTGTTTACTATTTTTACCGGCCTCCGTTGAGACTCCTGGCACTTTGGCATCCGCACAGCTGATTTCCTCCGTAAAATCGGAAAGACTGATCGGCTTGAGGGGTGAGCCCCATGCAGTGAGGTAGCTGTTGCTTCGAGTGTCTCTAGCCGTTATTCCAGGTAAGGCTGAGATACCGCTCCGCCTGGCGTGTATTACCTGTCCCTTCCCTTTCCTCTTCTTTCTTTCTTCGATTGCTTTTTTCTTTCTTCTTTTCATTTCCTTTTTTTTGTTCATTCTCTTTTCATTTTCTTTAATATTGTGTTTTGCTTTTATATTCAATTATTTGTATATAATGTCAATGGATTTTCCTGTCATTGTGAGATTTTGTATATTTAATATGTTTATTTTTCATTTCAGTTACTTTACGATAAATAGTCTATATTGTATTAAAACAATAAGATGATTGAAGGTATCTGGTTTGTCTTTACATCATTTCTGGCTACGCTTCAAAATGTTTATGGCAAAACAACTATGCTGGAATTCGTGAGTGCTAAATAGGAATGAATGTCTACACCTGTGTGCGCGTATGTCCGCACACGCGTGTCTCTGTCTATACGTATATGTGGAATAATGAAGAACGTAACTGTAGTATATTGATATCATATTGCATTTTATGACTTGTAATATTTTCATTTTTTCCTGTTTCATTTTTCTTTTAATTAGGGAACCTTTCTCATGAGATAGGTATTTTCTATAACATAATTAAGATCAGAATAATTAACATTAATTATCTATGTTACTGAATCAATTGAATAGCTTTATTGAAAAGTGTTTTATATAGTGATTTTATAATATTATATGAAACCTAGAGGGTATTATATTGAAATCGATGGAGAGAGAAAAAGGAAAACGACATGAAAGATTACACAGTGTTCAAAACTCTTTATTGTCCCTAAAGTAGAAACGTCACTTAGAACTTATGAAGAGGCTAAAGAGATCCTGAATTACTCTGACTACCAACAGTAAGAGCCCTCGTCCAGATGTCATTCCCCGGCTAATTGGTATATGCTAGGCATATGCCCATTCACTCGGATCTTACTGTATTCACCGTTACCCCTACTATTTGATACGGTTACTACGTTTCCACCTTCACCTTTGTTTAAAAAAAAACAACTGGAAATATCCTACACCTGGAGCATGGCCGAAGAAGGATGTACCTGCCTTCATTCCTTTCTGTCGCATCCTTACACCTCATCTTTCAACATATCTGCCAACCGGAGAGATGCATCACCTATCCTTATTCAAATGAAGCAGTTCATTCTATTTAATATTTCTCCTCATCGATATTTCTTTGCTAAGTGTTATCGAGTCTAGGTTAATCACATTTACACAAAGCTCCATATACGTTTATTGACGATTGCTCAGCAAGAATGTCCGCTATCTTGTTCGTTAATGCAGTGGCGGTAGGCTTTTCACCTTGACACAAGCGATCAGCTTCGAGCATTCGGATCTCTGTCTATGCCTCCGACCATGTCGCATTGTTTTAATTCTTGTTTTATGCTATTTCTTTCAGTGTTTTGTTTTTGTTGTTGCGTTTTGTTGTTTCGTTTTTGTTGTTTGTGTGGATGCGGGTTTGGTCGTTATTATTATAGTTGTGGTAGGGGCAATTTACTTACATTGGTATTTCTGTCTGGCTGTTTATTTGACTCTTACCTATGACAATTCAGCTTCGAGGCTTAGCATCGCAAAATTTTGTCGATGGCTTGTGTTGTCGTTATTTTATTTATTTTTATTTTATTTTTTTATTATTATTATTATTTGTTTTTTATTGGGGTGAGGGGTAATTCCTCTTTTTTCCCCTCTCTCTCTGACAACGAAGACTTCATTACTCATACATACGATTGGAAACTAAATAACACAAGGTGAATGTAATCGGGGGCTAATAATGTCTAAGGACATTGCGAATTGGATGTTTTCTCAACAAATAAGAAATTTATTCTAGATGGGATGACGAAAACCAGATTGAATGGAAATTCTTGATATTTGTACAAACCATCTATATTAAACAGAATTACTACAATTGTTTCTCTGTAGGCAGCAAATATCATATTCCTTGTGTATTTTATTTTTACAGAAATCTTCAATGCTAATTTACTTACACTTTGCCACACAATTTCAACTCCTCAGAAGAAAAAGCTTTCTGTTATCTACATGGTCATTCATATGTTTTCGAAAATATCGATACAAAAGAAAGATAGTATATAAAAATCCTGATATTGTGGTACATGAAAAAAACAACTGTCGACATATTTATAATTAGGTGCATGTATAGAAACGCGCAGGAAAACAACGGGATTAAGCTATTGATGTAAAAGCTATGTGACAATTAAAGAATATATGTCATTTGAAATGTAGATTGTATAGGAATGCCACACAACCAATAAGAGAATAATCACAGTGATAGTATAGTCAAAATAAAAGACAAAACAGTAATACTAAAATTTGTAAATATTGGAAATCTGGATTCACAAACACGCTCACACGTACAAACAGACCCACACAGATACATACACACACGCGCACTCTCTCATACACACACACACAGAGATATATATATATGTGTGTGCGTGTGTATATATATATATATATATATATACATATATATATATATATATATATATATATATATATATATATATATATATATATATATATATATGTATATATATATATGCAGTGGCGTAGCTAGGGTAAACGGCGGCCAGGGCAAGCATCAAAATTGCCCCCCCCCCCCCCCCAAAAAAAAAGTCAAGATCCACAAAGACGAAATTGCGGTAGAATTTATAATAAAAAAAAACAAAAAACGGTTACAACTTGAATTTTCGGGCTTTTAATGAGGCAAACTGGTTGATAATTTCCTCGAAATCAGTTCGTTCAAACTCTTCAATTACTACACTCAAAAGGGCGAGCTCAGTCAGTTGTTGTTGGCCCATTGAGGTTCGCAAATACGAATGTATTAGCTTCAGCTTGCTGAACGTCCTCTCGTAACTGGCAATTGAAATAGAAATCGTCAACATTATTTGAATGCTGATTCGCAAATTGGGAAAAACACATTCATCGCCGTATTGTATGATGAATTGGAGAAGTGCCTCCGGCTTTAAAATTGCGTCAGCTGTCCTAGTAGCCAGCAAAGATCGGCAGTCCAAGATTTCCTCATACAATTGCTCTCCGTCGATGTCGGAGTTGTATAGTTCCGCAACCGTTGCACCTTTGTTTAAGGACAAGGTTGTCAGGAGCAGCTAAATAAAACAGATAGTTGACATCATGAAGAAAGCCAAAACTTGAGTCGGTTTCCTTAAGTCGAATAAACCGTTGTTCCATTTCTGTTTGAAGACGATTGAGTGAACTTTGCATTGCTCTCTCTATTACTTTTCTGGCAGCCACCTCGACGTCCTCAGTAATTTCGGTATTGGTTTGTCGTCTTCCTCGCCTCCTCGGAAAATCGACATTCCATTTCTGGCAGGGGTCGAAGCCCATTTCAAGAGACTCGTGGATTAAGGATGTTCCTTCTTCTTTAAAATAAAGTTGAAGGGCTCCTATATCAGCTGCAGCATCGTGAAAATGCATTCTTGGATCTTGAAGTCTCTTTTGAACCCGGTCAATTCGTGGGAGAATCATGTTCCAGAATCCAATCAAGTTCAGGAACACATAACTCAGTATCCGATTATGGAGATTACTGGCATCACTTCTACTCTCGCATGTCTCTGTTTCATCATCACTAATTTTTTGGAGAACTTGAACAATCAGCGTCAAGTAATTCGCCACCGGTCTGACTGCGGTACATCTAGCACTCCACCGCGTGTCGAAAGGATATTTAACAACCACGTTTGACAGTTGTTCTCGGTGCGCCTGGTCAGGGGTCGAATCAATCAGCAGACCATAGTATCTTGCATTTTGGATACGATTTAGTACATTCTGACGAACTATATTATAGAAGAAAACATTGAACCCTCTAAACTGGAGTCAAATTGAATTCCTAATAGAAGCTATCCGATCTTATCTGGCCATTTGGATTATGATACCTTTTCTATACGTCTTATGTACCAGTTGTAAAAGACAAACTATTCTGTTTTGTAAACCAGCTTCATAATTATAATTATCTTGTATTGGTCATTGCAATGCATTGCTAAAAATAGCACCTGCGTGTCCACCAGTGGCACGTCCAAAAGTACGTCCATTCAGTTTGTGTGTGTGTATGGGGGGGGGGGGAGTTTTGTGAAGTCAAATCAGACATCTGCTCCGTCTAGTGCACTAGACATTGCGTGGAAGTCGGGTATCAAGAAATCACATGCTTCATTTTTGGCTTATATTTTTAAAAATGATAAAAACGACATGGATTTAAATCGATCTAGGTCGAAATTGCGCCCCCCTAAATATGGCGCCCGTGGTATGTGCCCTGCTTGCCACACCCTAGCTACGCCACTGTATGTATGTATATATGCATATATATATGTATATATATATATATATATATATATATATATATATATATATATTTTTTTTTTTTTCCCTAATGAATAGTAATTTTGAATTAAAATTTTGTAACGCATAACATTAAATAAAGTATCGCAGCGACTTGTTTATTTTGCAAATCATATCTATTATGTTAATTGTCTTTATACGTACAAAATATTTTCTTTAAATAAATTTGTTTAATACATAATTAACTAAGATATCAATCTATCTTATATCTACCTATTTATTTTTTCATTCATCCATACAAGCATACACGTACATTCACATACTCACCCCCTCTCTCTCTCTCCCTCACACACACACACACATACATAATTATATATGCATATATATATATATATAATATATATATATATATATATATATATATATATATATATATATATATATATATATATACATACCTATATATATATATATATATATATATATATATATATATATATATATATATATATATATATATAGCTGTCATATATATATATATAGCTGTCTCTCTACAAATCTATAGATATCTGACAATCAATTACATTCTGTCCAAACACCTAACCCTCATTATCTCTATAACTATAAGCATACACCTATATAACATTGCATATACGCGTTGTCTATAAGATTGTGTGATCTGCTTGCAAAAGAACATATATATATATATATTTATATATATATAAATATATATATCACTTAAGAAACGGAGAAACAGTGTTGCGACGAATAAAATTTATTAGACATATTACAATCGTATCTCTGTCGAGCCACGATCGATGTAATGATCGAAACTGACTCTGAAATCGCAAGGGCCGCAGATACGTCTCGATTCTACGAAGCAGAGTTTCCAATATCATACTCTGCAATGTAAGAGCATCGACTGCTCAAACGGCCTACCGCTTACGGATGCTTTAAGCATCAACAGCACCAATTACATATATATATATATATATATACACTCCTTTTCCTGCTATTAATTTTGTCTCTCACTCTTTTAAGTTGTGAATTAGACTGGTTATCTACGCACGTGGCTGACACATTTCAGCTCGCTACTATATTGTTATATAATGGATGATCGCATTTAAAGTCCGTTAAAGGTTCTTGGCACTACCATTGTTACCATCGCTTTCCTCTAGCCATGGGGCTTGGAGACATGAACCGAATACTACCATTCTATTTTATATCAATGTGAACTGCTATTTTTAATAGCCATCTTTTCACCCCTTGATAATTTGTCTGTGAGACACGTTGGCTGAAAGCTTCTGACAGGAACTAAAAGATTGATTCTTTTTAGCTTCTCGTCCCCACGTAAAATTTATAAATCAATGACTAGTTGAGAGATAAAGTCCTGTCGGGTGCCAGTTGCTAATCGCTTTACCGTGTCGGTTGCCACAAACAGTCATGACCGGCATGGGCTGGTGTTTAGATTCTGTCGATCGATAGGTTATTGATTAGCATAGTATTTACACGCTGATGAAGCCGCATAAGCCGATTGTGCATTGTTGCATAATATATGCATACGGATGGTGCAGTGCACCTTACTGCTGCATTAGTGCGGCAGAAACTCGAGTCCGGGAACCTTATAGGCACCCGTTTTACGTGTGTTGTGTTGAGTGAGGCAAATAATTATGTGTATACTCTGGTAATGTATCTTACTTTGCCCATTGAGTGCGCTGAGACACAACCGGTACTGGCATTGATAAATATGGTGGGTCCGTCAACCTTTATTATATATATATATATGTATATATATATATATATATATATATATATATATATATATATATATATATATATATATATATATATATATATATATGTAGATAAATCTACCAAAATATACGGTAGTGTCCAATCCGTATGAGGAACTCAATCTAATCCAAATATCATGAAAAGAAAAGATGTTTTAATATAAGGAACAGTTTCTTTGTTTTTATTCATTGTTTTTATTAATTTATATATATATATATATATATAATTGGTGCTGTATATATATATATATAATGGAAAATTTGAACAGGAACAAGACAGAGAGGCAGTACAGCGAATGTTTATTAATTTCACGCTCTTGAGAGTTGGGTGGTGGTGGGGAACGACGTTTCGGTCATAAGCCCTTCTTCAGGTGAAAAGTGTGTGGGAAGAGAGTTCAAAGGGTGTGTAGGGGAGTGGTGGAGAGACATGTAGCAAAAAGGGGGTGGGAGGAAACGGTGCAAATGAAATTAAAAATAAATGCATGATCAAATTAAAATTAAAATGGGGTAAAACAGGTGGTGGAAGAGTGTGGGGCGTGTAGGGGTGGTGGCGGGTGGAGTGGGGAGAGGGAGACGGGGTGTCCGAGCGGGGAGGGCTGAATGTGGTGTGTGTGTGTAGGTGTACGTGTGTGTGTGTATATGTGAAAGCAAGTGTTGGGGGAAGAACAGGGTTGCATGTTCAGGAAGAGGTGTGTGGGGGTGGGGTGTAGATCGGAGTGTGTGTGCGTGTGTGGATAGAGGGGTGGGGGGAGAGGAATCCGGAGGCTGAATGTGTAAATATCTGGTGGAACGCACGTGTGTGTGTGTGGTGTTTAAGCGTGTTGTGGGTGTAGGTGGCGTGTGGGAAAAACATTTTTGGGGTGTGTGTGTGTGTGGGTGAGTCATAAAGGTGATTCAGTAAGAAGATGTGGTGGAATGGTTGGTAAAATCCTAGGATGGTGGTTGATTCCGCGGTCAAGGTCCACATACGTGTAATCCGTGGAGAGATTGGTCGGAAGAGGGGAGATGTGGGGTGCGCGCGCAACAGGAAGTGGTCAAGGCAGTAGGAGTGCTGTGTGTCTCTGTGTGCTGGGAGGTGGTCGGACGGCATAGCAGCAATAAAGTGGAATGATAAAGGGGAGAGGATGGGTAGATGTGAAAGTTGGAGTGAGGAGGGTGTGTGTATGTATTAGTAGAGGTGTTAGTGGGTGTTAGTATACAGGAGGTGGAGAAAGGTTTGAATGCGGGTGTGAGTGGGGGTCAGTGGTGGTAAGGCGTGTAGAATATGTATATATATATATATATATATATATATATATATATATATATATATATATATATATATATATATATATATACACATATACG
>OZ024742.1:304232517-304252517 GCA_964016885.1 Eledone cirrhosa | reverse complement strand
TTTCCACATAGGAGTGACGGAGTAAATATCGAATAAGGAAAAGCGTTCCCATGTCGATTCAATTTGGATTGCCTCGGAAACATAACCTTGTTATGTAACAAGCTGTCTGATGATGTCACGACACTCGCACACAGAACAGTGTGGCCAGTGTCGCCATTGAAATATATATCACAGCATTATTATTAAAGGACTTGAACATCTGAAACTACTTCGCTTTTCCTTATTCTATATATATATGTATATATATATATATATATATATATATATATATATACATATAGTTGTATGGTTGCATAAAAAATGTGTCCGCAGGTGGTATGCTGCCGATTATGCACTCGATGCTCGCGCAGAGCAGAGGATAAGTAACTATAAGGATAAGTAACTGATTCAGTATTGCATCATAATATATTTAATAACATACTACATATGTTTCACTAGCGATCAGCTCGAGGTAAGACCGATTATAGAACAAACTTGACTCTGTAATCGAAAGGTCGTCAGATATGCTTAGTATATGAGTTCGTCTAATGATGCAACAGGGAATACTTGTTCCTTATCCTTATAGTATATATATATATATATATATATATATATATATATATATATATATATATATATATATATATATATATATATGTATATATTGTATTTTTCGTTGTTGTAATATTAAAATGGCAATATACCTATGGTCGCATTATTCATGGTGTCACTATTACCTAACTTCTTGTGTTCACTCTATCGTCGAGTGTTTTGTGACCTTCGTCGAAGATCGGGGCTAATCTGCTACTTGCAGCTGCAACTTCGATTATACTCATTACTATATATATATATTTATATATATATATATATATATATATATATATATATATATATATATATATATATATATATATATATATATATATATACATATATATATATATATATATATATATATATATAGATGGATGCTCATATATATATATGTGGTGTGTGTGTGTTTGTGTGTTTGTAAATGTATGTATGTATCTATGTTCTTCTGGTTTCCTTCTTTTATAAATGCATTTTTTCATCCATGGATTAAGTGCACTAATGATGGACAATTTCCCTGGGTGTGAGTGTTTGATTATTATGCAGTAATATTTATCAAAGAGCCCTCTTCCCAACTCTAATGATCTTAGCTATCTCTTGAAGACAGACTTACTCAATAGAAGCTCCTACACTTGCTGGTTGGTAGATGTTGTCGGAGTGATATGATGCGAAACTGAAATGTGGAAGTTTGCGGTGTTGATTAGGATATCTCGGGTCTTAGCTTCGAGAGCTCGAATTCTATTTATCGAGTATTCCGAATGTGGGTCTTAGGTCAAGCACAGCAAACACATTCTGAGCTGTTATCGTATTGTGCGAGGAGATTACAGATGACCATATGTTTCTTAATCGATTGTAATATACCCTATTTACGCGTTCTTTGTTAGAAATACCATCACAGGACATATTCTCATCTATCTATTTTTAATGTTTAAATTTGCATAATTTAAACTGAGAAAACATTATTTTATTCATACGCAAGTTCGACCTTGAGTAGAAAAAACGAAATAATTGACTTATAATCATTGGCAAACTCCCGTCTTTAACCTAAGTAGCGGCATTCTATATACGCTTATTGGTGTTTAAAAAATCAACGATTGCATACCTTAAACCCTTGTTGTATTGACCATGGCCTTAGATATATTTATATCACGCTAACTTGTACGGTCGGACAGATGGAACGTCCTCACGAAAACGCGATTCAGGTGTAGATTATTTCTGTTTGTGATACGGATTTTAGCATATGTAAGAATCTGCGATCTACTGAAATTAAGCTGCATTAACAACTTTAGTAATTTGTACTGAAATGTAAACAGAAATGTTATCGTTACCTTCCTCATCACATACAAAAGCCACCAACGCTGCCATCGCCATTACTATCATCATCATCAAGATCACCAGCAGCAGCAACAATATCCCCACAACAAGGCCACCAACACCAGAAACACTACGGAAATTACGCATATTGCAATCAACACAAAATCTACCATCATCTATATCACAACCACCAGAACCCATAATAGTATGGCATCATTATCATATTTACCACCAACAACACTAGTAGACCTTCAACCACAGTCCTCATCACAACCATCATCATAACCAATGCTATCATCATTATAATAACAACTCAACGAACACCACGACCACAACAACCACCTCATTATAATCACCACCTCCAACACACCAGCCAACACTACGACTATCACTACAACGACAATAATCACCACACCAACGCTACCATCGCACACAAATCCACAAACTCCCCACCATATTCACCATCAACAACATCATAGCTATCGTTAACACAAAGAACAATATCACCTCTAATAGCAACACACCCAAACCCCTCAATTAAAACCAACAATGTTACCATCACAACCACAGCAACATCATCACCACATCAACAATAACAGCACCAATACCACCACCGCTATCACTACCATAATAAACAGGCGCTATCATTAACGGTAACATCATCATTATCATCCCTTTCACCAAATTTCTGTAAATTTCTTAGTGCGAAGCTATATTTATGTTGGTCGTATCTCATGTAACTAAATATGAAAAAAATTATAATATTCATATATTTTAAAGAGACAAATGTGTTAGTTTGTCCTTCAATATAATCTAAACACAATTTATAAACAAATAACAATTATAGAAATTAAGAAATGAAAATTATACATACATACATAAATTCACACATACCTACATACATACATACACACATACACACATACATACAAAAATACATATATACATACATACATATCTGCATACATTCTATCTCCTTCTCGTTATATATATATATATATATATATATATATATATATATACATAAAACGAAAAACTATTCCAGACAATTTCAAAACTTATTCTTTAATATTTTGCTTCTAATTTGTTAAGTCGCATTTTATATTTTTTTATACATTGTAATATTCGATACTGATTTTTATTTCACACTTTTAATATTTTATTATGTAGAATACAATATTTTTTCACATTGTTTACAAAATATATATTTGTATAGCTGTAATTTCAAACGCATTCAAGTATACCCACGCACAAACACACGCATATAGCATATGTGTATATATATGTATATATGTATATATATATATATATATATATATATATATATATATATATATATATATATATATATATATATATGTATATATATATATATGTATATATATATATATATATATATATATATATATATATATATATATTTATATACACACCTACATACACCCACACACAGAGACACGTACACACACATGCAACCATATATATATATATATATATATATATATATACATATACATATATATATATATATATGGTTGCATGTGTGTGTACGTAGGTATTTTTGTCTATATATATATGTATGTGTAGAGAGAGGAGAGAATATACCGTAGTTTTATTCTAGTAGGAATCGGAATTGAGCAAAAACGTACTCGATGATGTTATGAAGATTAGAATTAAATGTATTCCTACAAAGCTGAATATGTATCACCCGTAGTTTCGAGCTTCCAATATACAAATAAACATCGACTCACTCAGAAATACAAACACAAGCAAACACAAATATACTCACATACATACACATACATACACACACATACACACACATATATATATATATATGTATTCCTACAAAGCTGAATATGTATCACCCGTAGTTTCGAGCTTCCAATATACAAATAAACATCGACTCACTCAGAAATACAAACACAAGCAAACACAAATATACTCACATACATACACATACATACACACACATACATACACACACACACATACACATATATATATATATGTACATATATTTATTCTCCTTATCGAGCCTTCTTTGAATTTTAGCCTTCAAATTTATTATTATTACTATATGTATATGTATATATATATATATATACATATATATATATATGCCGGAACTTTGTATGCATGTTGGTCTTTATGAATCAGTTTATGCCCTTACATATGTTAGCGCAAAGACATGGAAATACTTGGTTTCGTGCGTGATTGTGTGGTTCGTCCACCATATACAAAGACCCCTGGTCCGTGTTAGGGCATCATTCTTGGAGAAGAAAGTATCTTATGGAAAATGCACGTGAAATTATTTAATTGAGAAAAGCCGTTCCCAGGAAAATCTCACAGACCAACATACAAACCAATATGTCAAAATCATTGGTTCTCAGAGAGTTGGAATTTGGCACACCGTCCGCCTGGGCAACAGTTCAGGAATGTCCACATCTTCGCATGTTTGATGAGCTTTTTTACACATATATGCAGTTATAGTTATGTATGCACACATCCACAGACACACATGCACGAACGCACACACACACACACGCTATATGTCTATATATATAAACTTGTAGTTCCTATCTGTTTGTTTGTCTGTTTGTTTATTCACGAACTCCGCCTATGGTTTTGAAGATAGAACCATATATATTCTGAAACTACATTGCTTGCCCAGTGTACTTGGATAAGTATATTTCATTTTAATCAAAGGTTCCCGGGGGCACAAACCTCGCTGAAAAATGTTTCCCTTCGATTTATATGAAATTTAAACCATAGATAAATGATATGATGCCTATTCACAAAATTTCAGCAAATTTCAATAATTTTAAGACACCCTAATGGAGTTTTTCTCCATAAATTATATCACTGATTTGAAATCAATCATCATTTTCTTACGAAAGAAATGTATGAAACGCAGCAAGGCACGAGTAATTCGGCTAGTATGTATATATATATATATATATATATATATATATATATATATATATATATATATATATATACACATATACATATATACACACAATTGGATGACCGTTCACTGTTATGAGTTCTACCGCTCTTTAACAGATCATGTATTTCGTCCCGCAAACTGTCCAAGGTGCCCTCTTCAGCAACAGAGCTTAGCGGCATTGCCAATTTAGTCGCCAACAACCCGACCATACGAGAGATTTTACTGTTACATGATACCAGTATTACGTATCAGTTGTGTGGGAAGATCTAATCATTCCGATTAACAGTTCGTGATGTAATAAGAAAAACACACTGCGTTACGTGTTTCATCCATCATAGATGGATTGGTGCAGGAACAGAGGTAAATACTTCAAATTAGAAAGAATTTGGAATTAGTGGGGTTAGATACTCCATTCCTCGTTGCATTAGAAAATTAGAAAGCGTTCGCCTGTAACAAAAGCTAGGATATATATATATATATATATATATATATATATATATATATATATATATATATATATATATATATAGTAAGGTGTATTATTGGATGTGTAAAACGGTCCAATAAATTTTTGTTAGCAATATTAAGTTCTCCACGCATTTGTATATCTCCAATTCCATTCAATGCAACAGCTAGATGATGTAAAACGAAGTATTAGTATCAAAATGAAAATCCGAAGGCAAGGTAACATATCCAATCATTTTAATCACGACACATGTTTTAATAAGAGATCGATCGATCGTGGAGCCATGATCAATTATCACTGATCTCATCAGGTGAAAATGAATTGTCTTCAAATTCCTGATATGAGGGAGAAAATTAGCAATGTTCACTCACAGAGTTTATTCACTCATATGAAGATCAAGCAGTCAACATATGGCAACTGCTATCAACTTCAGTTAAGTTAACCCCCTTTACTCCACTGACCTGACCACTACTAGAGCTAAGCTTTTCTTTAGGGCCTTAGACAAATGCTTCCCTAGATCACACAGATACTATAAAATATTCAATAGGAATACCATCAAGCTGTCCTACTCCTCAACCAGTAACATAGCTCAGAATATAGCAAAGATGAATTATAGTAGACTTAGGACAGCTGAAGTGGCGACTAGACATGGCAGAACTAATGGCCGCTCTATGGATAAACGGACTCATACACGTGAGGCGAGTCGGGTCACCCCAACCCCTGGGAACTTACCCATAGAGCAGACAAAAACTGAGACCCGACCCCGAAGGTACTTGGTTCCTCTGGAACCCAGGTCGATAACAGAAAATGTAATTGCAGGAACACCGCCACTTGCCCCATGGCTGGGAAATGCCTCACCAAAAAATAGTCTACGACTGTAAGGTCTCCACTCTTGATAGAACCTTCAGGTATGTTGGGGCAACTGCCACTGAATTTAAGAATAGATGATATAATCACCGCCATACCTTTAATATATTAGATTTAAAAAATAGCACGACGCTTTCGGAATTAGTCTGGAAGCTTAAACAACAGAATATAGAGCATTCTTTATTCTGGTCCTTAATTTGCTCAGCCCAGCCTTATAACGGCAACACTGGCGTCTGTAATTTATGTATAGGATATAATTTATGTATACGGATATTTTCAGCAACTGCCAATATAGAACTTCGAAAACCTTCCGCAGCATTTTTGGAAAGTAACCTACCACTAACTCCTCCCTCTCTACTTTAACCATAGAGTTCTCTCAATAAATAGACAATCACACACTCAGGTAGTTAGACGGCTCAGATCGTTTGCGCACCTACAAACGGTACTCGGCCTGTTTCCACAGAGTTCTCACAGCTGAGTGCACTTTAGAATACCTAGTTAGTAAATAGTTAGAATGATTACACACTCAGAATACCTAGTTAGTAAATGATTACACACTCAGGCAAGACCAATTACGCGCATTTACCTTTACTTTAAGATACCCTAACCATTGAGTTCTCTCGGTTGAGATGTAGCTAGACGTATTGCACACTCAGTTAAAACCGATTACGCTCTCTATACATAACTCTACACAGAGTACCGTTTTCTTTAGACATTGAGTTCCCACAGTTGCTACTGGTCACGTTCCTACCGATTGAACACTACACTAGGTTTTGATCCGTGATCAACCATGGAGTGCTTACAGTTACGGATTGAACAATAATACTTACACACCATTAATGGGCCTACAAACATCCTCTGAGTTTTGCTATCCTTTATTATTTTACTTTACTTTTTGTGTTGGATAACACACCTCCACCACTGAAACACCTATCTTAAAAGCCCAAGGGCCCTTATGACGGGAAATCGCACTTACTGACATCTTAACCCAAATAGCCAACTCTACACGGAGCCTCTTGCTAGCCTACATAGCGGTGGCTTGCGCGCACAGTTTTGGGGACTCGGATTCTCAATGGGACAGCGGTACATACTGAGTTCGATATGTGCTGATTGCTTGCTCTTTACATGGATGTGTATATACCTAGACATACACTTTTTTGGACGATACGGATGTGTATATACCATAACATACACTATTTGGAGATACGGATGTTACAATTCAATCTATACACGTATAGCAGAACACTGAACTGAACTTACTTGCTTGTGTGTGTATGTGTGTGTGTATGGAGGGGGGGGGGGGGATGTGATTAACCCAATATTTCCTATTTGCATCGTCAAATTGAGATTTAACCAATGTAGCATTTGTTGTTTTGTAAACTAACTTTCGGTGAATGCTATGTTGGTATATTATCATATTTATTGTTTTTCCTTTGACATCGCTTCGGTGTGTGTGTGAGTGTGTGTGTACCCACTCACACTAATTGTGACCGTCTATAGTTCTACAGATTTGATGCTGTGTTGATATGTGTACATATATTTTTTTTTCTTCTCGAGTCAGTGTGTGTGGGTGTTGAGTGTGTGTGTACCCACTCACATTAACTGTGACCGACTGTAATTCTACAGATTTGATTGATGTCCAGCGTCTTTTGCAGCCATTGGGATATAGAAACTTGATAGTTTTATGACCTTAACTGAAGTTGATAGCAGTCGCCATATTTTGACTGCTTGATCTTCATATGGGGGAATAAACTCTGTGAGTGAACGTTGCTAATTTTCTCCCTCATATCTAGAATTTGAAGACAATTCATTTTCACCTGATGAGATCAGTGATAATTGATCATGGCTTCACGATCGATCTATCTCTTATTGAAACATGTGTCGTGATTAAAATGATTGGAAATTTTATCTTGCCTTCGGATTTTCTCTTTGATATATATATGTATATATATATATATAAAATTAGGTTGTAACATGTGCTTACGCCCTATAGTAAGTAAAATTAATCTGTTAGTTGGGATTTTAAAAAACCATCTGAATGGAAAAAAAAGGATGAGTATTGACGAACATGGGACACGAACCCACATCTTTAGTTTGTCGGACCAATGTGTTAACATTACACTAACACGCGACCCATTCTTTCTTCCATGTAATTAGAAGCTATATAACCATCGCAGGTATATACGTATATATATATATGTATATAAACAGGGAGACTCAAATGAGGCTTTGTTTACAAACAACTAGAGAATTCGAAAATTAGATAGTAACATGAGATTAAGTAAGTAATATCGAATTTAGCTATAAACAAAAAAACAATTTAGTTACTATAAAGACAGGTAAATATAAAAACCACAAAAGTATGGAAATTCAAGTTAGCCTGGTCTATACCATTTTCAAAAAAAGAATTTTGTTTCGTGGAGACAGCGACTAAAGCAGCCAAGGCGATTACTTAAGCAGTGTTTCTCTGAAGAAGGTTGAGAAAGTATATTCTGCTTTTCCGAATTATATAGACGGCAAAATAATATATGTATTTCTGAGTATCTGTGCGCACGCACACACACACTCACACATACGTATGTCTATATATATATATGTATGTGTTATTGTGTGTGTGTGTGTGTGTGTGTGTGTGTGTGTGTGTGTGTGTGTATCTGTGTCTGTGTGTTTGTATAAATGTATATATATAGTATTGCGGGTAATCTTGAAAAATGTTACTGATTTATTGAATTATCTACTAACATACAAACAGTACCAGACCGACATAGGAACGTACTTACAAATTCGCATGCACTTACACCTTATTTGCACACACATCTATACACATATAAAATATACATACATACTTCTATACATAAATATATATTAAAAATATTTTTTTGGTGAAAGTTTAATTCATTTCGATTATTAGATAAAAATATGTTTAACTCAACATCATGTATTGATTTCTGTATCAAATATTCTCTAATTTGGTTCTAACAAATCCATGTATACGTAATAATCGAACACAATAGTGTACACACACACACACACACACAGAAACACACACACACAAGCGCGCGCGCACCCACACATACATATATGTATATATATACATATGTGTGTGTATATATATATATATGTGTGTGTGTGTGTGGGTCTTCGTTACTATTGAGATTCTAGACGATGAATGTTTAGTTTTGTATTATCAGGATGTGTGTCGTGAAAGCATCACGTCAAACCATGTTATTGTTTATTGAAATATAGCATCCTCTGACTGGAATGTTATTATTTCTTCTGTAGGCGGTTCTTATTCTCCGATTTCTATCCAAGGCTCTAAAAGACAGAGAAGATGGCAACCCTTTCTCTCATGCCGCTTTACGTCATCATTTTTTTTCCATTTACAGCTCATAATGTTTTGTAGACGTTTTATCATCTATGTTTTGTAGTTTATGTATTACGAAATACGTCTTCTTAGGAAATAATCTTTTTTATATCCTGCTGTGTTGATCAGAGTCGAAAATAAGAGAGTACATATAGATGGCATAAAATAATTCAAATATAGGCATCAGGGATACATAAATGTCGTCCATTCATTTATTTTACTCGGCAGTTCCATATCATATACGCAACTAATTTCCGCAGAAGCGGACGTTTTCATTTTGTAGATATCAATTTTAGGACAATTTTGGTTGAGTGTATTTCGGCTTTGTTAAATTTAGGTTTCCGGTATGATCTGCAAATGCATAATTCTCCGTGAATGCGAATATATTTCATATTTACATATTTACAGGGTGCTTCTTTTTATACTGATCACTTGATATGGTTAACACTCCCCAGGTGATTTGGTTCTCCGTATATGGCATTGAAATGTATAATCATTGAACTATTCTGCAAAGATACTTATATATAAAACGCGGGGTTTGAGTGAAACTTTGTATAATATAAGTAAATGAAATGCATAAATCGCATCAAATATTTGAGGGTCGGGAACGGCAGACACAACTATATCTCTGCTAAACATTCGTTGTATCTAGATGTTCTCTTCAAGGTGGATTGACTCTGTGGGACTTGAGTACACTTCCGATCCGATTTACGGCCAAGAAGTATACCACATCTATTCTCACCTGATATAGAGTAACAGATGGGTGCATACCTGTAAAGCAGACATGCACACAATATGAAGAATGTATATTATTATTAAAAAAGGCGGTGGATTGGCAGTATCGGTAGAGGGTCGGACGCCATGCTTTGACGGCATGCTTTTACGGTCCTTGCCATTCTGAGTTCAAATCACGCCGAGGTTTACTTTACCTTTCATCCTTACTGGGTTGATAAAATAAAGTACCAGTAATGCACTGGGTAATTGCTGGCCTTGTGCCAAAAGTAGAAACAATTATTATTAAAATAAATATATGTACATATAGTTAATTCAAGTATATTGAATTACAACGCATGATTAAGTGAAAGGGAATATAATGTTGATTAATTCAAAAGCGTTATTCATCATAATATTGCATTGTCTAAAGAGAGGGAAGGGTTGTTTCCATGGCCTTTATTTCCAGTGTCATCACGACTATAGATATAGTCATGTTGGTGACCTTACCCAAATGATTGCAACAAACATGGTGGTGTTAAATGGGGCAACAGGTTTAGTGACTGCGCATACCATAGACACATGTATCCTTAATGTCATCCTCAGTGACATCCAGCGTAATCCAATTTATAAGGAGGTGCTTTCATTTACAGGCACAGTTCAGACGATCGTCTGCCAAATAGTTTCTGTCTACACAATTTCCTTCCTGGGCCATAGATCGACCCGGGGCTATAGTAATAGGCACTTGCCAAAGTAGTGGGATAAAACCCGAAACCTGCTGATTCCAAAGCCTGCCTCTTAACCATTCATTCATGCTACTTGAGCGAATGAAATCCTCGTCTCACTTACATTATGTGGATTGTCTCCCTTTTTACCATTGTCTATCTCCTCTATTACTGCGTTCGTTGATGTAGTAGCCATAGTTGACGTTAACTGTTGATGCTTCTACTTTTTACATATTGTTGCTGCTGCAACTGTGTGCTAAATGTTATTTCTCTGTCACTAACTATGGTTATACCAGCATTGATTACGACAATTGTTATCGGTTAGTAGTAAGCAAGTCCACAATATTATGTACAGCCAAAAAGATCTGTGGATGTGTTGTTATGAGACTGATAGTTCATTACTGTAAAATAAACAAGGATGATATAGATCGATTCCATTAGACCATACGTTGAAGCGCGCGAATGCATATAAATTATATATATATATATATATATATGTATGTGTGTGTATGTGTGTGTGTGTGTATGTGTGTGTCTGCGTGCGCGCGCGCGTGTGTGTGTGTGTGTGTACATAATATATTCTTCAGGAAAACCTAGTTTGAATCTTATTACTCTGGAAATGTTATTGTGTACACTGGCCTCTCAACGGTATATATATATATATATATATATATATATTACGATATATATATATATATATTACGAGCCATAGACTCTCGTTATTCCCTGTCAATAATGTGCTCAAAGGAAAAGGAATCCTGAGCTCCAGGTTCCATCCTTCTTTATATAGTCGAAAAACACTTGGGTGCGAAGAAAGTCAGGTCAGGCTGTTGAAAGACATCCTGGTGTAAAATTTGACAGCTGTCTTGCAAGGGTTTGCACTGTGCCCCCAAGTCACCATGAGTGCTTTCATCTCCGCCTTCTTCTGCATGAAGATGTAGGCCCACAAAGTTTTCAGGACCTCAAAACTGTTGATGGAGAAATATGTGATAAATACCGGGAAGCCTACTTTAAGCGTGGTCTTTTGGAAGATGATTCGCAATGGGATTCCACTTTAGCAGAGGGTGCTTTGTTGAAATCACCTAAAGGTCTACGGGAACTCTTTGCCATTTTGCTTCAAACGTGTGAATTGGGTGATCCCAAATCTTTATGGGTCAAGTACAGAGACTTCATGTCTGAGGACTTCCTGCGCCTGGCTCATCTGCAGTATACTTCAGTGGAAGTTGGTTACAGCGACATTATCTACAACAGGACACTCATTGATATCGAGGATGCCCTCCTCGACATGGGTGGGAGCGAGTTGGCGACGTATGGCTTGCGTCAACCGTCAGAGAGGGAGCTAAAACGTTAGCCACGGATTTGTTGCGGGAAACAGCATATGACATCGAATCTCTTTCCCAATACTTAGAGGAAAATGACCCCAAACTTTTGTCGGACCAAAGGTTGGCCTATCTAACTATCATTGACGCGGTTCAAAATCAGACTGGGGGTATTTACTTTCTCGATGCTCCTGGGGGTACCGAAAAAAACTTATGTAACGAAATTGATTCTCGCTAAGATTCGTCAGGAGAAAAAAATTGTGTTGGCCGTGCATCGTCCGGGATCGCTGCTATTTTGCTGCCGGGAGGCAGGACAGCACATTCAACCTTTAAACTCTCCTTGGATTTAGTAGAAACTGAGACACCAACATGCAATATAAGAAAGAGTTCACACGAAGCTCTGGTTATCAAAGAAGGTTGCCTCATTGTTTGCGATGAGTGCACAATGGCACACAAGGGTGCCCTTGAGGCATTGGACGGGACCCTGAAAGACATTAGGGATTCTACGGCTCCTATGGGTGGCGAAACCCTTCTATTATCAGGGGATTTTCGGCAAACGCTGCCTGTCATCCCCAAAGGGACAAGAGCTGATGAAGTGCGTGCCTGCCTTAAGTCGTCCATGTTGTGGCTCCAGGTGAAGGGTTTGTACCTGAGCACAAATATGCGTGCCCATTTGCATGGTGACCACATGTCTGCAGCATTTGCTCAGAATATTTTAGCACTTGGTGAGGGCAAGGTCCCTGCGGATGACAAGGGCGGCATAGCAATCGACTCCCTGTGCAACATTGTGAGCAGCCCTTCTGACCTTTGGGAAGCAGTTTTTCCTAACGTCTTATCTAACTTTAAAAACCTCGATTGGCTCAGGGAAAGAGCCATCCTTGCTCCGAAAAATACCATCGTATTAACTTGCAGCTGATTGAGAAGATTCCCGGTAAAGAACACATCTTCAAATCTATATCGACCGGACGTCAGACCCCGACGATATCGTTAATTATCCGGTTGAGTTATTAAATTCCCTTGAGCCCCCAGGGCTCCCAGCTCACATTCTTAAGCTTAGGGTTGGCTGTCCCATTATGCTAATAAGGAATTTGCGTCCACCAAAGCAGTGCAACGATACTCGCATGGTCGTCAAGTCACTGACGCCCCACTTGATTGAGGCCACCATTGTAACGGGGTGAAGGAGAGGGGAGAATGTTTTCATTCCAAGGATGAACCTTTTCCCCTCGGCGTCAGATATCCCGTTCGATTTCCGGCGATCCCAATTCCCGGTGAGACCATGTTTTGTCATGTCCATTAACAAATCACAAGGGCAAACATTGTCGGTGGCGGGCATCCATTCGGGGGAGCCATGCTTCTCCCATGGCCAACTTTATGTTGCCTGTTCCTTCGTAAGGAGCAGGAATGGATTTTTGCTTACACTCCTCAAACACTTACAAAGAGGTGCTATAGATGTTGGTGCAGGTGTTGGAGCTATGCCGTCAAGGAAACTGGCAGGGTCACCCATAGCGGACAGATCTGACACCCAACGGCATCAGGGCTACCATCTTGCAACTTTGGTCTACTAAATTCGCTATTGTAAGATTATTAACCCATGATTGATTGTCCAAAATGCTAATTGGTTCGTAACCTTTTAATAACCGGTTCAACTGCTTTATGCACTTAATTGATAAGCTTATGCGGTTTCAAGCAAGGTTTACCTGTATGTAACTTTTCATAGCAAATGAACAAACCCGAGCAACGCCGGGCTAAACTGCTAGTATATATATATATATATATATATATATATATATATATATATATATATATATAAGTATCGGATAAAAGTAAGCGGAGGCTATTATTTATAGAGTCATCAATGATGAGACCAAGCTCTCTACCAGCTCTTTAAATATAGACATAAAACCTGAATGTATATCTAAACGTTAGGGCTTTATCATCCGTCACAAATGGCAGGGCCAAATCCCGGTTATAAATATCAAATACCTTATTAGAGAGAAATTTAGAATTCGCACAGACGTACATGATATTGGTATTCATATTATAATAGCGCCCAAGCTAACAGAGCTTTAAAGATAAGCTTTTGTACCTCACTAGCCAATAGCCTGGAACTAGAAACAAGAGAAATGGAGCTAAATGTTAGGACCAACGTAAGTAAGACAGTTTTAGCTTTCATAGATAACCATTTCCCAGAAAATCACAATTACAAATGTATTTTAACAGACACATAATTATAATTGGATAATACTGGGATTTGAAAACCAACATAAAAAACAAATCCATAATCTCCCCACACCAGGGGGCTCACGCAGAACACCAAAAGCATGCACCATAGACCAAGTGTGCAATGTGACCACCGTGAGGATTGAAACTGATGTCACCGTGACCCAACTAAACCGACAACTGAAAGTCAAAACCTACGTGAAAATGCCGGAAAGCCGCTTTAAACTGCAAACGCGCGTTTAGATATCCAAAAAAATTTAGAAATCATTAGACTTACTAACCATGTTTGGACACGCAAAAGCATGGCTACTAATGTTACCATGAAATGTAACGTTGTTGAAGGATCCCCACCCAATTATATACGGCAGAAAGTAGGAACATACTAAGAAACGCTACACAAACAACAACTCTCTAAATACAAAGACATGCTGCTTCCCTCGCTACCCAAAAGTCCTTAAATTCATATTAAAGAATGTGAAAATAAGCGTTTATCTGATTAAAAGAACCCTACCATTCCTGGTCTTTCTCAATGACTACCGAAATCATATACGCACCTCTACATGAACTCTCCATTCATAACTTACTATTTTTTACCTGTCAACTCCATTTGGACCCTAGAACAGTTAGCTCCCTTATTTGTCCTTTATCACACTAGATATCTAATCATCTCTCTCTTTATATATATTACATATGCTAATTCCCTATTGGGAATTCTACCAAACTCAAAGGAAACGAACAAAACTTTTCCATTAAATGCGGACGCTTTTCAGCCTGATTACAAAATATCTTACATCGGCTGATAAAGAAACATGTGACCTAAAATGACAGCACTACTATTAACTTATGATATGAGAAAAGGATTTAAATCCGAATGTGTGTGTATAATATATGAGTAAAAAGAGCATATACATCCCAGTTATGCAGTTATCCATAGTGTAAAATGCAATAAATTGAATGAAAGTAACTTCACAGAGCTTTCGTAGTTTAACATTATATTGAACTAATAATAAATTCGGTAGAAATTCGTGTATTCATGTTACATGCTTTTCGCTATTTGCAGGATTATGAATGTCAATTAGAACATCGGAAACGCAAATCTATATAACACACATAGAATTAAATAATAAGAAAATAGAAAACATTTGTGAGATGGGACACATCTGCTAAGAGAAATTCTATTTCACAGTTATATTCTTGCAATGCCCACTTCTACTTAGGCAACTGCCAAAAACAAATCCAGCTATATTATTTTGTTTTATAACACGCTGCAATAAATATACCAAATTATGAAAGGCGTAATAGCATCGTTTGTAAATCTATGGTTGCTTATGGTACATTAGGATCTTGCCATTTCTAAACAAACATCATAAATTCTTTGAATATCATCCCGTTTCATGTGGAAGTTTTCTTTAGTGTACTCAACATTTTCATGTGGCTCCGATTAGACAGAGTGAAAATTGCCCCTGATTGCTTATATTTGCAGTACTCCAACTGTTTTTGTCCGAAAGCAAAGTTTGTGAGGAGAGGATTATAGATTTGTTGACCTTAACTTTATATTCGCTATTGGTACAAAACGAATATTTCTCTTTATTTCATCCAATAAAAAATGAAGGATTATTTTTTGGTTTTATCCCTGGGCTGTATTCCGATTTTTCGTCACTATTCTAATGGAGGTTTTTACGAATCTAGCTTTGCTTATTTTGTCATAAAACTCTTCTTTATATTTCGTTTTTTTCACAGCCTCACTAAAAAAATATAGCTTGGCATAGTCAGTTATAATCAAGGTAAATATCATGTCACTGGAGGAAATCTTTAGATGTTGTTCTGAAAAACAGCAAACTGCGATATCTGCATATGCCTAAAACTGAATATTGATATGCAAATCAGTGTCAATAGTAACAGATACATATATCCATTCAAATAGTTAGGTAGTAAGATATTTCTAAAATTATAATTTTGTTTGTCAACAATCAGTTTTAATTTAAGTAACAATTGCCTTGAACGTACTTTCAAAACGTATATATATATATACATATATTGTTCCGTGATTAAACATAAATAAATAATATAATATAACACTTCTCATGCCCGATTGAACACTGTTTACACTTTTCCTTTTTTACATTCACCGATTTTTACTACACACACTTATATATATATGACTGTATGTGCATGTGTGTGGGTGTGTAGGGTTGCATGTCTGTGAGGTATGTATGGGGTTGGATTTATTTCGTTAGGTAATATAGTACACGGCAGATTCGACTCCAGGATAATAACACATTGGACTGTTCTTCAAGACATCCTATGACACACCTATGCATCTATTCCTTGCTATCCGCAATTATTAAGCGATAGTCATCAAGCTTGGCAGTTCATCACATCATCAACCCACATCAGGCTCACTGGCAAGAGAGTAAATGCGAATATGACAAAGTCGTCTCAAAAACATGAGCAAGATAAGGGTGATGACTAAAGTACCTGCTGAGTTGTTCTGTAACCCACACTCTTAGGGCCGTGATTGCAAGATTTTGGCGGGATTTAAGTGTCACACAAGATTTATAAATCCGTAAATCGATTATTGATTCAGTTGAAGGTGTTGATCACTCGCTTTATTATATATATATATATATATATATATATATATATATATATATATATATATATATATATATATATATACACACATATATATGTATATGTATATATATATATATACATATATATACATTTAAATATATATATAAACATGTATATATATAAACATACATATATATATATATATATTTACAGGGTGTCCCAAAGAAATATATACACACTTCTACAGCATTCTAATCAAAGTGTGCATACATTTTTAGGACACCCTGTATATATATATATATATATATATATATATATGTATGTGTGTGTGTGTGTGTTTGTGTTTGTGTATGTGTGTATGTGTGTGTATGTTTGTGTATGTGTGTGTGTGTCTGTGTGTCTGTGTCTGTGTAAGCACGTATGTAGGTATGTCTATATTGATATACAGTCATCTATGCATACTTATACATATATGCATGATATTTACATTTATGTAAGTATGTATGTATAGAGACACATTCATTTGTTATTCCTTTTTACTATCCAATACTTAAATCAGTTAAATCATTTTTCTCTTTAATTAGTCCCGTTGCTATGGTGACAACCAAATCAGTTCTCTTTCAGACCTTTTGGTTTGAAATTCAATTTTCTTTTATAGCATTTTATTTCTGTGTAATATTATTATATTTGATAAAACTTTTTGCTCAGTTTATTAATATTTTTATTTGTTACTATTTCTGATTAATTTAATATTCGGTCATGGCTCTCCGTTTTATTTTCGCTTTATTTTTATTTTTTACTCGTAATTTTTCTGTCACACAAACATACACACTCACACACATACACATTCACACATACATACACACAGACACACGCATATATATATATATCAATATATATAGAGAGATAGAAGATAGATAGAATATATATTTTATATATATATATATAGATATAGATATAGATATATATATATATATATATAGAGAGAGAGAGATAGAGAGATAGATAGATATATAGATAGATAGATAAATAGATAGATAGAGAGATAGATGGATAGATAGATACATAGATGTATAGATAGATGAATAGATATAGACATATTCTATTTATATTAAATACTATCTCTCTTTTTACTTAGATATACGCTCTGAGTCGTTTTCTCCTTCTCTTCCTAATGTTTTTATTTAACTTTTGCTTCTACGTCACATAATTTCTCATTTCTATTTCTCTCTGGAGTCTTATCCTATCCCACTCACCTTTTTTTCAATGTTTCATTTCATATTTTATCATTTTTGTTTTGATATTTGTTTTCATTTTGTTTTCTTTCTGGTCATTTTCTTTTTTTTTTTACATATATACGACTTTTTTTATATTTTATTTCATATCCTATTCTGCAGCGTTACCTATTTTCATTTAATTTTTAACGTTTTTCGTCTCATCATAAAATATTTATTATTTAAATATATTTTGTTTTATATTTCAATGCACAGTGAGTTAAAAAAAAATCAGGCGCTGTTCTCATTACTAGACGAAATTCTAAATTACAATCCTAAATATAATCAGTTTTTAAAATCGGTTTTAACTAGTTCAAACGAGTAATAACTATTCAACGTGACAAATCTGAATTTCTGCCCTCTACAAGATAGTCTGTTCAGTATCGGTTGCTCTATAAAACAGCAATGAGTTCAAACGCTTTATCCTCTTTAACTACGTAATCTGAAGTATCAGAAGCAGATATATCATGTTACCAATTTTAATACCATCATCGTAAGTATCACATCCTCATATTTTAGGAAACTCTGACTAACTGAAAACATCGCTACCTAGTTACAATATATATGAATACACGCAAATACATACTTGCATACATACATACATACATACATACATAATGGCTTCCCCTCGTTATCGAGTATGGTCATTGCACGATATACCATTATTAATAATTATTAATTAAGTGAGGAAAGACTGTGCACTGAGCCAATCCCACTCTCTGAGCGACACTAGCTATAACCCGAAAATAATAAAAGATCAACATCACCGGTAACTACTGAGCCGCAGGTTACCCCAGTTACCCCAGTTTCCAGAGTTGCTTCTCCTAGAAGTATGTCCTTCACTCCCAGTGGTTTAACCGCACGATCGGGTGTCCAGCCCGACTATTTCTATCTCCCTGCGCATATGCATACACATGCACCCATGTATATACACATATACATACGTATGTACCTGTGTATATACATATTTACACACTTTTGGATGGTCGTAGACTCTTATGAGTTCTTCCGCCCATACATACATACTTTCATACATACAGACAGACATACACGATCACAAAAATAAAAAAAATATGTAGGGAGCAATATGTTAAAATTGATGACTCATGCAAATACGGGTGAAACCTAAAAAACGCCTCCGCCAAATTAAAACACAACTGGCCTAATATTTTGTTTGAGACCACACTTTAAAAATCTGCTCTGCAGTAGAGATCAACTGTCGACTCGATTGAAATATAGTACAAAATATAGAGGAGAATGGGGACACGTATGAACCATTCATAAAGAATTTATGACTCACCTTGGATTTGTGGAGGAAGAACGTAGCTCATTCATCCATATGCCACAAATGGAAGGGATAGCTGCAACTTTCAAAATAAGCAAAACAATTTTAGGATTCAAAGGGAATAGGATTGCACTGAGGACAACAAACATTCCCATTTCGTTGTAACCTTGCCACCGGGAAAGGACCCATGAAATATAACCTCAAAATTAAGAGAAAAAAGAATATAATTGAATAAACAAGAGAGATGAACACTAATATAAACATACATCTGTTCGAATCGTAAGGATTAGGTTAGCTAGGGTGAAAAAATACTAACTACAGCAATATGTTTTGTCAGATTTAATTTTAAGTAGTA
>OZ024742.1:304210017-304222517 GCA_964016885.1 Eledone cirrhosa | reverse complement strand
GAGAAGTAGAAAAGCAAGGGTTGATGGCTACAAGAAGGAAGATAGAAAGAAAGAGGAAGAAAGGTCGATATTAATGTCAGACCACAGTCAGGCAAGGAGTGGCGCGAGAAAATTTTCACAGGGACCCGTATCTTAGCAGAGATGAATATATTGGGAGTCAGTGTGTTACAGTGTTTAGACTTCTAGGATGAAGTTAAAAAAATTAATAATCAATATTCAATATTAAAGAGGCTAGAAAATTTAAAGTTCAACAGTTTAACATTTTATTATATAATAGTTCCGATTTGTTCTGTAATTTAAAGGTACTATGTGGCGGTTAAAACACCGGCCGCGCCCAGAGCCCCATGTCGAATTAAGCTACGCCGAGTATTTTCATTTACCGAAAGAAGGGGAAATTTATTTTTCCAAGCACTCCAGGTAAGCTCGTGCGCCAGGGAACTGGTCGCGCCGCCATTAAAACCCACCCAACAGTCCAACAGAAAATTGGAACTCTAAAATTTTGCTTAGAGAAGTAGAAGAGTAATGGTTGATGGCTATAAGAAGGAAGATAGAAAGAGAGAGGAAGGAAGGTCGATATTAATGTCACACCACATTCGGGCCAGGAGAGGCGCGAGAAAATGTTCACAGGGACCCGCATCTTAGCAGAGGTGAATATATTGGGAGTCAGTGTGTTACAATGTTTATACCTATAGGATGAAGTTAAAAAATTAATAATCAATATTCAATATTAAAGAGGTTAGAAAATTTATAGTTCAACAGTTTAACGGACTTTTACTCGCGTGTACCCTTAGCACACGTCACTGGAATATCTCCCCCTGGGAACATAAATACCGCAACCTGAACTATATTGTATTTCTCCTGTGTCTTGAACTCTACATTTACTAGATAACGACTATTGTTTGTTTATTTATATCTTCACATCTTTATTTGCTGTATTAATGCCTTTCCACGTACTCTACCTCTATACATCCATGTACTTTTTACTTCCCTTATTCGGACTTTTACTCGCGTGCACCCTTAGCACACGACACAGGATTGTCCCCCCCCCCCGGGAACTTAAATACTGCAACCTGAACTATATTGTAATTCTCCTATGTCTTGATTTCTCCATCTTACTCCAACACCACTCTTGTTGGTTTATTTACATATGTATACCTATATATTGATATGTTTATATATTTATACCTTTGCTGTACCAATGTGCTCTACCACGTATTCCACTTCTATGTATCCATGTATTTCTACTCCTCACATTGGGACCTGTACCCATTAGTACACGACACTAGAATGTCTCCCCCTGAGAACAAAAATTAAACATTACACGACTATATCCCGTACTCTACATCCCACTAGGATAAATTGCAGATCTACATAATACAATTAACGTTTCTTCATAAAAGACTCTATTTAATTAAACCCCGCAACCCAAAACCTCATAGAAGTTATTTGAATGTTTAATCTTCAATTTTCTGTTTGTTCAATTCTCAATCTTCTTACTCCTTAGTTTTATAATGTTATTCTGAATTCTTACAACTTCATCCGATAGAGTTAAGCAAAATTTTAAATTTCCAACTTTCTGTCGAACTGTCGGGTGGGTTTTAATGGCGGCGCGACCAGCTCCCTGGTGCACGAGCTTACCTGGAGTGCTTGGAAAAATAAATTTCCCCTTCTTTCGGTAAATGAAAATACTCGGCGTAGCTTAATTCGCCATGGGGCCCGGGGCGCGGCCGGTGTTTTAACAGCCACATAGTACCTTTAAATTACAGAACAAATCGGAACTATTAGATATTTCAACCTGAAAATGTTAAACTGTCGAACTATAAATTTTCTAACCTCTTTAATATTGAATATTGATTATTAATTTTTTAACTTCATCCTATAGGTATAAACATTGTAACACACTGACTCCCAATATATTCACCTCTGCTAAGATGCGGGTCCCTGTGAACATTTTCTCGCGCCACTCCTAGCCCGAATGTGGTGTGACATTAATATCGACCTTCCTTCCTCTCTCTTTCTATCTTCCTTCTTATAGCCATCAACCATTACTCTTCTACTTCTCTAAGCAAAATTTTAGAGTTCCAACTTTCTGTCGGACTGTTGGGTGGGTGTTAATGGCGGCGCGACCAGTTCCCTGGTGCACGAACTTACCTGGAGTGCTTGGAAAAATAAATTTCCCCTTCTTTCGGTAAATGAAAATACTCGGCGTAGCTTAATTCGCCATGGGGCCCGGGGCGCGGCCGGTGTTTTAACCGCCACATAGTACCTTTAAATTACAGAACAAATCGGAACTATTATATAATAAAATGTTAAACTGTTGAACTTTAAATTTTGTAACCTCTTTAATATTGAATATTGATTATTAATTTGTTTAACTTCATCCTAGAAGTCTAAACACTGTAACACACTGACTCCCAATATATTCACCTCTGCTAAGATACGGGTCCCTGTGAAAATTTTCTCGCGCCACTCCTAGCCGGACTGTGGTCTGACAGTAATATCGACCTTTCTTCCTCTTTCTTTCTATCTTCCTTCTTGTAGCCATCAACACTTACTTTTCTACTTCTCTCTTCTCTTCCTTCTCTTCTCCCCTTTTCCTGTCTTCCTCCCGCAGACTTATCTTCCTTCCCCCTCTTGCTTGCCTATATCTGACCGGTAGTAGTTGCCTTTCCTCTTTTAGCTGACATTAACCCTGGCTTCTCTTCTTCTTTCTTCCCCCTTCTTCTCTCTCCTTCCTTTCTTTCTTTTTTTACCGTGTGTCATGAGATTGACGCTAACTTATGTTCCCATACCTTTCTGTTTTCGTTTATCTGACCGGTAGTAGCATACTATAAACTTTAGCCACGTCACTCCAGGGCGACCGGTTGAGGTTGAAGGAACAGAATAGCGGTCGCCCTCGGGTCCTCGATTTTCAGCCCCATAGATTTTACCTATTACATTCACGTATTATATTTCGAATACCTGATGATATCATACGGAACCCGGTCATTGAAATGAACATAGTATAATTAACCTTTCAAGGAATTACACAAATCCAGCCTCCTGTCATTTCATTATAATATATATATATATATATATATATATATATATATATATATATATATATATATATTAACGGAAAAAAATGAAACGAAATTTCATTTCCCACGCTTAGTACGGTTGTTACTTAAATATAAATATGTACACGTACATACATATACGTATACAGATGTACAGTAGTATGTATATATATATATATACATAAATGCACACATATATATATGTACGTATGGATTCACCGAACATTTATTATAATGCTCGGTGTGTTTGTAAACAAACATCCCGTATTAAGCCGTAGTGTCTAGCAACCATCGTTGCTCGTTTGTTCAACACTGACAAAGGAACACTGTACTAGTTTCAAGCTTATTAGCTATCATCAGCAACGTATACCTTCCTGCCATATTGTTGAACGTATATACTTACCCTATGCATATTAACGGCTGAGTAGCCCAATTTGCATATCGAGTGGGTCAATCGGCCGGGTGCACCGAAAACAATAAACGGAAAAAATGAAACGAAATTTCATTTCCCACTCTTACTACGGCTGTTACTTAAATATAAGTATGTACACGAACATACATATATGTATACAGGCGTACAGTAGTATGTATATATATATACATACATGCACACATATATATATATGCACGTATGGATTCACCGAACATTTATTATAATGCTCGGTGTGTTTGTAAACAAACATCCCGTATTAAGCCGTAGTGTCTAGCAACCATCGTTGCTCGTTTGTTCAACACTGACAAAGGAACACTGTACTAGTTTCAAGCTTATTAGCTATCATCAGCAACGTATACCTTCCTGCCAGATTGTTGAACGTATATACTTACCTTATGCATATTAACGGCTGAGTAGCCCAATTTGCATATCGAGTGGGTTAAAATTTGCTCAAGAAATTCATTTGGAGCTCACGCATACGATTAATTGTAAGACAACATTCCCAGCCAGTAGCCTAAGCTATACAAACTGAATAATTATTTAATCGACAGATTAACATAGGGCAACGTTAAAGAGCTAACATGTATAACACTCAGGGAGACAATATAACTTGTTTGAAAAGAGGATTTGATCATTGAAAAATTAGAGAACGAAGTGGACGGAGTTTCATCTGAGTAACCGCAGAAGCGAAATGGAAAAGACAACGAGACGCAGAGGATGTGTATTTTGATAGACGTAATGTTCCAGAAAAGTAGAGACCGGGAAGTATTATTTTAAATACCATGTTAAATATGATATTACGGATTGGCAAGACAATAAAATACAATTTTAAAGAGAAATAATAGTCACACAATCGTTTAAAATTGACATTTACTCGATATTTATCAACAACTGAAACGAAAGATAACTTACTAAAAAATTATTGAATATTTGCTTGGAAATTAATATTCCAATATTCAAGTTGAAATTCAAATTTCCATTTTAGTATGAATATTCCAAACATTATTGTTTCAGACCATTTTCTTATCATTTGGAAACTTGGATTTAAGACGTAATTAGAGAGAAAATATTGAAATTAGTTTTCAGCGTCTGAAAATAATTACGTACGAATATAGTCCTTCCTCTTTTTCAACGATTTTATTAACCCGTTCCTTGCTATATATTTCTCTCGTATTTTTACGTCAACGCGATGATTCCATCATATAAATCGCCTCAAATTCCACATGTTTTATATTTATTTCTAACTTTATAATTTCAAATAATATTCTCAGTCTTTTTTCTGTCTCATTCTCTCTCACACCCAGTACCAATCTCTTCCGATCTCCTGTTCTCTCTCTCTCTCTCTCTCTCTCTCTCTCTCTCTATATATATATATATATATATATATATATATATATATATATAATGTATGTAGAAATAAACACAGAGAATTATGTGTCTAAAATTACGAGGGTAGATATATCTACCCTCGTAATTTTAGACCCACAATTCTCTGTGTTTATTTCTACATATTTCTACATATAACGTTATATAATGCTCAGTATCTATACTTTAAGTTTGTTAATTACAGGGTCTGAATATGAGTTAATAACTCTGTATTTTATTTGTATATATATATATATATATATATATATATATATATATATATATATAGGAACCAGTAAGACCCCGACGGCTGAGCTCAAGCCATTTCGACGGCTAATTCTCAAGATTAGCCGTCGAAACGGCTTGAGCTCAGCCGTCGGGGTCTTACTGGTTCCTATTACCCACTCTACTACCCTAAGTATTGAGTACTTTGGTGCGTTATGGTCCACCTGGTTCCTTACCACATTTCCTTCGTTATATATATATATATATATATATATATATATATATATATATATATATATATATATATATATATATATATATAGGATGAGAATCAGGACCCAGACAGCTGAGTTCCGGCCGCTTCGACAGCTAGAGTCAAACAGTTCGGATCTATCTAGCTGTTATCCTATTACCCACTCCACTACCCTAAGTATCGAGTACTCTGGTGTGTTATTGTCCACCTGGTTGTTTACCACACTTTTATGTTATATATTTATATATATATATATATATATGGTGTCCGAATCCTGAGTTGAAAGACTTCGCCAGGTGGTGGTATTAAGTTAGACATGGCCTGGACCAATACTGGCAAAAACCTATCAAAGTTATCAAAGTTAAGTTATTATATATATATAAGTTGTTGCCAGTATTGGTCCAGGCCATGTCTAACTTAATAGCACCACCTGGCAAAGTCTTTCAAATCAGGATTTGGACACCAAGGCCCACTCAAGAAGGGAGTTATTGCTTGCAGAGACACACTCATTACGAACCCATATTGGTTGGAGTTCAGCAGATTGTTACTTTCAAGAAAGTAGTTATACGTGAGCTCACCCTCTCAAATGCATTAATGATATGAGACGTGAGTGACATCGAACGGTAATTCACGGCAAGGGATTTGTTTCCATTTTTGAAAACTGGGATAGTAAGCATCCAGTGAGTTCCTCCACAGATTAGCAAGAGGAGATGCAAGTTGGTGTCGACACACCTTCAGGACACACGCGGGGAAACTATCAGTGCCTACTGCTAAATTGTGTTTAGTTTCTTTTATTGCCGCTAAAATATCAGGGGCGCCAAACGTTATTTCTGATATAGTGTGTTGGGGATTAACATCACTCATGCAGCCCAAATCAGCCATATCAGGATTGGTGAAAACAGGGCATTATTGTTTCTTCAGTATCTCACCCATGGTTTTAGCATTATCTTGGAGTGTCATTTTCATCAATTAGAGGGTCAACAGTGACTTTGTATTTTTCGCAAATGAAACGAACACTTTGAGATTGAGTCAGATTTTCTCAGAGGCCCAGGCCTCTTCAGCTGCTCTTTTGATTGTTGATGATGGAGATAATACTGTTTTGGAGGTTGTGTTTTTTCCATTTCTAGTGATGCAATGGCAGTCAAATTGGTGTGTCGCTGCAAGCAGTATTTCAGTTTGTTGATTTTCTTTTTTTGTTAATTCTTTTAATTTTTCTGCTAAGTGTTCTATTTCTAGGGATTCTGCATTTAGATTAGTTTACAGATCTTAATGGGGTATGTTTTTCACATATATTTGTTACAGTCTCTACAAATGTCTGCCAGGATCTTTTGATGATAGTGGGTGTGTGTGTTGTGCGTGTGTTTGTTTGTGTGTGTATGGGGGTTGAGTGTGTGTGTGTATGGATATATATTAATGTTTATATTAAAAAAAAACAATTCGAGAGCATGATTACGCTTTCTCAGTTACGTCAATTCACAAATGTTTCCGTACTTCATTGAATTCTTCTCAGGAAGTTACACAATTATTGGGTAAAAGTTATGAAATCTAAATTATGTAACTTTCGGCGACTAAAAATGTTTCATGGAACCAGGTCTTCAGGAGTTTATAACCATAAAATGAAAAGCACATCAGCATGAATAACCGTTTTATGCTCATATGTTTGAATAAATAAAGATTTACTAAGTTGTTGGATAAATGAATATATACAACCCACAATGAATAAAAACAGCAACTCCCCATATATATATATATATATATATATATATATAATGTGGGATTTGCTTTTATCTATTATGAATGTATATATTTTATATACACCTTATCACGAACATACACACACACACATACACACACATATATATATGCATACATATATATATTTATATCCCTTTTTTGCTACTCTCTCTCTCTCTCTCTCTCTCTCTCTCTCTCTCTCTCTCTCTCTCTCTCTCTCTCTCTCTCTCTCTCTCTCTCTCTCTCTCTCTCTCTCTCTCCACCTATGTCGTTCTAGAAGGAAATCTAAGAATAATATAAACATTAGTGAAAAAGTTTGTTAAAACAACTGTTATGATGCCACACCCTCCCCCGGTGACAGATCAATATTTTATCAATGTTAGCCAGCCATTGAATTCCACGCAGTAACAAAATATTTCTTCTCACCCGCCAACCCACTTCATGTTTCGCCTTCCCTCAATAGTAATACCATCGTCTTTTCCCCCCACCCATCATCATTTTCAGCATTACTAACAACTCTAACAGCAGCAGCGTCAGTAGCAGCGTCAGCAGCAGTGTCAGCAGCAGCAGCAGCAAACAACAAAACAATATGGCCGCATTAACTGAACAAACAATACAACTCGGAAACAACAAAAATGATAGACAATAACATTTTAAACAATGACAGAAAACACAATCACGACCACATTTATTACTAGCTCCACCACAACAGCTTATAATACTGCCATTACTAACAAAACTACTGCCTCTATCACCACATACCACTACTACCAGTACATTTACAACCTGCACCGACACCATCATCACCAAACCTCTACCATTACCCTACCACACTCCAACAACTAGCAGTACAACAAACATCACCATCACTAAGACCACTACAACCAACATCACCATCACCAACGCTACAACCAGTATCATTTCTCCACTATCAGTATTAATCCCACTACCATCAGCCCACCACCACAGCGAAAACAACCACCATCATCACCAAAACCACTGACAACCTCATAGTTCCCATGACAAACAGTACCGATATCACCATTAACCACCACCACCTCATCCATTATCACACTTCAACCACCAGCGCACCCTCAATATCCATATCACTACCATCCCCAACACTACCAGCCTAACCTCTACCAGAACAAACATCATCACCATTACAAACAACAACACAAACATCAATACACACACGGCAACCCCTACCTCCATTAGCGCTTCTATCACCAACATCACCATCACAACTCCTACCGGCGTTAGCACTAACAAACCTACCACCACTCTTACCATCAACAACCCCACCACTACCGCTAAGCTAGCACGAAGAAGAAGAAGAAGAAGAAGAAGAAGAAGAAGAAGAAGAAGAAGAAGAAGAAGAAGAAGAAGAAGAAGAAGAAGAAGAAGAAGAAGAAGAAGAACAACAACAACAACAACAACAACAGAAGTTGAAACAATAAAGACGGCAAAACCAAGAACAAACAAGAACAGAATTATAAAGACGATCAGAAATCAGCACAGCCACAACAACCACCGGTAAAAGCAGAAGTCAGTTACAACTACTACAACAATACCCACAACACCAGCAACAACAACAAAAACAACAAAAGCACAGCAGCAACAACAACAACAACACCAGCAACAACAACAACATCAACACCAACAACAACACAACAACAACAACAACAGCAGCAGCAACAACAACAACAACAACAACAACAACAGCAACAACAACAACAACAACAACAACAACAACAACAACAGCAACAGCAACAAAGGCAACACAACAACAACAACAACAGCAGCAACAACAACAACAACAACAGCAACAGCAACAACAACAGCAACAACAACAACAACAACAACAGCAACAACAACAACAACAACAACAATAGCAAGAGTGTCAAAGTGAAAACAGAAACAATTTCAGTAGTCACAACACGAACAAGAAAAATAACACTCCCACCACTACTACCATCATCATCAACATCGTCGTCTTCGTCGACATCATCCTCATCATCATCATCATCGTCATCATCGTGATCGTCGTCCTCCTAATCATCATCATCATCGTCAATGTCATCATCATCAACATCATCGTCACCACGACGACCACCGCCACCACCATCCCCCCCTCATCATCGTGGTTGCCATCAACAACAAGAACAATAACGACGGCGACAACAACAGCGCCACCAATATAATGTTAGCTTTCTTAACAATAGCAACAACACCACTCATCAACCTGCTAATTATTAAAATCCTCAAACACAACAACAACAACAACAACAATAACAACAGCAACGGCAGCAACAACAGCAGCAACAACAACAACAACTGCAGCAGCAACATTTAGGTGTCAACAACATTGAAAGGAATAAAAAAAAATGACATTTGTGATATCAATTATCAATACGAATAACAACATCGTCAAATACAACATCAATAATAACAATAGCGTCAAATACAACAACAACAACAACATCGTTAAATAAAACAACAACAACAACAACAACAACATCAACAACAACAACAACAACACCAATAACAAAAAGAAATAACGATAACGTCAACATCACCGACAACAACAATAATAATAACAACATCGTCAAATACAACAGCAACAACAGCAATAACAACATCGTCAACTACGACAACAATAACAACATCGTCAGCTACGACAGCAACAACAACAGCAATAACAACATCGTCAACTACGACAGCAACAACAACAGCAATAACAACAGCGTCAACTACGACAGCAACAACAACAGCAATAACAACAGCGTCAACGACAGCAACAACAGCAATAACAACAGCGTCAACTACGACAGCAACAACAACAGCAATAACAACAGCGTCAACTACAACAACAACAACAGCAATAACAACAGCGTCAACTACGACAGCAACAACAACAGCAATAACAACAGCGTCAACTACAACAACAACAACAGCAATAACAACATCGTCAAATACGACAGCAATAACAACAGCGTCAACTACGACAGCAACAACAACAGCAATAACAACATCGTCAACTACCACAGCAACAACAGCAATAACAACATCGTCAATTACAACAACAACAGCAGCAATAACAACATCGTCAAATACAACAACAACAGCAGCAATAACAACATCGTCAAATACAACAACAACAGCAATAACAACATCGTCAAATACAACAGCAACAACAGCAATAAAAACAGCGTCAATTACAACAACAACAACAGCAATAACAACAGCGTCAAATACAGCAACAACAGCAGCAATAACAACATCGTCAAATACAACAACAATAGCAATAACAACAGCGTCAACAACAACAGCAATAACAACATCGTCAACTACAACAACAACAACAACAGCAATAACAACATCGTCAACTACAACAACAACAACAACAGCAATAACAACATCGTCAACTACAACAACAGCAATAACAACAGCGTCAGATACAACAACAACAGCAGCAATAACAACATCGTCAAATACAACAACAATAGCAATAACAACAGCGTCAACAACAACAGCAATAACAACATCGTCAACTACAACAACAACAACAGCAATAACAACATCGTCAATTACAACAACAACAGCAGCAATAACAACATCGTCAAATACAACAACAATAGCAATAACAACAGCGTCAACAACAACAGCAATAACAACATCGTCAACTACAACAACAACAACAGCAATAACAACAGCGTCAACTACAACAACAACAACAGCAATAACAACATCGTCAACTACAACAACAACAACAGCAATAACAACAGCGTCAACTACAACAACAACAACAGCAATAACAACATCGTCAACTACAACAACAACAACAGCAATAACAACATCGTCAATTACAACAACAACAACAGCAATAACAACATCATCAAATACAACAACAATAGCAATAACAACAGCGTCAACAACAACAGCAATAACAACATCGTCAACTACAACAGCAACAGCAACATCGTCAACTACAACAACAACAATAACAACATCGTCAACTACAACAGCAATAACAACAACGTCAACTACAACAACAACGACAGCAATAACAACATTGTCAAATACAACAACAACAATGATAACAATAACAATGACGTCAACACAACGTTAACAAGAACAACATCGGCAAATACAACAACAACAACAATAACAATAACAATGACATCAACAACACCGACAACCATAATAATAATAACAACAACGTCAACAATAGCAACTCCAACAACAACGTCAATAACAACAATTACAACAGTAACGACAATAACAACAACAATAACAACAGTAACGACAATAACGACAACAATAACAACAGTAACAACAATGACAACAACAATAACAACAGTAACAACAATAACAACAACAATAACAACAGTAACAACAGTAACAACAGCAATAACAACAGTCACAACAATAACGACAATAACAACAACAATAACGACAATAACGACAACAATAACAACAATAACGACAACAATAACAACAGTAACGACAATAACGACAGTAACAACAACAATAACAACAATAACGACAATAACGACAACAATAACAACAATAATAACAATAGTAACGACAATAACAACAACAATAACAAAAGTAACAACAATAACAATAATAATAACAACAGTAACGACAATAACAACAATAATAACAACAATAATAACAATAGTACGAATAATAATGAGAACAACAACAACAGCAACAGCAACAGTGTTGTACTATATGTTTTAACTGCTTTTAATTTTTCCATTGAAAACAATACTGACCTGCGTTGATGATAACAACATAGCGAAGAAGGAACTAGACTTCTGACTTTGTAACTGTACTTTCAGCACAACATCAATCAATATTCCCATTGTCTTTACATTATTAGAAAGAAACTAAACCAACTTTATCGGACACCATTTTATATTATATTATTATAACATTATTTTATTATCGGTATTATTTTTCATATGTATTTTTGATTCTCTTTTAACTCTCTCTCCATTATCAATGCTCCTTATTTCCGCAATATTCCTGTTTACTTCATTCATTCTTTAACATTAATGCCTCTTATTCACAACGACCATCCCGTAATACATACATACACCCCATTCTCGTGTTCACACATAGTTTTAGTTTGCTAAGCTTTCGTTATTAAAAGCGTCACTGAAGAAATAAAGCTAAGCCGTGAAACGGCCTCTTCAATGAAAGGAAAATGACGTCTTTCTTGTCTTCTCTTCCCTTAGTGCATTAACAATATTCAGTTATAATATATTTTAATGTATTTTCTTGTTTTTTTCCACATCCATCATCTTCTTTTATGCTAAATATATCGATATCAGCATAATTAGAAACTTTATTTAGAATATTCAACCTTATTGTTATCATATTTGTTTTGTTATATTAATAATTATTAAACAACAATAAT
>OZ024742.1:304200017-304202517 GCA_964016885.1 Eledone cirrhosa | reverse complement strand
TCTATCAAGTAAGAGTTCCCCAATGTGGGCGGTGGTTTGTATCGCGATGACGATCTTTGGACCATGACAAATGCGGTCCACGCAATTGCAACAGGTTCAGAAAAGAACTCACAGCCTTCTTTAAAGGCTTCAACCTCTCCATACAGGTTGAGGCCAACCTCTCGGTCGTTAATTACCTAGACGTTACGTCTTCCTGTTTCGGTTGTAACGTTTTTTGAAATATTTACTTCTGCGTTCACAGATTGATTTTTTTAGTTTCAGAAGATCCCGTTAAGGGTGAAAGCAGCGATTCTTTGATTAAACCTTAATCTGTTATTTTAATAAATTAATATTTATATATATATCAAAGGTATATATTGAGTTAGAAACTCAAAATAGTCTCTTATAATAAAATAGCTCGAGGAAAGAGATTTTTCCGAGCCGTATATTATAATTGAATATGAAAGAAAAACGAACACAGATATATACATACATGTGTTCAAATCGTAAGGGACCAGATTCACCAAGGTGAAAAGAATACTAACTATAGACAATAGGGTTTGCCAGACTCAATTTGAGAATAAATCAAGAAAATAAATCAAGAAAATAAATACAAACCGGAATTGTGGTAACTACCAATCACCCAGAGACTATTTTGAGTTTCTAACTCAATTTGATATGTTCGGCTCCGTTAATTTGTTGAGCTAATTCAAATGTCGAGTAAACCTGGCTGCTATTTTTAGTGGTCTGAGTTTGTGAGACAGGCTAAGTTCAGAATCCATGTGCGTTATTATATATACGCACACTTTTCAGTTTTGTAATATACTTAGAAGTGTCCAGGATACTAATTCTTCATCCACTGATGAGCAAGAATTGGTATGCTTCTCAACAATTAATTTTGCGAAACGGCATTACGAAAGCTGTCTGGGTGATTGGTAGTTACCACAATTCCGGTTTGTATTTATTTTCTTGATGTATTCTTAAATTGAGTCTGGCAAACCCTGTTGTCTATCGTTAGTATTCTTTTCACCTTAGCGAATCTGGTCCCTTACGATTTGTACACATATATGTATATATCTGTGTTCGTTTTACTTATATATATATATATATATATATATATATATATATATATATACATGACCTCTACCGACCAATCAAAATTGTTTTGACCACAATAATTTTTGCAACACGAATTGGCGCGAAACTTATTTTCATACATCTGGAGCCACTTTTTCACATAAAAACAGGTAGAATTTCCAAAACTAATCAGATTAGAGCAAACATCACGGACGCTCTATCTTAAAATTATTTTTGAAAAGCATTAGAAATGCGCAACCGGTAAAACTTAAAACCAAAACTGAATACTAACCAATACTATTACTAGTTCTCACTTATTCCTAATTAAACTATTTTTCAGTGAACAATTTGTCAGCATTTTCCTTTTCCGTTTACCAATATATATATATATATATATATATATATATATATATGTGTGTGTGTGTGTGTGTGTGTGTGTGTGTGTGTGTGTGTGTGTGTGTGTGTGTGTGTGTGTGTATATATATATGTTAAAGATTTGATGATGATATGTGAAATATGTAAGCAGCGACGAGGAATGCAATAATCTAATAATTTCGAACGGAGTTCTTAGTGATATTTTTCCTCGCGAGTTGCACAGACATTCCTTTTATCGTATCTCGATTGTATATGCATCGGACTAGTGATGTGCTCATTGCTTACCTGTAACGTACAGCTCCAGAGGTAAAAATCGATAAAATATATAAGTACGAAAATAAACCCCGAAGTCAAGAGATAATCTATGTTGAAAATGTTTCAAAATGTACTTCGCATAAGACAAGTACATGTAATATGAATATTGAACATATATGGCTCCAAAAACGGGGATGTTTGAAGCAACATAATATCCACGTTACGTATTGGATTTAAAAAAGATAATATTAGGGGAGAAATAGCTCTTTCGGATATATCCCTTTGAAATCAAACCGCAAAATATGCTATAATCTGTATGTGATAACATATCAGTAGATAATATACCACCACCAAAAAGAAAAAAAAGAACATCTTGTAAACGAAGCTAAGGATAACTAAATAACAGCTTGCTACATGAATATGTATCAACAATACAAATTAAAAAAACATCTCTCCATAGCATTATAATTTATGTTATAAATCTTCTGTTACCCAGCTTGTGAAACCAAAAATGTCCTAACGTAAGCAATGCATAAACTAGCGTTGAGGTGGGGACAAACAACCATCAATGATATGTATGAAAACAGATTGAGATTTAGCGAAGATTTGAGGAGAATAGCTTAAAGCAAGGATATTATAAATATGTAGAGAAGTAAATATATTTTCATGTTAGACATATACGGAATGATTTGTAATAATTTCAGCATTGTAGTAACATAAATTATAAAACGTGCCCACTAAACTTGTTGAATTAGGCGTCGATAAAAAGAACACAGTTATGTTTCTGAGTTTAAATCAGGTTGAATGTTTAAGG
>OZ024742.1:304190017-304195017 GCA_964016885.1 Eledone cirrhosa | reverse complement strand
GAAATATTATTATTGCTATTATGGTTATTTTGGTTAGGGTTTAAATTTAAGTTTCTATTATTAATTCTATTTATATTTTGTGTTATGTTCATAGTATTAGAGTAAGATAGTTTTATAGTATGTCTGTTAAAGATTGAGTGGTATCTGTGGGCTTTAGGAAAACATTTGTCTAGTGCTTTAAAGAATAGTTTTGCTAAAGGTGTTTTACCGCTTAATGAGAATGGGGTGAGTACCAAATTGTTTATTATTATTATAATTAATACTAGGGTGATTTGCCATGTTATTGTTGTCAATGTATTTAATTTTATTCGAATACCCTGCTCTATTTAAAGCTTCATTATACTATTCAGCCTTATCATCAAAAATATTTTTATTAGTAGAGATCCGTGAAATTTGTTGTTGGACACTATTGACAATAGATCTAAGATGATTAGAGTTAAAACTTACGTAATTTAGATTCTCATCAACATGTATAAAACACTCTTTGTATTTTATCTGATGAAAGCGTACCAAAGTTTTGGTACCCTTGAAATATATATAATAGAATAAATATAGTTTTATAAATATAGTTTCCATTTATTTAATATCATTGAATATTTACTCCAAAAATCTGTCGAGTGCTCTGAATCAGTTATAAACATTTATATTTGTTGAATTTCCAACAAATTAAATATCCCTTCCACTTATATATAGGAATATATATATATATATATACATATATATATATATATATATATATATATATATATATATATATATATATATATATATATATATATTCTTTTATTTCTTTACCTGTTCCAGCCATCCGGCTGAGGCCATGCTGGGGTATATATATATATAGAGAGAGAAATTGACATACGCTCCCGCAAATACTTTGAATTAATTATTTTTACATCTCTAAGAATTTCTGAGAATTCCTGAGTAGAATTTGTAGTAAACTATAAATAACTACTCCTGCTAAGTTAATACATTTCATGAAAGAAATAATATTCATTTTAACCTTGGTACATGTATTTAGTAATTTGCCATAGATTGTTGTTCAGTTGGAAGGACCACCCTGGGGTGACTCTGGAATCCCACCAATCCTGAACTACCTGACGCTAAGAGCACCCGATGAAGGAACCCCTCTCCTCTCCAAATCAGCCAGCTTATAGGTGCATGGTCAGTGTAGGCCCATTCACACTGGCTTCCTCGCAACATTTACACAAATGTACTGAGGGGATGGGATGCAGTATTTCTCTTACCATCCTCATCTTCCAGGACGTTATAGTAGAAGCCCAAAGAATATGGGACATAAGAAAGGTTGAGGTCATGCCAATAATTGTTTCAATTTTTGGCACAAAGCCAGCAATTACACAGTGCATTACTGGTACTTTATTTTATCGATCCCGTAAGGATTAAAGGCAAAGTTAACCTCAGCGGGATTTGAACTCAGAATGAAAAGGGCCGTTACTCTATGCGACAAAGCATGGCGTCCGACCCTCTACCGATACTGCCAATCCACCGTCAGGGATAGTTCATATGTAAATTGTTTTAGAAAGTTTCTTGGGCCAATGAACACGACGACCACTACGAGTTGTCCTGATGTATGTTGAAGGTAAAGGAGTGTGTGTCTGAAATTGTGGTGCTTGCGGTGGCGTTTGTATTGACACATTATAGGAGGGGAGTATGAAGCTCTGGTGTGAGAGCATCTGTGTAGGCCAGCTTTAGTCTGTTAATAGAGACTGTGTCTCTTTGTCCATTAAAGTCAATTGTGAAATGTTTGTCTGTACGTGCTAGTACGCGATAGGTTCCAGAGTAAGGTGGAGTGCGAGGACTTCTCACTGATCATTTCTGACAAAAATATGGGTACTCGAGGCAATGTCCCTCGGAACCGAAGATTTAGTGTTCATAGGAGGCAGGACTTGAAAATACGAACGCAAACGTTCACATAGAGTGAAGGGTCCTGAGTAGAAAGATCGATGGGGGCAAGCATCTGCCCTGGCAAAGACAAAAGAGTGCCGTACAAAAGATCGGCTGGAGAGAATCCAAAGTTCTCCTAAACTGAGGTGCGGATAACGAGTAGTACTATGGGGAGGTATTCGCTCCAATGTAGAGTATCCTGATAGGCACGCAATGCGGTATTTAACTGGCGATGAAATGCTCCACCATTCCATTAGATGCAGGATGGTAACTGGTAGTCCTGATGCGTTGAGCGCCGATGACATTTGATTGATCCGTGAAAAGTTGAGATTCAAACTGCCTACCACGGTCTGTAGTAATAGTTGTAGTAACTCCGTAGCGCGATATCCATCCTGAAACCAGGGCTCGCGCAACCGATTCAGCAGTTATGTCACTAAGAGGAATGGCTTCAGGCCATCGGGTGAAACGATCAATGCAGGTCAGGATGTATGAACATCCACGACTGACAGGTCCTGCCAATAATGATAGTTGTTCTTGGTTGTGTGACCAAGAAATTTGAAAAAAGGATAGAAAAACTTGGGATGCAGGCAAAGGTAGTTTTTCTTCCAGTATTCCCTAAATTAACTGGCAAAAAATAATATCACCATCAGATTCGTCCTTCACCTGACAGGAAACTTTGGTATAAACCTACATGTCAACAATACTTGGTTACTCGATGAGTGCATGCAGGAAGCTTTCCTCGCCATTTCGGGTAGATCCAGATGATGGTACTTCCAGTGCTGTAGAGTATATTTCAAAATGGCTATGCTTCCCGGTAACATTGCCGTATCAGGGACTTCTAGAAGATATCTTTCAACCCTGGATGAAAATTCCTCCGGAAAAGCGGGGCTTGTTGAATTTCATCGATGCACAGAGTTTCTGCAATAACGTCATCGCTTTTATCTGCCACTAACTCTCTAGAGAAAACCGAGATTGAATCAACACTGATTGTAATGTCTGATTAGCAGAGGGTTGTGAGGTCTTGGCGTGGTTCTAATTTCCAAGCGCTCTCTCTCGAATATCGCTGGACCCAGGCATGCAGCTTCGTCAAGGAGACGAGCTCGATAAAAATGCATCAACTGTACGGTGACAAACTCTTCCCTAATTTCCAGGTATAGATTTCCCCAGGTATAGAGGTCTGAATCAAATCAGTCCCCAAGCAGTTTAAACTGTCCGTCCGCCCAGCAATCAACGACGCTTTTGGAGGGCATGGAGATTCCACTGCAGGTGCCGCTCTGCAGGCCCACCGAATATTCCTGGTTAACTGTTGCTCCTGTTTCCGCTTCGTAATATCTGAGAGAGATTTCTATCATCTCAATGTGTTTGGTGCCCGACACTACTGCTGTCACGTCCGGCGGAATATGCTCGCACGGACCTCCACATCAGGGCTCGCGTGGAACGTCTCTCAACGGCCCCAATTTGTGTAGCCTTGGCTCAAGAGTCAATATGGAGGGAAGTGGACGAATTTTGCTCACAGATCTAATAATTTTAGTCGTGTGCGAAGAGGTCACCAAATAAGCCTTGCATGTAAGCATAAAGCTTGTAAAGCAGACTACACAAACCAGGTTATTAACCCCTCGTGCCATTAGTCATCACCTCCTGTAATTCAATAACCGTTATTAGATGTTTGCTACAGTCCATTTCCGTGTCCGAAACTCACTGTACAGTCGACATATATAGGTTCCTAGACAGGAATCCGGTAAATACAAGCTGAAAACTTCGTTTCCGGCGCGCACAACCTACATAGAACGGATTAATGAATTGGTTAAGTGGGCGTTAAAGGGGTCAATGGTCATCAACAAATGGTAATTTGTTCTGAAAAGGAGTAGCAATACAGAAAGCTAGACTAGAGGTAGAGTTAGTCAGAAATCTAGAAAAAGCTGAAACTTATTTTATCGACTCCATAACAATTAAAGGCAAATGTAACCTCTACGAAATTTGAACTCAGAACGTAAAGGACCGTCAATATAAGCACAAAGCATATTGCCCAACGCTCAACCGATGGTACCAATAATAATTATAAAATAATGGTTTCTGATTTAGGAACAAGGCCAGAAACTCGATTAAATCGATTCCAGTACATTACTGGTGCTTTATTTTATCGACCCGGTAAGGATGAAAGTCAAGGCTAACCTCAGCGTGATTTGAATTCATAACGTAAAGTGCCATAACTCTCTGCTACAAAACACGGTGTCTTACGGTCGACCGACACTGCCAATAATCATAATAATGATTCCTAGTATAGGCACAAGGCCATCAAAATGGGGGGGGGGAGTCGATTAAATCAACCCCAGTGCGTGACTGATGCTTTATTTTATCGACCCCGTAAGGATGAAAGGCAAAGTTAACCTCGGCGTGATTTCAACTCAGAACGTAATGGGCCATAACTCTATGCTACAATGCGTGATGTCTGTCGCTCTGCCGATATTGCCAACAATAATAACAATAGTAATAATTGTTTCTACTTTAGGCACAAGGCCAGCAATTACCCAGTACATTACTGGTACTTTATTTTATCGACCCCGTAAGGAAGAAAGGCAAAGTTAACTTCGGCGGGATTTGAACTCAGACTGTAAAGGGACGTAACTATGCTAGAAAGCATGGCGTCCAACCCTCTACCGATACTACCATAATAATTGTTTCTACTTTTGGCACAAGTCTAGCAGTTATCCCAGTGTAAGGGACGTAACTCTATGCTTCAAAGCATGGTGTCCGACTCTCTACCAATACTGCCAATCCACCGTAATAATAATAAAATCATATTGTAATGACGAGATCCCTATCTCAATAAAGAATTTAACTGACAAAATTAAGGAAAAGAACAATTTCGTTGACGTGTTTATATATGTATGAACCAATGAAAGGATAGATCGATGGGTGGATATGCGAGTGGGTGTAAATATATATATGTTCTATTATATATTATGTAAGGATACATATTTACACACACGAAGCCAAACGCACAAAACACATATGTCTGTATGTATATATATTTATATATACACACACACACACACACACACATATATATATATATATATATATATATATATATA
>OZ024742.1:304162517-304185017 GCA_964016885.1 Eledone cirrhosa | reverse complement strand
TATATTGTAGTCCCTTATTGGTGAAACTGACGTTCCCTTAGGAGATAGATGTACATTATATTCATGAGCAGGCTGTTCTGTTGATTGAATATTTGTAAAACTCATCGTTGAAACAGATCGAGGTTCATCTTGTATGGGTCATACTATCACGCGACGTGTGATTTGCTATTTTAAACTTGAATGTATTTCCTCTGTTTAAATTGAACGGCCTTTACAAATACAGCAGGGATATAAATTCATGCAGCGATATAAAATGCAGAACACCTTAGCAAGATATAAAATTGAAGCTTCAAATATCCTCAAAATTATATCCATAAATTTTCTCCTGTATTTCTTGTGTTTATATTTCTTTTGAGATCGTTTTCTTATATAAACATCCTCTTTCATTTGAACATTTTCAAAAGAAACTATGCAAAATAATAATTCTTTGAAAATTATAAAATGTAAATAGAAATAAATAATAACCAACAACTATGAAATTAACTTTAAATTTTGCATAATTATAACATGCTGTGGAAATATTTATTGTTAGAAAAATCAATAAAAACATGCAATCAATAACCAATTGTTCTAGAGATACTGTTAATCACATCTATCTAAGTCACGTGCCTAATCTGTTTTCTATTGTTTCTTCATTACTATGCTGTCTTGGTTTTTTTGCAGTGTTTTAACACCAATTAAAGTATTCGATTCAGCAAAGTTCGCATTAATCAAAAGATTTTCTTTCAATTTACTACATTCTTTTCTTCATACAGTAACACAGAATACCAACACCTTCCTTCGTTACAAGCATTTAAAAATACAGTTACACACTAGCACACACACACATTCAAATCTACGTATATATATATATATATATATATATATATATATATATATATATATATATATATATATATATATATATGTATATATATATATATATATATATATATATATATATATATATATACATATATATATATATGTGTGTGTATGTGTATGTGTATATATATATACATGTGTGTAAGTATGTATATACACATATATATATATAGATGTGTATATGTCTATAAGTAGGTTATATATATATATATATATATATATATATATATATATATATATATATATATATATATATATATTCAATACATTTTCAACTGAACAAGAAACGCTTCACACGTTTGAATGTATAAATTTACCTACATAATTCTCTTTCAAATAGTATGAACCTTGTATCACACTTTCACATTTTCCTTAAATCAATAAATTAGATCACATTTTGATTGATATACCCGACCACGAAAAGTCAAATAATTCGCTACATTTCACCGACATATAAAGAATGAAAGGTAAAGAATGTATACAGTGCAATTTGTGGGCGATGATTTACAACGGGAACAAAATTCATGTTGTATTTATTGATTTTGTTTCTATAGCAAATGGTACAAAATAACATTATTTATTGTTTATATTTTTTTCCCAACAGAACAATCACTGGTTATCTGAATTTCTGATATCTAGAACGTCGAGGAATTGGAAGGACCACTGCGAGGAACAAATATCTCAATGTACTTCTTTCGAAAGATAGCGTTTTTCTTTTCTTTTCTGTTTTTTCAGCATGGACCCTTGATAGTGGTGGATTATCAAATATGTTAGGGTATTGCGTTATATGAACACAATTAGGGCAGCGGATTGACAGTACCGGTAGAGAGTCGGACACCATGCTTTGCAACACAGTTACAATCTTCTACTGGCTGAGTTCAAATCCCGCCGAGGCGGTCGATAAAATAAAGCACCACTAACGTACTGGGGTAGATTTAATCGCCTTTCCCCTCCCCCAAATTACTGGCTTTTTGCCTATATTAGAAATCATTATAGGAACAACATTTGAATGCTTTTCATTATTAAGTCTAAAGAGAGCAGTGGTTTGGTAGTATCTGTAAAACATGGGACAACATGCTTTGCAACATATAGATATGACACTTTGCGTTCTGATTTCAAATGCGACTACAATACGCTTTGCGTTTCATATTTACAGGATTGATAAAATAAAGTAACCATAAGACACTGGGTTCTATTACTCGACTTTCCCCCATCACTTTATATTACTAACATTGCGGTAGAAGTAGAAACAATTATTAAGTTTAAAGGTTGCAAATTTTGTCTGCCTTACACGAAGCAAATTTGTAGAAAATGATTGTTTCTTCTACATTATATATCATCAGTTAAAGAGATTATTCGTTTAAATGTGGTTGTCAAGTACGTAAAATTTGGTATTCGTGCCAAACCTTACATTTGAAAGAATACGATTGCAAATGCTGGCGGCGAAATGGGATTCCTCCGAAGGTTCTTTGGAATAACGTTACTCGATAAAGTCTGTAGCTACAGGTTGAGCCACTACATTTCCGATTTGAGAAATCATTGCCCCGATATCCTGGACATGCGCTTAAAATGTCTCAGGATAGAATCGCTTGATAGATTTTAAGAACAAAACCAACTGGCAGATGGTTGAATAATATCCATGAACTTGGCTGATCTCGCTTGCGGATCCAACTGGATCAATTGGAGACGGTTGTTTCGGACTGGATCCGCTGGAAGGATTTTTTTAGGAATCTGCCTCCATAAAGCTCTCAGGATACGTATCTATCGCTGTGTAGGTTTCTGTATATTTTGAGGTGTGTATTATTATCAGATTGATATAAATTCAGCCAGCTAGTTATCATATTTCTTCGTAACGGTATTTATGTTCAGGTTGTCGGGTTGTGTGTCTCTGAGAGCCTTTTTGTAAATTAGTATAAAAAGGCTCTCAGAGACACACAACCCGACAACTTGGCATAAATGCCTTTCTAAAACCGTTAGTACACAAAACTTCTCTCACCTCACATTTTCTCATTTAACACTACTACAAGAGTTATATCGTTCCACGCCCACTCAGACACTCTCTAGTCTCTCTTCTCTCATCTTCCCATTAGCCATATTGTCTCCGACACACAGGCCAGACACTAACCACTACACTTCGTCACTACTACCGAAAGAGCTGGTATTTAAATCTCACACATTCATGTTTTTGTATCTGAAAAGAAGTCGACTTTCCACCTCTAAACATGAATAAGCATTTCAAGTTTGTGTACGACTTCAATAATTGGAAATAAACAACTTATTATCCTGCCAAGTTAACCTAAGGTCCAAATAGTAGAAGAGTGTGCATTTTTCCTTTTATCACAAAAATACATAATTGAAATATTTTTAAGATCAGGAAATACTGCCAGTATTGACGAGAGTTACGACGGAAATTAGATGGGGTAATTTGTTATGGCAGACTTCCTCGAGGAATAAAGATACTTTTCTAAATAACGGCATAAAGCTTGTCAGTGTATTGTCACCAATCTAATTTACTATAATTTTGATAATTTCCCCACGTATTTCCTCCTCACCTCCAGCGTTGGGCCACATATCAAATAGCATTTTGACTTCGTTTCACTAACCAACGTTTTACATTTGGAAGAAACATGATGTGTGCAAGGCTTTGCGTAATTCTTCATTTTAATGATGCCATTCTCTAGTATTACTACTAAATATTAATACATGCCACATTAACTGGTTCTCGAAAGAAGCAAAATCATTTGAATTGTATATAAACTTGAAAAAATTATAAAAACGGAGGTCATTCAAAACCCACAATTCGGAGAATCTACGAATATCAAGTCAGACACGTTAGAGTAATAGACTCTCCGATATTTCAAGTGATAATAGTAAATCAAATATTCTCTTCGTATTGTGTTATATTCACATTGTGTTATGCGTGTATTATCCACTATACATCATGTTCGGTAAGTTAATTTGAATATGTCTTCTATTACCTCTTGGTCAACCTAGATGTCTACCACTGAAAAGCTTATGAGCCTGAACCAACATGCACCCTTTCACTCTTCGTGTATTCCAGAGACATATAATCCCTTTCACATACAAAAATTAATGTCCTTGACATTTTCCATCCAAGGAACAGCTAACACCATGAAATAACGAAACACTTTACAAGATGCAGCTCTGGATTTTGAGATGAAATACTAAGGATTTACATTTATTTCTGATGTAAAGGGAGTCTAATATGTGATAAATTGGCCTAACAAACTTCAAATATACTCCGGATTGTCAGTATAATTATCATACATCAGACATACTACCATTAACTCTTTCTATCTAATTATTAATCAATTTGGAGTTCACAGTTCTTTCCCTTCCATTCTTTGACATGAATTGTCATTAATATTATTTGGAGTGTCTCCACGTTCCAGGTTTAATTTCAATTGAATAAACATTCAATTTTAATCATTAGATTAAGAAAGTTAAGCTCCACTTAATCTGTTTTCTTCATGCAAATATCATTATCGTGGAATGTTCAATATTTGTAGAAATTGACGTAAAATAAAATATCTTCTCAGGTGTCTTTGTTAAAATTACAACGGTTGCAGTCAATATTATAGAATACGCATTGTGTTGTCTAGATTACAATCTAAAGATTGTTATCTGATCTCCAACACCACAAAAAAAGAAAAAAAACATATAGACGCCAACTGCCATTTTTTTCATATCTCACGTTTATTTTCTATTAACTTGCAGAACAGTTGTACTTTTATACTTTCACAAAATTCTATTCTATTAGCATTGTTTTTTTTTCTACAATCAGCCCGGGATTATTGACTACAATTCCTTATTTCGAAAGATTACAAATTTAGCGCAGGTATATCTAAGAGATTAACATATTTCATTCGCACCTAACTGATTCTGATTTCGAACCCACTTCGCAACACCTTGAGCAAGTGTATTCTATCATAATATCTAGTTATATCTTATAAGTGCAATTGGGTCGACATTAAATGTGCAATGGCCCAACGTGTATGGGTATGCAATTGCGTATGTATGTATGTATGTATGTATGTATGTATGCATGTACGTATGATGAGGGAGCTTTAGATCGGACAACACACCCTGTCTTTTTTCGCGGGGTAAGTTTTAATTAATGTTTGTATTTTCAAACACCCAAATTCGACAAAATGTGTGTCCCACTAGATTCTGCAAATAATCTGACAGTATTTGTGAAATTTGCATAAATATTTTTATATATTTTCCCAATGCAATCGTTGTTTACATTTTACATTTTATTTACACCCGAATGCATTTTAATCAAACATGGCTAAATTTCAAATTTTGAAAAGAAAAGAAAACGGACAAATGAAATAGATACATTTCTCTGCTTCCACCACCACAATAACGTCTACACTTTCTCCCCCACCCCCACCACATTTACACTCACACAATTCAATCCCCAACCTTTTTAGACTAAAGTCACTGACTCCCTACTCTGTGTTGAATGTGTTTTGGTATATATGTATATATATATATATGTCAAAACGATCAACGTTCAACGAACACCAACATCTACAACAACAACAACATCAACAGCAGCACCGGAACACCAACATAAATATCTACAACAACACCAATACCAATATCTATTACAACAACAGGATCCGAACTCCAACACCAATATCTACATCAACTTCAAGAGGAACAACACCAACATCGACAACAACAACAGCGGGATCAAACGATAAAAAGCCAAATAACAACATGAACTGCCACCACCATCACCACCACTAGTGGGTCAACAATAAAATCTTATGAAAACAACATCAACGATAAATCTAAACAGTAACACACGAACAGCTTCAATTGTACGAACTCTTTCAAAAGACAACATTTGCCATATCTATCGTATTAATAATTGTTTCTACTTTTAGCACAAGGCCGCCAATTATCCCAGTGTATTACTGGTACTTAATTCTATCTATAGTATTAATAATTGTTTCTATGTTAGGCACAAGGCCTGTAATTATCCAGTACTTTATTTTATCGACCCCGTAAGGATGAAAGGCAAAGTTAACCTCGGCGGGATTTGAACTCATCTATAGTATTAATAATTGTTTCTACTATTGGCACAAGGCCAGTAAATACACAGTACATTACTGGTACTTTATTTTATCGACCCCGTAAGGATGAAAGGCAAAGTTAACCTCGGCGAGATTTGAACTCAGAATGGCAAGGGCCGTAACTCTATGCGTCAAAGCATGGCGTCCGACCCTCTACCGATACTGCCAATTCACTGCGCTATAGTATTAGTATTAATAATGGTTTCTTATATCGGCACAAGGCCAGCAATTTTGAGGGAGGGGAAAGTCGTTTAAATCGACCCCAGTGCGTGACTGGTACTTTATTTTATCAACCCCGTAAGGATGAAAGGCAAAGTTAACCCCAGCGGGATTTGAACTCAGATCATAAAGGGCCATAACTCTTTGCTGAAAAGCATGGTGTTCGACACTCTACCGATACTCCCAATTTACCGCCCTATAGTATTAGTATTAATAATGACAGAAATATATATATATATATATATATGTGTGTGTGTGTGTGTGTGTGTGTGTGTAAGTGAGTGGCGTGTGTGTGTTTGTTTTTATGCATGAGTGTTCGTATGTGTGAGTGAGTGTGTGTGTGTGTGTGTGTGTGTGTGTGTGTGTGTGTGTGTGTGTGTGTGTGTGTGTCGTATGTATGAGTGTCACTAAGTGAGAAGGAACCTTTTTTTAATGCGCGGGGACATTGAAATAATCGGGCTGGATACCCGATCGCACGGTTAAACCACTGGGAGTGAAGGACACCTAGCCTTGGTCACGGCTTTCATTTAGAAGAAGGCAATTCAGGAAACTGGGATAACTCCGACATAAAACCTGCGGCTCAGTAGTTACCGATGATGTTGATCTTTTCTTGTTTTCGGGTTATAGCTACTGTCGCTCATAGAGTGGGATTGGCTCAGAGCACAGTCTTTCCTCACTTAAAAAAAAATCTACAGGCACAGGCATTGCACGATAGTATTAATTACTAATTATTAATAATGTTATATCATGCAGTAGCCCTATTCGATGACGAGTGTGGGGGTGCGGCAGCCATCATATATGTATGAAGACATAAATAAGTTTGTTAAATGATAGGTTAGAGTAATCGACGGTTTTATTTGCATACACACATACATAATGGGGTTGTAGTCGCAGATAACAATATTTTTGTTATATTAAAACTACATAATAGGACAGTTGCAGCATGATAACGCCTGACAAAGCCATTCGGTGGCAGTTTAGGGATTATGGGAATGTGAGTTGGAGGATTAATTAGCGGGAGTTATGTGTACGGTACATTCTGTGTAATTTGCTTACGAATTAAGACAATCAACGTTTTTATTTACATACTAGCGGCAGTAGTCAGCGTTGCCTGGATAGGTAAAATAATATCTGCTTTGATGAAAAGGTGTTGATATTAACGACTGCTTCTCGATGACTCATCTATGGCCACACACAGGCCATGCGGAGGAGGGTGGTGATGAGCTCTATCACTGAGAAACGCGGGTGACTGACGAAGGGGCATGATGTGGGAGGGAGTTTCGAATTTGAACGAAATCGGTTGAAAAATGTGGGAGTTAGAGCCGAAAAGGCGGAAATTTGATCGAAAAGGTGGTATTTCGAATATTTAAGCGACTGCCACGCCGTTCCCGAACAAAATATCCAAAATGTAAAGCCATTACAGGATGTGCAATGATAAATTCTATTTTGCTTTAAATTTGAACGAAATAGGGGGCAAAATGTGGGCGCTACAGCCAAAAATCTTATTTTTCGATACCTAAAAAAAGGTGCCCCCCCTATCAATTTTTATCTGCAGAATGACCCCAGAATAAAAATAAACAATACGCTGATATATAGAAAACACTCCCCGATGACTAATCTATGAGCCTGTAAAGTTTCATGAAAATCGGTCGTAAGATGTAGGCCCCTATAGGTAATACACAGACACACAGACACACACACATACCCACACACACACACACATACTTAACTTTATATATATACAGATATACGTGATGGCTGCAAACTCTGCAAAGGTTATTGCAATCGCTTGTCAGATTCAGATGTGTGACCCTCGGATATGGCTTTTCAAGCCAGCTAGAGACTTGCACACATTCGCACACTGACGACAACTATGGAACGCATTGGCCTGATATATTGCATCAGGTTGTCTGTGAACCCTCACAATACCGTGGAGATCATAGTTCAATGATTCTTTTTGAACATGGTTGCGACTGTGGCTCCTGAGACCAGATTTGCTGAAGAAAGTTTTTCCACACTTAGGGGACTTCAATTTAATGGATTCACCGATCGTTTCGAGAGATACACCAGGGCATTGCTTACGCACATTCCGTTTGATCTTCTCGTGCTATGTGCGTTTGTCCTCAAAATTATGACCCCATAATTCAACACCAAGTTTCTCTTTCAAGAGTTTCTATCTCCCAGTCTGCCACCATCAAACCAGTTTATTTCAATAAGTCCTTTACACAATCCTTGAATCGTAGCCTTTGCTTGTGAGTTGGTCTCTTACTCTCACAAAGCTCGCCATACAGCAGTTGTTTTGGGGATTCAATCATCCTCCATTCTGCAAAGGTATCCGGTCCATTGCAAACGCCGTTCGTGGATGATACCATTAATCGGAATGCTTTATGGGTTATTTTGGTGAGATTGGGGCTGTCCTGAAAAGTTTGTGAACATACTGAAACGCTTCCACGGTGATATGCAGGCATGGGTAATTATTGGAGGAAAACTGTCTGAACCAATCTCGGTTGAAAATGGTGTCAAGCAAGTTGATGTACCTGCACCAACGTTGTTTGCCTTGTATTTCGCAATGGTGTTATTCATGGCCTTCAAGGATTGTCAACACGGTATCTATCTCATATATCGCACTTCCGGCAAGCTGTTTAACCTCAGGCGTTTAAAAAACCCAACTAGATCTGCCATCTTGACTAGTCCGACCAACGTTCCACTGTTACATGTAATATCCAGCCATGTAATATCCAGCTGGAACAGAACATCTGCTTCAAAAAAAAAACAGTGACTCTCAGCCATTATTTCTGGTTTTATTTGTATACATACATAGATGCATAGATACATATATACATTCATACAGAAGACCGCCTTTACTTGAAACGTAAGCAGGGAAGCGGAAGCCTAACAGCAGTCCAGACAGCATTTGAATGTCGCATCATATCTCTCCGACAACATCTACGAACCTCGAAGCGTAGGAGCCCGTCTCTCGAGAAAGTCTATCTGCATGAAACCGATAAGATCATGAGAGTCGGGAAGGAACTCTTCGAAAGATATTTCCTGTGTGATAATCAAAAACTCACACCGAGGGAAGTCGCTCAGCAGAATCGCAGTGATCCCATGGATCAAAAGCTGCATGCTTATCAGCAAATATCATGCATGGATATGTTGCCAGGAAGCTCCAGAGTGAGAGTAATATAGATAAGGAAAGAGTCTATCTTGGACCAACAACCGCTATATGGGCTCCCACTTTGAAGGATACGCTTTTGCAATCTAAGAACAGGAGTTTAACATGAAATACCTGATTCACAAAAGAGATAGGGATGCAGGCAAAACACCTAGATGTGATAACAAGTGCAGACTCTGCAGAACTAACATCGAGGATATCACCCATGTCATCAGCAGCTGTCCAAAGATGTCATCGCGGTACTATCTACCTATGAGGCATGATGTAGTGGCCAACACACTGTACAATGCAGTTCGTAAAAAAGATAGCCCCGATAATAAACACATTAAAAGCTACAGCAATGTGGAAGACATCCATGTACATAATATGAAAGAGTACTAACTGCATATACACATGTAAAGATACAAAGCATAGTCACATGCACACATACAACTCAAAACATACACATCCACACATACAATAACATCCATATCTACGCATGCATGCATACATAATATACCTAGTTGATGTTGTGTAAATTCCAATGAGAGAGTCTTGTGTCTATGTTAGAAACCGACTCTCTCTATCGGGAAAAAAATTGTGAAATTATAAAACCAGAAGAACATACATACATATATATACATTCAGACATACATACATAGAAATATACATTATACATACATAAATCCATTCGTACATACATACATGTGATAGCCAGAACCCTCTGGAACGCACTTAGGAAAACAAAATTAAAAACCAATGAAGAGGAACATGTTGAGACAGATGGCAGTAAGGAATACTGCTGGGACCTGAAAATAAATTCTCCCACCAAAGTAAAGCACAACCGGCCTGATATTGTTGTTTACACATTGAAAACGAGCTCTGTTGAAGAGATAAGCTGCCCACTTGATGTCATCCTTGTAAGAAACATACATGAGAAGGAGGATATCTACGGACCATTCATGAGGAGTTTGAAATCAAGTATGAAAGATACACCCTCAGCTTCATACCCATCATCATTAGAGCTACATGATATATACCAACTTGCTTAAAGCAAAGTAAGACTGAACTTGGATTTGTAGACAAAGGGGGCAGCTCTCTAATTCATAGAATACAAATGGCTGCGATAGCTGGCACCTTCAAAATTTGCAAAGGATTTAACGGATGACTTTTCTTTCGTTTTACAAACTTGCCAACAGGAAAGTGGCCGGTCAAAAATGTACTCGAAATTAAGAGAAGGCGAAACATATATACATACATGATGATGGATGCCCCCTCGTTATCGCGTATGGCCACTGCACGATATAACATTATTAATAATTATCAATTAATGCCATCCTGCAATACCTGTGCATGAAGATTTATTTTAAAGTGAGGAAAGACTGTGCTTGGAGCCAATCCCACTCTCTGAGCGACAAGCTATAACCCGAAAACAAGAAAAGATCAACATCATCGGTAACTACTGAGCCGCAGGTTTTATGTCGGAGTTATGCCAGTTTCCTGAGTTGCCTTCTCCTAGAAGAATGCTCTGACAAAGGCTAGGGGTCCTTCACTCCCGATCGGGTATCCAGCCCGATTACATACATAATACATGGTGGCTGCTAACTCGTTTTCTAGTACGGCCACTGCTTTATATCCATGTAAGAGAACCGCTACCGATGCGCTGAACAAGCCAGCGACTTGAAAACTCTGGTACAAACACTACACTTGTGACAATTATTGACAAATAGTGCTGGGCCCTTGGTACCATGTGACGACAAGTGCAGAGAGATCTTCAGATATAAAGCAATGCCTGTGCCGTGAAGCTTTTATAGTGAGCAAAGGCACTGCACAAAGCCAGTCCCACTTTCTTAACCAAGATGATATTTACCAAAAAGAAGAACAAGTTAACATCATTGGATACCACCAGGGTCGTTGACATACATACATACATACATACATACATACATACATACATACATACATACATACATACATACATACATACATACATACATACATACATACATACATACATACACGGTATTATCAATTCCCTCTATCTACTAGTCTTATCAAATCACTCTATCTACTAGTGATTGAAATGTAACATTTTCCACCAATCTTGGAGATGGGAGGCACAGTAGGGAATCTTCATACTAACTAGCTACTCCATCTATCCACATTTATTAGTCGCCAAGCATAGTTTATCTGAGTAATTTGTCTTTAATGTATATTTCATCTCCATTAGATGTGTTTGTGTTTGTATAAGTAGTGTAACTGTTACTGTTCGGTACATATATCACAATCACATCTGATCCAAATAAAATAGAAGTTATTGAGTTAGGCGACAATAACGAGACACATTGTGAAACGTTTATTTCACCCAACACCCCAAGGCAATAACACAGCAGCCCGCTTTATTCTAAGTTTTCTGAATTATAACAAGACAAACCAATAATATTTTACTAGAACACCTGTGATATTTTTCAAAACAGAGAAAACCAAAAAGAGAAAAAAAAGTAATATGTGCAACAAAGTTTCACATAGCGCACATATACATATTCAAAAAAAGGATCATACATTCGTTTTGACGTTATTATAAACACCTACACAAACTTAATTTCACAAATGTAATAGCATAGTAATCTATCCACCAATAACTCTTTCTCCCTTTATCTCTTTGTCTATGTTCATCCACCACTCTCCTTTTCTCTCTCATAAATGTCTTTAAAAAATACTAAAGGATCCTCACCCCCTTTAGTTATATATATATATATAAGAGAGTATTGAAGTTTGCTTGAAGCATTGTGGAATAATACGTAAATATCTTTAAGTCGTTTGGAAGCCTCGACAATGCAAATGGGTAAATCTCCGGGTAACAAGATCCGCTGGTGGAGAGAGAGATGTAAGTGGGTGTACGTTGAGATGCGTATATATATATATATATATATATATATATATATACATATATATATATATATATACACAATATGTTGAAAAGGTAACACACTAGAGAGAGATACAGTACGCTATCAATAAAACAGGGAAAAACCACCAGTGGTTATACACTGGTGGTTTTTCCCTGTTTTATTGATAGCGCACTGTATCTCTCTCTAGTGTGTTACCTTTTCAACATATTGTATTTTAAAGAGCTCAGGATTTCTTCTCGTTTGACCACATTATTGACAGGGAATAGCGAGAGTCTATGGCTCTGTTAATTTATCGTGATATGTATATATATATATATATATATATTGTTATACTTTGGGAGGGTCATGTTGCCAATAAGAAACACATGCACCAGTTGTTTCACTTCAATTTATTATAAATTTCCGGTTAGTTGATTGATTCCACAACCGGATGGTTGTGCATATATTGTCAAAGTTCTTTCGTCACACATTATGTGACTTCTTCAGTGACTGGGTTTTCTTTTCTTTGTTCTGTGCCTCTCCTTTGTTCTATCTTACGCCATCTTGTTTTTGTTTGTGTTGTGAGCTTAGTTTGCGCTTGCGTTACATTCGAGTGTCTGTGTGTGTTTTTATTTGTTTATTTATTTTTTTATTTACATGTTACTAGTTAGTTGTTTGTTCTATGTGTGTGAGTTTTCATTTTTGCCCTTAATTGTAAGTTGTGGTGTTGCTATTCCATTCATGTTTTCTATTTAATTTTGGTTGGAGTTCATTTATGTTTATTGCCTCTGTGATTTGTTTAAGCATTACGTCTTTTCTGTGTGTAGATTTTATTTTTATTTCGGATCACACCAAAATCAACATACTGATTGCAGATTTAGAATAGAAAGAACTAGGAATAAGGTTAATAAAATAAACTCATGGTATGATAGCAATAAATACCAGAGTGTAATGTTCATCAATACATCCCCTAGAGGTGAACTAGCTTACAAATTTAGAAGGGCCCTAGATAAACTTAAACTATATATTAAGATAGTGGAAAGACCAGGTACCTCCATAAAAACACTTATTAGTAATAATACCCTTTTCAAAGACCTCCCTGTATAGATAAGAAATGCATAATCTGTAAACTAAGCCCCTATATTAACTATAAAACTAGAAACATAATATTTAGCACAAGATGTACTGAGGGACAATGTAAAGATAAGAATATAATATACATGGGTGAGACAGCTCGTAGCATAGGAGAACGATTAAATGAACACTGGCGAGAACTTCAAGATATAAAAGACTCACCAGTACTCTACCAACATGCTAAAATAGAACATAAGGGTAAATTAGAGAACATAGACATAGAAATAAAGTCTACACACAGAAAAGACGCAATGTTTAGACAAATCATAGAGGCAATACACATAAATGAACGCCAACCAAAATTAAATAGAAAACATGAATGGAATAGCAACATCACAACTTACAATTAAGGACAAAAATTAAAAAAACACACACATAAAACAAACAACTAACTAGTAACATGTAAATAAACAAATAAATAGACAAATAAAAACACACACAGACACACGAATGTAACGCATGCGCAAACTAAGCACACAACACACACAAAAACAAGATGGCGTAGGACAGAACAAAGGAGAGGCACAAAACAAAGAAAAGAACCCCCAGTCATTGAAGAGGTCATAGTATGTGTGACGAAAGAACTTTGACAATATATGAACAACCATCCAGTTGTGGAATCAACCAACCAACCGGAAATTTATAATAAATTGAAGTGAAAGCAACTAGTGCATGTGTTTCCTATTCGCAACATGACCCTCCCAATGTACAACAATATCGGTTTCAACACACGTTTTCAGATAAAGAATCTTACTAAACAAATTCAGAAACGAAATATAAATATATATAGTTATACTTGGGGAGTGTCATATTGTAATAATATTGCCAGAAATAATAACAGAACACACTCACTGTTTGGTTGGTTTTCGCTTCTGTAGTTTTTATATAAGATACAGAAGCGAAAACCAACCAAACAGTGAGTGTATTCTGTTATTATTTCTGGCAATATTATTACTACAATATGACACTCCCCAAGTATAACAATATCTGTTTCACACACGATTTCATATCAAAAACCTCGCAAACAAATATATATATATATGTATCTCTCTCTCTCTCTCTCTCTCTCTCTCTCTCTCTCTCTCTCTATATATATATATATATATATATATATATATATATATATATATATATATATATATATATATATATATATATATATATATAAGGTAATATCGGTAGTGGTAGAGCACTCAGTCCATGGGACGAGGTTAGGTAGAAGTGGTTACACAACAGTTTGTTCACTATAGTGAGAACAATTGTTTCACGTTAGCGGATCCTCAGCTGTCCATTACGAGGTGAGGATCTGATAAAGTGAAAAAATTGTTCTCGGTATGGTGAACTAACTGTTGTGTAACCACTATACATATATATATATATATATATAACTAATGGGTTGCGATGGCGCTTTAATTGTCTGAGACACAACAACGTATCTAGTGCTAGGGATCTACACGATAAAAGCACCCAGTACTGGCTGTATCCTTGATGGTGAAAAGAATAGCATAAAGCCGTAGAAATCTTGTGTAAGAATGTGACGACTTAACCTCTGCACAAGATATGACTGTACGTAATCGGGATACAGCGTTGCATCCAACTGCACGGCATTTTGGCAAGTGTCATTTACCATAACGTCAGGTCGACAAAAGACTTGTGTTTATACTGTCTAGAAGGAACTCTTTAGAAACCCATTGGATTGTCTCTAGTTATAATTGAAAGACCCAAACTTGTCACAAAATATGTCACGATGAATCTCACTGGGTATTGGGATAAGAGTACACGGGTCTGATCAATGCTAAGCCACTCATATTGTGGTTTCATCACTTAGTAGTACATTGGACGAACGACTATAACAGGTCGTCGAAATTGACGCAGATAAATATCATTCAATTTTAACTAGAAAGAGATAAGCGGGATAAAGAGAGAGAAATGTAGAGAAAGAATTGGATACGTGTCATTAATAGAGTAACAGAAAAAAACCCCACCTCACCCACACCTTATACAGTATTATGTCTTTACTTCAAGAGAGTTTTCTTCATCCGTTTCGCTCAAAGCGGTTTCTATTCCTTCAGTATTTCTTACGACGCTATATTTTTGTTCTACCATTTCATTTTCACCTTCGTTGTATATATATGTAGGTATATATATATATATATATATATATATATATATATATATATATATATATATATATATATATATATATACACACATATAGATATACACAAAGATACACATATATATATATATATGTATATATATATATATATATATATATATATATATATATATATATAAGTACATGTACATATATATGTATAATATATATATATATATATATATATATATATATATATATATATATATATATATATATATATATATACATATATATATATATATGTGTGTGTGTGTGTGTGTGTGTGTATACAGAGAGAGAAGGTGAGAGTGAAAGAAGGAAAAGTAAGAGATGCATTTTCTATTCATTTCTCTTTTTTCTTTCCCCTTTTAGATATTTTTTCCATTCTTTTATTATTTATTCCCATTTTTTTCCCTTTCCTGTCTTCTGTTGTTTATTCTTCTCCTCCAGCCGGACTCATTTTCGTTCTTTATGCCGAAATGTTTATCAGCTTCTGTAGTTCAAGATTTTATATTTTTAATATAGTTGTTTTCTTTCTCGATTCATTTCATATTTGTATCTTTCTCTCCATCGGCTATTATTCAATTATTTTCTTTAATCTTCATTCGCTTTTCCAGCCTTTTTCTTTTACTTGCTTCTTTTCTTGCTATTCTTCCTTAACGTCCTAAGAAAAACGTTAAGAATGGCGATATGAAATCTATAACATACTTTTGAGAATGGTCTGTTATGCACCTGAACTACTGCATTTCTTTCGATTAGTTAATTCTTTGTAGGAAACTTTTATTCTGTTTAGTTTGTACGGGAAAGGCATTGTAAAGGACACTTTGCAACATATCCAGGATAGGTGGAAAGAACGGCGGAATATATCATCAAACCGGAGACCTACCCCAGTGCTTAAATCTGAGCAAAAACTACTAAATTTACTCAAAGCACAATGGTTGGGGTTCAACCTGAGGAATAATTAAAAAGACGCAGGCTTTCAGGAACATATAACTATATAACACATTCTAACAGATACAAGACATCTTCGATTTGTGTAACATTTAACACAATCTCTACACACATCAGGTTTATTCATAAAACAAACCCAGATAAAACAATCAATCCTACATCAGATCCGTAAACACATGATATCTATTATATATTAGTGGTGACGCAACATCTAGAAGATATCGCTAATTACCTACATATTCCTCAGTTTTCTAACATTTAACATGGCACAGGGTCATTTCTTTCTTTAATCTGAAACAGTTGCTTAGAAATGTTATTGTCACTATATAGTTTACATAATACATGGGTGATGTCGACAATATTGTTTTCTACAATATGCTAGTCCTAAGCTGTCTGTCTACATGTGATAAAATATTATTTCCTGTTTATTTAACCCATCTCCAGAAAACACGTATTTGGTAAGCGAAGTGATTTGTGAGCGTATAATAAAACCGAAATGATTTTGTTTTGTGTTTGTGACTGAAACGTAATAGTCATTTAAAACATATACATTGTTGTATAACTAAATACTTATAGTTATATTGTCTTTTCTCGTGCTATGCAATAGTATTTATATAGTGTTTCGTGATAGATCACATTTGAAGAACTCAATTCCGAGAAACTCATGTAAAGATTAAAATATTAAGTTTAAATCTAAAATTAAGAAAAAAAGAACCTACAACCTTTATTAAGTACTTCAATTACAATTTACGTATATTAAGTAGTCCTTTCACTATTTACATATATAGGGAAGTCCTATACAATTCTGTTTGAAGCCATGTCACTGGGAATAGGCAGCCGGTGTTGTGGGATGGATATGAATATCACAAATGTTCTCACGGATGAGAAAATAGAATGCAAACTAGTGAAAAATATAAGGCAATACTTTTATCTCTTCTCTCTTCAAACAAACACTAATACATATTAAATCGGCTGACTTAAGAAAAATTGAGAAATTCTGAAATTTTAACTATGTTGGCTCCAACGCAAATGAACATAATATCAGCGAACATCCTGGAAAGTTAACTTGGATGCAGAAAATTTGAACACACTCCTCTGTCAAATATTCCCCAATTTTCATCGTGATCGACTAATATTATAATCATTTACGTTAGGATGACATCAATCCAATTCTCAAACATTATTATATGATTGCAATATGACTCAAATCCCGCCAAGGTTAACTTTGCCTTTCATCTTTACGAGGTCGATAAAATAAAGTACCAGTAATGTACTGGGTAATTGCTGGCCTTGTGCCGAAAGTAGAAACAATTATTATATGACTGCAATGACGAACAGAAAATATCATTATTTAATCATTGTTGTTCAAAAAGTTCTTCCAAGACTAGTATTGGCATTGATTTTGATCAGTAATCCACATGTTGACTAACCAATGAAGACACTTTTTAACACTTATTCTATTCCCAGTTGGTTTAGATTTTATTCTTGAAAAGCAGTTTTATCTGCAGAAAATCCAATTGCAATGATCGCGCAGTACACAACACACAGACACGTATTCATCAACAGAAAAACACACATATATGTATGTGTGTGAGTGTGTGTATTGTGTATATATATATATCTGTGTGTGTATATGTGTGTGTGTGCGTGTGTGCGCGTGTGTGTGTGTATATGTGTGTATGCAATTACTCCGACATTTGTTTTCTCTCTTTCTTTTTGCATTATTCTTCGAAGCTTTCTGATTCTTCTGTTCTTGTTTAGACAATTTCTTTCGACGTGACAAAAATTACAGCTAATGAAATTTTCATAAGCATCTTGTATAAATTTAAAAAGAGGACAAAACTTTTTTAAATGGGTTTAATTTCATCCGCTCAATACCCATGTGATCTGTAGCGACACAAATGAATCTTAAGAAGATAAGATGTAATTAGTTCCGCAAAATTTAACACATATGGCAAATCAAATCTCTTCATTTAAGTGTCATCTATGATAAACTCAAGACATTGACCTGCGAACTAATTAATAACTCAAAGAGATTCTTATTTATAATCTCAATGGTATATTGAATAATATTCATTTTTCACTGTATGACATTGCTTATTGTAATACAGTTCGTGGTTAAGATATATCTCTTTATTTGCCACAAGAGCGCACAAGAAAAGGGGACAATACAGTTCGTGGTTAAGATTGCCAGCTTCTTGGCCGGTTTCCAACGTACGGTTAGGGGTAACTCCACAAGTTTGCAAGAATCTGGTTAGTAAATCCCGTTCAATCTTGGAGTATAAACAATAAAAGAGAAAACACAGGTAACCATTAAAAAAAAGGATTTCATCCAGGTATTTACGACCGTTTTATTGGTAAGCGCAACTTATATCGCTATACTGCAAATAGCAGCCAATCGATAATAACTGTTATTCACCTCCAAATTTTCAAAATAATGAAATACTTGTAAAAGGTTCTTAATATATAAAAAAACATTTTTGGGGAATCGTATTTACTAGTATAGAGAGAGAGGAAGGGGGAGAAGAGTTAGGAAGTAGAGGAACAAACGGAGATGGAGGGAGGGGTAAAGATGGAAGTATTCCTCGATCAGTTTTGATTCGTAGACTTGATGTCGTCAATTTACAGTGTAGGGAGTTAAAGAGAATTAAATTGTTTATAGTGGGAGGGAGAGAGATAGAGAAATAAATATATATATAAAAAGGGGGAAGAGAAAAAAGAAGAAAAGAAAAGAGAACAAAAAAGAGAGAGAAGAAAAGAAGAAAACGAAAAAAGAAAAAAAGGAATGAAGGAGGAGAGAGGGACATAAGTATTGGTTACTGTGGGTAATTAAAGGGGTTAGATTCAATAAGTGGGTAGAAAGTCTAAGTATATGCAGTTTGTCAGGTGGTAGTAGGAGGTTAAGGATTCGATTTGCGCTTGTAGTGCGAACATTTTTCTGTAAGTCTATGGTTGCAATAAATTGATCTTTCGATATTATTGTTGAGTAACTTATTCTTCGAACTCAAAATGAAACGGTCGTAAATACCTGGATAAAATCCTTTTTCTAATGCTTACCTGTGTTTTCTCTTTCATTGTATATATATATAACTATATATATATATATATATATATATATAGTTATAGATAGATAGAGAGTGAGAGGGGATATTCGTGGGGCGGAAACAGGGATACCCCTAACCAATGGAGCACTCAATGCATGGGGATATGCACAGTGCGAATAGTGGTTTGTAGAACCCGGCGCCAAGTAGTTTCGGCTTGTGTGTTCAGCAAACCTGAACAAGGGTGTAATAATATTTGTAGTGTATGAGAAAATAGTTGGCCAGTTTTGGTAGTGCTTCCGTTGAATTTATCAAAGCAATAAACTGGTCTGATCGAGGAAGTGGTGGACCAGTCAATGGAATGTGTATCTGGACAGGCAAGGGGTCAGGATAAGGAAGTATTGTGGGTGTAGCAGGGGTGGTTAGTGACTATGAGTGGAGTAGGAGGAAAGGGGGCAAATAGACCATAGCAATAGGGGTGGAGTGGTGAGGGGTAAAGCTATATATAGACAGGGTTTAGAACCTGAGTGAGTATTTTTAAGTATAGAAAACAATTAACAATAACAAGTTTTATTGTTAATTGTATTCTTTACTTCAATGAGCAAGTGTTTATATAAATTAATAAATAGGATCAAATAAGATCTGATAAAATATAAAGGATTAAAATAGGGAATATGGGTAGGTAATCAGTGACAAAGTATATGTACTATGTGTATGCAAACTGCATACACATAAGCAGACACAAGCATACTTGGGAGTTTTAGAACATTTTACATAGAAATGAAACAATTATTGCTTTAATGAAAGCAATGGGGAGAAGTATCTCCCGGCTGTCCTCAACCGAGTAGATCTTCCATGAGCATACGGCCTATTACAACGACGCCCTCCGACGCAGCGGATTTAACCAAGACGAGTGCCGAGGAACAGGGTGTGTTGGGTTACGTGCTACAACTCATCCCACAATGCGGAAGTGGCATCACCCCTGGCTCAGATCTACTTCGGGGTGATCCGGGGGCACTTCCCACCACAGCACCAGCACCACAGAATTTTCAATAATAATACCGTGGAGCTATCCTACTCAACAGTATCAAGTATAGCACAGCGTATCGCTACATCTAACAGAAACAGATCGCAGTCTCTATCCAGTCCGACCATAGAACAATACTGCAATTACCACCACCGAGAGAAGTGCCCTCCTGACTTTAAATGCCTAACTACCAATTTAGTATACAAGCGCGAGTTCACCTCCAGCATGCAGAGAAAAGCATACATAGGTAGGACGACCGACTACCAATTGCAAATCCCGGTTCACACAGCATAAATATTCCGTTAGATACCCAAAGCATATCTAAATCGACTGCATCAGATTCACGGAACTTAGCTGAGAAAACCCCGACAATATCTACTCTGTTGCATCTAGCTTCCTCCGCTTGTGCCTGTTCCTTGTCTATAAGTGTTGTAACGTTCCAGTTGAGAGAAGGGGATGGAGTATTAGGTATGAGTCGGGAGAGATGAGGTGAAATCGAGGTAAAAGTAGGAGTAGGTAGGTTTGAAGAAGGCGGAGCTATGAGGGAACGATGAGATGTGGCAATGGAGACGGAGATGTTCAAGAAGTGGTGAGGATACAAGCGGTGAGGTCGACTGTGGGTTTGAAAAAGCATATGAAAGAAAGAAAGGAGTCGAGCTGTTTTCGGGTGAGTGAGAACACGCCGATTCAGTAGTCAATATAACGGCCGTACAACATGGGAATAGTGACTTTGTATTAGGCAAAGATTTGGGCCTCAACGTATCCACGGATAAGTTGGTGTAGTTAAGCTTAGTAGTGTGTTGGTTGTTAGTGATGTGGTCCATTGTGTATGTGTGTGTGTGTGATGCTGGTAGCAGGGCAGAATGTGAATGTAGCGTGGGGCCTTAGTTTGTTAGTAGTGTGATAATTATTGGTGATGTGGTCCATTAGTAGTTTAGTACCATTGGAGTGGTTAAATGTGGGTGTAACTGATAAATTAGTTGTGTTGGTGAGTGTAGGGGGTGTTGCTGACGTAGTAGATAGTGCGTTATGGTGGGAGGGGCTGATGACAAAGATTAAGTGTACGTAAAATGTGAACTTCCATCACACGCCTACCAGGACAAGTCGCATGCTTATCGCTAGTTTTTGCAGCGCTGGTTTTAAAACGATGGCGTGTAGTATGACTGCCTTTATTGTGTGTAGCCATATTGCAATTTATGGGGTCTCATTCGCACCAGTCACCAATATGTTACTTTTCTCACACCCATAAAAGGTTAGGCCTTCTTTTACACGCTTCGGCCTATACGCGCTTCGTCGTAGCTACATCATTGGTTTGTGAGAGTTTTGGGGGAACAAACATTGTCACCTAGTATTTTATCGGTGTTGTTATGGGATTATTTAAACATTCGGCGGCAGCCCGCGTATATCGCAACTAACCATTATATCTGGTGACCGTATTGTTATCCGCCACCTTCAGTTCTTGTCAAAGTTTAATTAGTTAAATTACACGACTAATACTTATTGACTATTTTATAGACATCATACATATTGTGGCAACTTTTCATAATAAAAAGAAATAATTGTTTCTACTTTTGTCACAAGGCAACAATGTCCAGTACATTACTGGTACTTTATTTTATCGACCCCGTAAGGATGAAAGGCAAAGTTTACCTCGGCGGGATTTGAACTCAGAATGGAAAGGGCCGTAATTCTATGCATCAAAGCATGGCGTCTGACCCTCTACCGATGCTGCCAATCCACCGCAAAAGAAATAATTGTTTCTACTTTAGGCACAAGGCCAGCAATTATCCAGTGCATTACTGGTACTTTATTTTATCGACCCCGTAAGGATGAAAGGCAAAGTCAACCTCGGCGGGATTTGACCGCAAAAGAAATAATGAATTATAAATTGTCAAACTTGCTCAATATCTTTCTTTATAAATTCATCGTTTTATGTATGTATATATATATATATATGTATATATATATGTA
>OZ024742.1:304120017-304157517 GCA_964016885.1 Eledone cirrhosa | reverse complement strand
AAACATAGAGTGAGATTAAATAAACTGCTTGTCGTAGGGTGGGGTTTGAATCAATTCGGGAAAGAAATTCTGTACGAAACATTCAGTTCTTCTCGGTCTCGGTGTGAGTGTTTGGAGACCGGTGAAGTTAAATTATGTCTAAAACAGAGAGGTGTTGAGTTGAGTGGTTGGTGGAACGGAAGTGACAGGCGTCAGGTGTATCTTTAGGCGGTATTATGTCCCTCGGGAGATCTGCGAATCGGACGTGCAAATAGAAAACCAAAGGGCATAGACAACTTTGTTAGCGGTGGATATAAAATAGTGCAAACTGTGATGGTGGGGATATTGTTTATGTAGGGACAAGTATTGTAGGGTAGGTGAGAACCAGGACTGGAGCTAGATGGACTCGTAGGAGAAGAAGAGCAAGAACTATGTACAAAAGGTCACGGAGATAACGGGCGCGTTTAAAGGCGGTGGTGGGTGGGTTAGGAAGGAAACGAGAGGTAACGTTGTCAGAAACGTGGGTTCAGAAGTAAAGAAGGATGCTGCGCTGCAGGAGATGTGTAGAGTGATTGTAGGTGATAGAGAAAGTAAGGCAAGTATTAGTGGATAATCGCGGGAGGGGAGGCTGTGGTACGGTCTCTCTCTCTCTCTCTCTGTCTCTCTCTCTCTCTCTCTCTCTCTATATATATATATATATATATATATATATATATATATGGATTGAGGAAGGTGAGGCTGTGTGGTTAATGATAATGAGTGTTAGAAAGTAAGGGACAGAAACAAGAGATGGACAGTTTCCCTTCGTCAGCTGTTTACTACGGGTCACACACACACACACACACATATATATATATATATATATATATATATATGTGTGTGTGTGTGTGTGTGTGTGTGTGTGTGTGTGTGTGTGTGTGTGTGTGTGTGAACAAATATTGTTGTCTTTGATCGAGACATAGAGAGAATGTATTTGAATTGAGATAAAAATGATAAAATTCATCGCTAGAACAGTCATTAAATCACCCAAATGCTGTCAATGACAGCGATGGGCAAAAATGCCTCAAAGGCAGAGACCAGCGGCCATTGGTCGACGGAAAGTCAATCCACGATGTGGGTGAGATACAAATGAAATGTAGTAAAGATTGAAAGGGAGGATGTCAAATACTCAAATGAGAAGTCAGATTCGATACTAATTTAATCCAGAGACATGGTAATATTTGTGACTTTCATAGATAAATTACCGTGCCCAACCAATTATGTGGAATTTTATTACACACACACACACACACACACACACACACACACACACACACACACACACACACACACACACACACACACACACACACACACACACACACACATACACACACACACACACACACACACACACACATTAATGTTCGGAAACGAAATAACGTACATTTTATAAGTAAATTGATTGAAGCTAATGTCAAAACAAAATTCTAGCCGTGGACATTTTAGAATTTTTTCTCTCAATAACAATTCGATTAATTGCTAACGAAGAATGCGCCCAAGAAATATACCAATACAGGTATGTTGCAAGGCTCGGGAAATCTCCCCATAATCTTCCATATGTACATTGGTAGCCTCATAGTCGACGTTTCAAACAATGCTTGCCTCTAACTAGATGATACTATTTGTTTCTATTTCAAAGATATTGCTATTTAAAAGTAGACTGGATATTACTCACAAAACCTGTACGGCATCTACGATCAGATACATAGAATACACCTATCTTTATGAGCATTACGAACAATTCTATTTTAGGATCACAAAATGATTATCCTTTTTCACAATAAAGTAATAGATTCGCATCTCGTTTTATCTGGCATTGAAAAACGAAATATATTCTCCCTAATGTGTTACAACTGTTAAATTTGCAAAAGTTTGATTGTTTTTTTTTCTGCCTAATCTACATACATAACCTTGCTAAAACTACAGGTTAATTCTTAACTTTTCTCATTAAGCAAGGGATTATTTCAGTTAAAGAAAGTGATATGGACATTTGAAATTCGGAAGACCTTTTAAGTTAATGGGTACTCCTCGTTACTTCGGTAAAATTTATAAGAAATAATTATTCCTACTTTTGGCACAAGGCCAGCAATTATCACAGTGTATTACTGGTACTTTATTTTATCGACCCCGTAAGGATGAAAGGCAAATTAACCTCGGCGGGATTTGAACTCAGACCATAAAGGGCCGTAACTCTATATATATATATATAGTTATGTAATAAACAACTTAAGACAATTATTCCATTTACCAAAGGTTGCACGAAGACAGACGAACTCGACACAGACGTCTGAAATTGTCTTATGTTGTTTATTGCATAACTCAATTTCTCTGTAGCTTACATAGCTTTCTCCTTTCCTTTAACCTTCCTACGGAAACACTTAATATATATATGTATATATAAATAAATATATATATATATATATATATATATATATATATATATATATATATATATATATATATATATATATATATATATATATATATATATATATATATATATATATATATATATATATATATATATATATATATATATATATATTTATATATATATATATATATATATATATATATATATATATATATATATATATATATAAAGTGTTTCCGTAGGAAGGTTAAAGGAAAGGAGAAAGCTACGTAAGCTACAGAGAAATTGAGTTATGCAATAAACAACATAAGACAATTTCAGACGTCTGTGTCGAGTGTGTCTGTCTTCGTGCAACCTTTGGTAAATGGAATAATTGTCTTAAGTTGTTTATTACATAACTATATATATATATATATATATATATATATCATTATTTCTTATACATTTGGGCGGTTGATTGGCAGTATCGGTAGAGGGTCGGATATACATATAAAGGTTTACATATATATATAGATAAAGTCATAGATATATATGTGTTTTGCAACGGGTCACTTTGTGGCTCAGTGAGGAGTTAATAAATTAAATAATCAGAGCTATATATCATAAAACATGTCTATAGAATCACCAGATACAATATATACCGTTTCCTCTCCCAATTAGCATAATCAACCATATAAAAAAATCAATTAGACCAAGCATTAAGAATAAAGGCTCCTATGAAGAAATCCCCGACAAATCTCAGAAAGCAGCCCTTCGCGGCGGTTGCGGCGGAGTATTTATCGAGTATTTCGACAGCGTGTATAAATCGAACAGATATACAGTTAACTAAACAGAATTAGGTGTAAATTAACTAGAAGAAAATGAACATATTTAGTGACCTCTACCATGGTTTCGTCCGCATTTTAAGATATCCGATAACATTGGAAATCTAGGGCCCCGGACTCTTCAGGAGTTAGCTCAAATTTAGACAATTAATTTTCCAAAGTGATCGCGCCAAGAATACATTCAAAAATGGCTAAGAATCAAGTTAGAAAGGATGTGATTAGTTGCTTACTACTGGTAGGCTTTTTTGCTAGAAAGCGCAGCCCAATACAGCCAAAATTGTATCTCAACCTAACGGGAGATTATTACATATAAAGGTTTACATATATATATATATATATATAAAGTCATAGATATATATTTGTTTTGCTAATTGGGAGAGGTGTTATGCTAATTGGGAGAGGAAACGGTATATATTTTATCTGGTGATTCTATAGACATGTTTTATGATATATATATATATATATAGTAGAGTGGGTAATATGAAAAGAGTCAGGACCCCGACAGCTGAGCTCCGGCCTTTTCGACAGCTAGATACGAACGATATTTATATATACAGCTATACATGAACGATATATATATATATATATATATATATATATATATATATATATTTATATAAATATCGCTTTTGAATTTGTTTAACAAGATTCTTTATCTGAAAACGTGCGTTGAAACCGATATTGTTATACTTTGGGAGGGTCATGTTGCCAATAAGAAACACACGCACCAGTGTTTCACTCCAATTTATTATGAATTTAAGAATTTATAAATTTCCGGTTGGTTGATTCCACAACCGGACGGTTGTCCATATATTGTCAAAGTTCTTTCGTCACACATTCTGTGACCTCTTCAGTGACTGGGGATTATTTTCTTTGTTTTGTGCCTCTCCTTTCTTCTCTCCTACGCCATCTTGTTTTTGTATGTGTTGTGTTGTGTGATTAGCTTGCGCATGTGTTACATCCGGGTGTCTGTGTGTATTTTTATTTGTTTATTTATTTGTTTATTTACATGTTACTGGTTGGTTGTTTGTTCTATGTGTGTGTGTGTATTTTCATTTTGTCCTTAATTGTAAGTTGTGATGTTGCTATTCCATTCATGTTTTCTATTTAAATTTGGTTGGAGTTCATTTATGTTTATTGCCTCTGTGATTTGTCTAAACATTGCGTCTTTTCTGTGTGTAGATTTTATTTTTATTTCTATGTTCTCTAATTTGCCCTTATGTTCTATTTTAGCATAATGGTGGAGTATTAATGATTCTTTTTTATCTTGAAGCTCTCGCCGGTGTTGATTTAACCGTTCGAACGGTTAAATGAACGGTTAAATGAACGGTTAAATGACCACTGGCGAGAGCTTCAAGATAAAAAAGAATCATCAATACTCCACCAACATGCTAAAATAGAACATAAGGGCAAATTAGAGAACATAGAAATAAAAATAAAATCTACACACAGAAAAGACGCAATGTTTAGACAAATCACAGAGGCAATAAACATAAATGAACTCCAACCAAAATTAAATAGAAAACATGAATGGAATAGCAACATCACAACTTACATTTAAGGACAAAATGAAAACACACACACACACATAGAACAAACAACCAACCAGTAACATTTAAATAAACAAATAAACAAATAAAAACACACACAGACACCCGGATGTAACACATACGCAAACTAAGCACACAACGCACACACAAACAAGATGGCGTAGGACAGAACAAAGGAGAGGAACAAAACAAAGAAAATAATCCCCAGTCACTGAAGAGGTCACATAATGTGTGACGAAAGAACTTTGACAATATATGAACAACCATCCAGTTGTGGAACCAACCAACAGGAAATTTATAAATTCTTAAGTCTATAAATTTAATTTATAATAAATTGGAGTGAAAGCACAGGTGCGTGTGTTTCTTATTGGCAACATGACCCTCCCAAAGTATAACAATATATATATATATATATATATATATATATATATATATATACCTTATGAAATACAAGATATGTTTATGGATAATGAATGAATATAAGATTCATGAATATAAGATTCACCACTCACAAGGTTGAAGAGCTATCCTTTTCAAAGTCTGGCCCGATCTATACCGACTGTACCTTCAGCTGATCCATTGCGAAACACGCGTCATACGCAAACACGAAGACACATAATAATGTTATACATATACTTGTATATGTTACACATATATCAGCTCCTTACTGATTATATATATATATATATATATATATATATATATATATATATATATATATATATATATATATATAATGAATCTGGATATATATAAACCTACATGCATTCACACATATATATATATATATATGTGTGTGTTTCTTAGGATGTGGGTGCTTGTCGGAACGGGAGGCTAGGAAAATCAATAAAATATGAATCCCCTGTATAATTAATCATATTATTTCCCTTTAACCCTTAATATGATTGGTTTTAGAAGCAAGCTCTGTCCAGCTCTGTCGCCATCTTCTTGATAGATTCTTTAGCTGTGGGAAATAGCAGCAATGATAACTTCATAAATATTATTAATAGAAGGGTTTTGAAATACGCTGCCCGCAATCTACTTTTCTGTCTCGTAGCAAAACATTTGAAACCGGAAACTTGTCTTTCTATATTTTATACTAACTTACTATCAGTTACATTTTCATTTTGATGAAAATAAAATATCAGCGTTATTGTACATTAGCATTATAATTAGTAGAATTAATTAGTGTAATTAGTAGAAATAATTAGTAGAAATTATAGAGTGGTGGATTGGCAGTATCGGTAGCAGTTCGGATGCTATACTTTGCAGCATAGAGTTACGGCCATTTACTGTCTGAGTTCAAATCCTGCCGAGTTTAACTTTGCCTTCTTTCCTTACGAGGTCGATAAAATAACGCACCAGCAATGCACTGGTATAATTGCTGACCTTGTGCCAAATAGTAGAAACAATTATAATTAGTAGAAATTACGGTGATCCTAACCCTCATTTCACTTTTGGCTACCTATGCCTCTCCTTCAGGATGTAATGGACTTTCAGAGTCTTTGTTAGTGGCAATTCTATACAATCTTGTCAGCCTGTATGCAGGGAATTCTATAATGTGGTTTCTAAAATAGTAATATGCTGTACAAAACGGAATAAAGTCAGAATAAGTGTTATTTATTAACGAAAAAGATTGATATATATGTTATGTAAATCCTACACAGCAACATCTGTTTCTATTTTAGTTTACCGTTACACACAATTTCTCTATCCCATGGAAGGATTAATTCATCAGTTAAGTCAAAGAATTTACAATTAATGTTTCATATCTGCATGTGTGACCAATATATCTTGCGGTACTAAACGATCATGATAAATGATCACTGCTTCAAAGATACTTATTTTAATTTTAAAATAGTATGTTTAGAAAAGTTTCTATATTTTTTTAATGAAGCTTTCATAAAAATAAATTAATAAATTATCTTTGTTTTCTTAGTAATCTTTGCAAAACTCAATGAATACAGTAACATCAATAGTCGCTGAAACTAAGCAAATAGTACGAAAGAAAAAACGCCACCAACAACTGTCTTCTCACAGCGCACTCCTTTAATATCTTTAATATGTGAGGTTAGAAGGTAATAATAGTTATGTACACAAAGTATAGAGGCGATGCCTACCCTCATCTCTACACAGTTTTATATCTATTATTAGCCATACAGTATCGTTAGAGCATCAATCCCCGTGCTTTGCAGCATAGAGGTAAGGACCTTTACGTTCAAATCCCGCCGGCGTTAGCGTTTTCTTTCATCCTTATGGGGTCGATAAAATAAAGCGCCAGTAATGCACTGGGGTCGATCTAATCGGTTTTCCCCTCCATCAAAATTGTTGGCCTTAATCCTATATTAGAAATCCTTATTAGCCATACTGACAAAGAAAAACGCCAAATAACAAATGTCACATGATTGATCCCACACACAAAAAAAGAACTGGTATGTAAATATACTAACTGGTGCTGCCTCTGGTCATTTGTCCAATAATTTACCAAATGGATCGAACTGTAGTATAACATAGTAACTATATATAAATATGAGGATCAAAGCCAACAGGATGTACGTGCCCCTGCTATAGAGACTAGTGCAAAATTACAGCAAGAATTATTTGTAATTCTTCTACGAGGCAATAGCATATCGACTTATAAATTCTTTTATAAAATGGCATTCTATATATTACAGAATTTAAGGCCTATTTGAATCTACGTATGTATGTTGTGGATTCAAATGTTTTCCCTTATTTATCCAAGTTTAGTTAGCTATGCACAAAAGGAGACATGCCAGAAGCAATTACTTACTCAATTTCTTGGTATATTTTTGTTCATATCATTTATTTTGTAAGTCACACACAGCAAGCATAAACACTCTCCCACATTCAGACACACAGAGTCACACACATATACCAAAGACACACACATACACACATGCAAATAAATATGTTCAAGGCGGGGGAGAGAGAAAGGAGGAATTAAATAACTTAGTGCAGAATCCATTCCGTGTTCAAAGATTCCTTCAACCTACCTATTTATTATCAAAACCAGCCTGAACATAATCAGTTAAACTGTCGGTCAATAACTCAATTTGACCTCTAACCGGAAAGCTATCGTTTAATGTAGGATATTAGTGGAGCTGCAGGGCAGAAATAGTAATAACAAACAACCATTTAATGAACATATTAAAGATGTGATGGAGAAGAAAATCTTGCAATATTTGTGATGAAAGAGAATGGCTGGTGAGTGAACAGAACATTGAGATGTAACGCTGGGTAACGACTTGTTTCGATGCATTTAGACACAATAGTACAATCATTTACACAAACAAACACACACACACACACACACACACACACACACACACACACACACACACACACCCACACACACACACACACACACACACACACACACACACACACACACACACACACACACACACACATATATATATATATATATATATATATTTATATATATATATATACACATACACACAGACATACACAAAACATACGCAAACATATACGAATGCATAGACTTACAGACATTCACATAATATGTGCATGTCATCTTGTCGGACCCGGAATATTACTAGTACGTCTATGCTTGTTTCTTATAATTGATTTTATATGGACGCTATCTCACTGAAGAAATATGTATTGGTTGTTGATTTAATTATTTAGTCCACGACTGCCTTCATCGCTCCCACAAATAAAACCTCCTAGCCGTAGCTAACAAGTGTTTCAAGGGTACTATTTTCCAATGTTTCTTGGGATCTTTCATAAGACAGTAAGCTGTGATTAAGCTCTTATTTCTCGTAGGTCAAACAATTGCATATATTTTCGTACTCCATCGTTGATTCAAAACATTAAAATTAATGAGGAATGTGTATACCTGGTTTTAAGAACATCTACGATATAAAGGCTGTAAAGTAGCTGCCACGTGGTAGAGAAACCTGGTGATAATCTCTGTTTACCGGAAGCATACCTCATCATTGAAGTGCTCTCCAGTGCGTCTGTATATATTAGCAGTTTATAATACTTGTATATCACACTGCCTTGATAAGTCTTCTAATAATTTGTAGAAAACAGCAATTGGATTATAAAATATTCCAATATTTCCTTCGACGTTTGTTCTAAAGCGTAATGAATTTGGTTAACACATGAAAGGTTTCACTCTCAAAACTACCATTTGGCTTAAAGCAATCTTATTGGAAAGTGGAGAAATGGAATTAAAAAGAAATTCTAAAAGATTATATTCAATCATATCAAATCGAGTTTTCCCACATTTGTATGTACGATTCATAAATTCAAACACCAAACGCACACATATGCACACATATATACGCACACAAACATCCATACACGCACATATATATATATATATGTATACATGGGCATATATATAAGAGGACTCATTCTTTAATTTTTAAAATCACACATTAATGTATATTTATATATTTTGATATTTGCACTTCTATACATTTGACATAACATATCCATATTTGTATGTCAGTGTTCATTCGTGTGTGTGTGTGTGTGTGTGCAGTATTGGTGTGTTTGTGTTTTTCTGTGTGTCTGTGAGTGTGTGATTCTGCGCCCGAATACGTATATTTTAGTTGTGCTCCGTCTTTTTGATCGAAAACAAAAAACGAAAATTTCTGATAAGGACCCATGGAATTTCTGAACATATTACTGAAATTAGAAAAAATAATAACAATAATAATAATAACGATAAAATAGAAAAAGTCTCTCCTGCGAAATATTGATAATAACTAATAATATATTTATATTGGATTATATATCGACTTCATAAATTAAAATTTACCTGCAAGGAAGTTCTTAAGGTGTAAAAGAAAAAGACAACAAAAAGCTGATAAAATTCTGTTTTTAACTCCCTTATTCTAATTTTTTTTTTTTAAACACATATATACATATATATAATCTCACACTTTTACATATATTCTTATTTTTTTCTCAAACATTAATTCTTTAAAACACGGTTTGTTCCTTCTACCCCACTCACTCCACCTCTTTCACTCTTGAAATCTCAGTATTTCTCTTTTTCTTTGACACACTTCTTTTAACACATCATTTCTCATTCACATTTACACATATATCTTCTTTTTCTACTGAATAAAGAAAATAAAAACTATATAAAAACTGTCAAATAATATACATACACATATATACAGAAATGTGTATTTCTCTGCAGCAGTCTTTCACACGTCAGCACTTAATCTTTCCTTCTCTTTACTAACATCCTTTCTTTGTCGTACTCATTCCCTACTCTGTCCTATTACCTATGTCTTTCATAACTGAGCCTCTCGGGCTTTCCTCCGTACAGCCAGTTGCACCAATTCACTCGCACATCCTTTTTCTAAAGCACGCATAACATTTCACTCGAAATCATACACTCATGCTATCTCAAGCTGCTACTTTTCGCTTCCCTTCTATAAAATTCTCTACACTATATACACTCGTCACACTATATAAAATCAAATATTCTCATTCAAAAATCAAATATTCTCTCTCTTCACATTTACTCCTCCACACACATTCTTACGATTCCTCACTTTTACCACATTTACCATCCCTCACTTACATTCTAACGATCCCTCACCCACATTCTTACATTCCATCACCCACTCTCTTACGTTCCATCAACCTCATTCTTCCCATCGTTCATCTACACTGATACCTTCCCTCCTTCATACTCTTACGATCTCTCACCCGCACTCTTACGATAATACCTGCACTCTTACGATCTCACCCGCACTCTTACGATCACTCAGCCGCACTCTTACGATAACACCCGCACTCTTACGTCGATTCACCTCAACTCATACGTTCCCTCAAAATAGACTCATACGATCCCTTACTCACACTCATACGTCTCTTCACGCACACGCTTACTCGAATGTGTATTTACCCAAAACTTTTCGATCCTTCACCAACACGTTTACGTATTCTCGAGCTACCATTACTTTTTCTCTCACCTGCATTTTAATGATTCTTACCTGTCACACTTTTCCGTTCTCCCAGGTACATTTTTTCATTCACCACTCATATGTTCTATGTCTTCTTTCTTATGTTCATCCACCAACATTCCCACCTTCTCTCACCCATACACCCTATTTTCTCTCAACAACACACCCTACCTTCTCTCAGCAGCATTCTTCCATACACTCACATTCTTCCGTAGCCTCACTCACCTTCATTCACTTACAATATTGTGAACTTTCTACAGCCTCATTCTTAATCTTAGACTCTCCTCCTACTTTCTATTTTTGTATTTCCCCTCCTCTTTTCCTTTCTTTAGCACATATATAATCATATCTGATTGAATGTGCACATACATTCATGCATAGATACATAGATACATATGCCTTTTTACACACATACATATTACATAAATACTTACATGCATACATTCATACATATATAATACGTACATACATTCATACATATATAATACATACATATATTTATACATTTATACATTCATACATACAAACATACATACATACACACAAACATACATACATTTATACGTACGTACATAATACATAGATATATACATGCACACATATATACATGCATACATACATACATGCATACAGACATATACACACATATATACATACATACATATATACTTACATGGTGGCTGCCAACTCGTTTTCGAGTACGGCCACTACTTTATATCCATGTAGAACCCCTACCGATGCGCTGAACGAGTGTGACTTTTTAGTCCAGCCAGCGACTTGAAAACTCTGGTACAAACACTACACTTGTGACAATTATTGACGCATAGTGCTGGGCCCATGGTACCATGTGACGACAAGTGCAGAGAGATCTCCAGATATAAAGCAATGCCTGTGCCGTGAAGCTTTTATAGTGAGCAAAGGCGCTGCACAAAGCCAGTCCCTCTCTCTTAACGAAGATGATATTTACCAAAAAGAAGAACAAGTCAACATCATTGGATACCATCAGGGATTCAGGTGTTATATCAGAGTTTTCCTTCTCCTAGAATTCTGCCTTGACAAAGGCTAAGGTGTCATCTCTCCCGGTGATTTTGGATGGCCATTGACTCTTAAGAGCTCCTTTGCCCTTTGACAAGTTTTGTTTTTACTCCTGCAGGATGTCCAATGTCACCCTCCTCACCAAGAAACCTTGGTGAGGAGGGTGACTTTGGACATCCTGCATACATACATACATACATACATACATACATACATACATACATACATACATACATACATACATACATACATACATACATGGTGGCTGCCAACTCGTTTTCGAGTACGGCCACTACTTTATATCCATGTAGAAGAATGTGACTTTTTAGTCCAGCCAGCGACTTGAAAACTCTGGTACAAACACTACACTTGTGACAATTATTGACACATTATGCTGGGCCCTTGGTACCATGTGACGACAAGTGCAGAGAGATCTCCAGATATAAAGCAATGCCTGTGCCGTGAAGCTTTTATAGTGAGCAAAGGCATTGCACAAAGCCAGTCCCACTTTCTTAACGAAGATGATATTTACCAAAAAGAAGAACAAGTCAACATCATTGGATACCATCAGGGTCGTTGACATACATACATACTTACATACATACATACATACATACATACATACATACATACATACATACATACATACATACATACATACATACATACATACTGTCAGCATACAACAAATACATTTCCCACAATACTTATGCTGTGCCAATTCTAACGCCAACATTTGGCCTGCTGAACTGGTCATTGCAAGAACTAAGTGATATGGATGTTAGAACTCGAAAACTTCTCAGTGTTACTGGGAACTTCTAACATAAATGGTGATGTGAATAGGCTATACTTCTCACGCAAGGAAGGTGGCCGGGGTCTAAAATCAATATTAACAACATATGAGACCCGGATAGTAACACTGAAGCAACACCTTCAAGAGAGGAAAAAGGTTGGCAACCATCTTGCTCAGGTTTATGAGCATGAAAAAAAAAATATCATTAGAATAGCGACTGATCTGGAGGAGAGATATGGAATAAAGCCTGATATAAATCTCTCACCCAGAGAAATCGGAAGATCCTATTCAATGTTCAAGATTAAAAAAATTGACCAATTTACAGAAAAAGTTGTGCATGGATACTTGAGGCGTAAAACACAGACCATAGAGGGGATAAACCACTCAAAAAGCCTGGCATGGAGTTCCGACAAGTTTATGACATCACACCTTGAGAGATATCTCTATGCAATACAGGAACAAGAATTCCCTACCAAATATATGCTGCACAAAAGAGGAGGGCCAGCAGCTGACAATAAATGTAGGCTATGTAAAACAAAGATCGAGGATGTAAGCCACATTGTTGCCAGCTGCGAAAGAATGTCATCCCCATGAGACACGATGGGATAGCTAGAACCATCTGGAACGCACTTCGGAAAACAAAATTAACAAGAAACGAGGAAGAATATATTGAGACAGATGGCACTAAGGAATACTGGTGGAACCTGAAAATAAAAACTGCCACCAAATTAAAGCACAACCGGCCTGATATTGTTGTTTGGGACCACACATTGAAAACGTGTTCTGTTGTGGAGATCAGCTGCCCACTTGATGTAAACGTTGTCAGAAAAAGACAGGAGAAGGAGGACATCTACGGACCATTGATGAGGAGTTGACAAATCCCGTATCCAAGATACACCTTTAGCTTCATACCCATCATTATAGGAGCTACGGGTTATATACCAACCCGCTTGGACCAAAGTATGACTGAACTTGGATTTGCGGACAAAAAGCGCAGCTCCCTAATTCATAGTCTACAAATGGCTGCGATAGCTGGCACCTTCAAAATTTGCAAAACATTCTTGCGATTCAAGGGATGACAATTTCTTTTCTTTTACAACCTTGCCACCAGGAAGGTGGCCGGTCAAAAAAATATAGTCGAAATTAAGATAAAGAGATAACAATACAACATTCAAAATTATTCTTTTCTGCTGCTTTCAGTCTTTCTGACACTTTTAAATCCCTGTGATCAGTTTATTATTGTCTTGAAATTTTGTATGGCTACCTGTTCTTATGCTGTGTGCAAGATTTTTAAAGTTGTGGAAACACGTGTTGTAGATATTATTGCAGTTTTAAAATGTCTGTAGTAAATACAGTTAGTTTATCAGCTTTCTAAACGTAACAGCTTATTAGCCATCCTTCTCAGAGAAGAATGCGTGGAGTTATTGAAAGCAAGCATAATTTTAATCTTCAAATCTATATATTGCAAACGTCTATAATAAAATATGTTTTCTAGAGTTTACCGTTTCCATTGTGTTGATATTTTAATTAGAAATTCTCCAATTTGCGTGCGAGTTACATGTTAGTAAGAAATGTTCCTCCGGTTATTCAGGTTTGCTTTAAACAATGATTTCAGCACTCAAAAAACCGAAGTATGTTTTTTGTTATATAATCCTGCCAGAAATCTGCATTCAAACAAAAGAATATCGCTATAGGTGCAGCTGTAAAAATTTAGCCTACAAGATGACTTCTCTCCGTGCATTTTGCTTTCGTCACATGGGTATCATTTCTAATTTCGGTAAATTATTCTACCATTTATTCTAAATTAAAATTAATGTTAAGGGCTGCAAGATTGTTTAATACGGGATATTGCATTTGATGTACGTTTTGCCTTCAGTACTTTTCATATGAACATCCAATTTGCTTCTAATCTTCATTTCTTCGATGAATCATCAAGAGTTCACCCGGTAAAATATTTGCTCCAATCCTTTAATATAATCTAAGTAATAAAATCTCTTTTATACTCTTTCTATCAACTTCCATGAATCAAATTACTAAAACTTTCTCTCTCACCACCCCTCTCTCCCTCTCTCTCACTCTCTGTCTCTTTCTCTCTCTCTCTCTCTCTCTCTCTCTCTCTCTCTCTCTCTCTCTCTCTCTCTCTCTCTCTCTCACTCACTCTCTCCCTTGCTCTCTCTTTCTCTCTCTCTCTTTCTCTCTTCTCCAAAAGCTACAGAACCACGAGTATGTGAACTCAGTTTCAGTTCATTGGGTGGATAACTGAGCTATACAGCTATTATAAGGGATAATATTTTCTGGGAGATGGATATATCAGCACGTAAACACCTATGAGAAATAGGTTCTTTTTATTCATGGTTAATAATACATGTGAATGTAAATAGGAATTCTACCAGACTCAACGTCTCGTTTGTATTGTGAATATTCACTATATTCTATTATGAGAATATTGTTGTCTAACTGTCTTTCCATGATAAGGCTGTTTGATATGAATGAGAAAGCTGTTTACTACGCCATGGTATTGCTGCAATTTGTAGTCTAATCACTTCCTGACCGCTTACTTCGAATTCGACTCCCATCGATGTTTTATATTGTGCTATGACTGGCTTAAGTAGATGTTTTCAAATGATTATATGATTTAATATATCCGAGGAAAGGCATGCCAGAGGTTGTTGATTCTATGTTTTATAGTAACAGTGCATGTTAAGTTAATTTTGTCTTTCAGTCTTACTGGTTTTGATTTCGAAGCTTTACAAATACGTGACGAATAAAGTCACCAATTTGTCAGAATAACGTTATAATAGACGGTGTAACGACACTTTCTTCGGCAGTAACGTCACCTTCTCTAACAACAATATAGTGAATTGGGCGAGAGACATAGGTTTTGTTCCCCGACAAGCTGAAGTTCGGAATTTGTTGGAAGTATAGACCGCCATTCGATACCTCTCTCGTTAAACCCATAACGGTCGATTCTTTTGACGTCCTTAATCCCCGCAAAACCTCTCAATTTTTTAATATCATAAAACAACTGCGGACGTTTATCTCAAGGTTTGTACCGAGATGAAACTCCTAAAACGAAAGTTACAAGAAAAGTATATCATGATAACTGCTTCGTAGTTCGCAGCTGAATTAATCCACTTCACTTTTCTGAAGCATAGCAGAAGCATCACTACGGAGAAGTATTGTCATGCGTAGTCCAATTGCTTTGTTTGACCACACACATTGGTGAAACGCGCGTCCTTGGGTATATTTACCTAATTTGTTATGGAATTGTTACTCTCTCTCTCTCCCCCTCTGTATTTATCGTTGTTGTGGTATATGTATAACCACTGCCTTTGGTCGATTTTCTTGGTGTCACTTTTTTTGCTGTTGTGTTTATTCTAGAAGGTAATGTATTAAGATACCGCTCTATCGAGTGCCTCAAACAACTCGATTAGTATCTGATATATGGCAGCTACAAGTTCGATTTATACCTAATATAATTATATATATATATATATGGTTCTGACCATTAATCAGTATACACTGAGGATGGAAAACTCAGAGCTATATGGGATCCTCACAAAAGTCAGCTCAAAAGTGACAAAGAGGAGACTGAGGTTAGCTGGACATGCTGACCGACATCCAGAGCTGACACTACACTCAGTGCTCATGTGGGAGCCCCTGCATGGATACACTGGAAGAGGAAGACCAAGGTTAACGTATCTTGATGCCCTAAGGTCTGTTGGAGACGCAGGACATGGCAGCGATAATGAGGGACAGACCGCTGAAGAGAACTCGTCCATGGATCTCGGGAATTTTACCCGCCCTAGATATATATAAATATATATATATATATATATAAATATATATATTTAGAATGTTAAAATTATATTAGCTTTTTCTACTGTTTTTTATTTTCTTAATATATATATATGTGTGAGTGTGTGTGTGTATGTGTGTGTGTGTTTGTTTCTCTAATTCGTTCATAATATAACAATACCGTCATCGCTGTATAGTAAGCAGCGGTATATGATATGACAAGATATTTCTAACGTTGAATTAGAAAATTCAAGCTATATTTTCAAGTATTTCGTAAAGAAATTCAGCCTATCTCTATTTTTGACATTTCGTTTCGTTTCTTATATTACCGGTTTCATCAAAATTCTCTTATGTCTCATATTTTATGAAAGACTGAATAAAAGAAAGATTTATTCCGTGTCCGGAGAAAATATAGAATACGCAGATATATTTATTTACGTGTATATAAGTTAATTTTTATTTATCTAGAGTCTTATATTTGACTGTTTGTGTATTTGTGTGTGTGGGAGTGTGTGAGTGTGTTTCTGCATGTGTGTGCGTGTGTGTGGGGGAGTGGGTGTGTATGTGAGTATGCGTGGTATTTCCTTGAATTTTCCAAAGTTTAAAGTACATCTGAATCATATCAATCTCAACTTTGGAATATTTCACGAGTCGAAACAACATAGTATGTTTATGGCGAACCGTTATCCTGATGTACAATCCGTTAATTATTTATTGCAAATCTAGCATGTTTTGACACGTTCTTCCTTTTTTCAGATTAACATCTTATGTTGCTGGTCTTACCTTATAGACATTTCAGTAATACCCCTGACGCTCGGTCCCTCTCTCTCTTTCTCTCTCTTTATATATATATATATATATATCAATCTTTCAGTTTCTATATATAAACTTACATATATGCATATATATATATATATATATATATATATATATATATATATATATATATATATACATTAGTTAATCAAAACAAGACCACAAAGTTCACAAAGAAGACATTATTAAAAGATTGTTAACATATTTTAGTTTGATGTAAGGAATGTAGAGAATAATAATAATAATATTAATAATAATAATTTCCGTTTACAATTGTTTCGCTACTCCATATAATATTTCTGTATCAGATGATTATATATCATAATTGATCTCGTTCAGTTGAAAATAATTAACATACTTAAAAGACAGAGCGGTATGTATATATATATATATATATACATACATACATACATACACACACACACACACACACATATATATATATATATAGAGAGAGAGAATTCACAAGAATCAAAGCTATGTTCAAAGCATTTATTCACTTACAATTGTTTCATCCAAACCTAGGCTTGTGGTCTTCGGAGCATTTTTCAATGTTTGTACACATAATTGACCTCCTTTCCAACGCAAGAGACATACAGATACATATGTATATGTTGATGTACAGTGGAGTGACATATATTATACTATATTATTTCTGAATAGCAATTCAAATTCAAAATCAAAATCAAGATTAAAATTAAAACAAAATTAAAACAAAATTAAAATACAAGATTAAAATATATATAACTATAAAAATTTTAGTATATACATAACCATAAATAGTATCCTTAATATTATATATATATATATATATATATATATATATATATATTGTTATACTTGGGGAGGGTCATATTTGCGTAATATTGCCAGAATTAATAACAGAACACACTCACTGTTTGGTTGGTTTTCGCTTCTCGCTGTCTTTTATTATATCTGCGATCTAACTTACTCGGTCCTCAATGTTGCCATTGACTGACCGGCGGTCAAAAATAATACAGATACAATATAGACACAAACACATATATATATATATAGTTTACATAATTTACATAAATCTTTCGTTGCACATCTGCAACATCGTCAGTGGTGTTATATTCATTGTTCCTCCTGTTGTGTTGTATGTCTACGCCATTTTTTATTCAGTCTGTCTATATATTTATTTATTTATTTGCTTGTTTGTTTATCTTATTTTATTTTGTCTTCTTTGCGCATGCGTTTGCGTGTGTGTATAGTGTTATGTGTGATGTGTGACTAGTGTGTATAGTGTTGTGCCTGCTGGGTGACTAGTGTGTGTTTATGTGCTTGTTGTTATTGTGCTTGTGTATGTATTTATTTATCTTATTTTATTTTATTTTATTTACTTATTTATTTATACTTCTCTTAGGTCAGTGTTGTTTGTTTGGGTGTTGTTGTTGTTCCACTCATTCTTTCTGTTTAGCTTTGGTCTTCTAATTTCTATTTCACTGGCCTCTCTGATTTGCCTATCTGCTGGGTCATTCCTATGTTTAGATATTATTCTAATTTCTATGTTGTCTATGTTACCGTCATGTTGTTGTCTAGCATGTTCGTATAGTACTGACCCGTTTTTTCGTCCTTTTAGTTTCCCCAGTGTTGGTCTATCCTTTCACCTATGCTACGAGCTGTCTCACCTATGTATGTTGTTATCATGTTTCTGCAAGTACCCTGTGTACATCTTATGCTATAGACTACGTTTCTAGTTTTACAGTTTATCCGGGGGTTCACCTTACATATGATACACTTCCTATTGGTACAGTGGGTTTTCTTAAAAGGGTAGGTTTTGCTGATCAGGGATTTTATGGTGGTTCCTGGCTTTTCTACCACCTTTATTTTTAAGTGGGTCTTTCTCAGGGCCTTTCTACACTGGTTAGCTAATTTCCCTCCAGGGGTGGCGTCCACAAACATGACACTCTGATATCTCTGGTTGTCGTACCATGATGTGGCCTTCCCTATCTTATGTCTAGCCCTATCTAAGCTATTCCATGATTTGCTCCTGTATAGTGGGCAGATTCCTTTCATGTCCAGTTCTATGAGGGTCTTATACTTTTCCATGGCTCCTTCGTATACTCTGACTCTGTCTCTTTGGTTGTAGCCAGAGAACTGCATGCGGTTGATGAAGCGTTGGATGTGTCCTTCCATTTCTGTTGGGTCGCACATGCTGGACACATTCTTCATCACTCGTACCAAATCTGCGATCAGAATATTAAACTTAGCACTACTGGACATTGCTGAGTTTTTGAGTATCAGGTATTTGGAGGCCATGGGTTTAGCATAGTGTGAGTGGAGAATTTGGGCTCTCTCGTCTATAGTGTTAATCCAGAGTTCTGTGTCTAATACAGGTAGTCTATTGTTAGGGTGTTTGGAAGGGAAGTCGATAGTTACAGTTATACTCTGGTGTATGGAATTAGCTATCTGCTGGATGCTTTCCATCGTGCTACGTTCTAAATCAAACTTGTTAGTGCTCTCTAGTGGGGGTGTTCTTATAACTATATTGATATCGTCTACATAACGAGAGTACATGATGAGGTCTATGGAGCTTTCATTAAGGAGATCTTTAAGTCTCCTTTCCCACCATACCATGAAAAGGTTGGCAACATCACCAGCTATGCTGACGCCGATGGCTGCTCCCTCATTTTGGGTGTAGATTTTCTCATTGAACTTAAATATGTGGCCCTTTAGGGTAGTTTTGATACTAGCCCCTATTGCATGTGCGACCATTTTTCTTACCTGATCAGTGTTTTGGGGGGTCCGTATGGCTTTGGTCCACCCAATCCACCTTCCTATGGGAGTCTTTTTAGCCATTGGGGTTATGGTGGGGGGTCTACCTCTTATAGGTCTACTAGGGCAGAAACATCTAAGGTCATGGCTGTCTAGGTAGTCAGTGTCGTAGGTAAGTCTAAGTAGGAGGCCCAGTTCGTCTGTGTCGACGTCGCAGAACTCCACCTCACTCTCAATGATCATCTCCACACATCTTTTCACAGCAAAATCAATGTTGATGGATGGGTACAGTGACACTACATCCATGCTACCTATTATGCAGTTGGATAGGCTCCTGTTTTTGTTGCACTCACTGATTCTGCTGAGGAGGTCCTCTGTACTTTCACATACATCTGGGGACATCTTGATTATGGGGCGTATAACCATTGAGAGGAAGTAGGAGATCCTGTAGTTGCTAGCTATATTAGCTCCGCATACGGGTCTTGTTGGTGCTCCTGTTGTCGGGTCGTCGGCTGTCTTGTGGTCTTTGCGGAGCCCATACAAGGGTGGTATGCCATTGTTAGGCGCCTGGAAGTTGTTGGCAGTGCGTCTGCTTGGCTTTAGGATGTCAGTCCACATCATCATGTGAGCGTTGATGATTTTTTCTCTCCCATCGTGTGTTAGTTGTGCAACTTCGCTCGTGTTGGTGATGTGGGGTTGCATTGCCTCGATGTAGTTCGGCATGCTATCTATTGACATCCTACCAGACTTATCTGTGGGTAGACACACTACCTCACCCTCCCTTGTGCGCTGCTTGAGGCTAACCAAGCCTTCTACAGGTTTTCTCCCAAGTTGTTGGGCCTCTGGTCTGCTCTGTCTCATAGTGTACCTGTCTACTACCTGTCTAATCTTATTTCTAGCTATGGTGAACTGTGCCTCCGTCTCGTCATCTATTTGCTGTGCTATGCAAACTCTTTTGTTAAAGGGTAACCTCGTAGGATAGATATTACCCATCTTATATGTTTTGTCAGCTGGGTTGAAAAATAGTTTCTCTAAGGGGTTGTCGTTATTTCTATCGTCATAGTTGTGTGTGTTGCTATTATTGTTATCATGGTGGTTGTTGTTGTTTCTATCATTAGCATTATTATTATTTTTATTATGATTGCTAGATGTATTGTTGTTTACTTCACCGTTATTGTTGTTGTTGTTACTGCTATTTCTACCATTGTGGTTGTTACTATTATTATGTTTCTTGTTTTTGTTGATGTTGCTACATGTACTATTTCCATTATTACCACTGTGGTTATTGTTGTTGTTGTTCGTATTGTTACCGTTATTACTACTGTGGTCACTGTTGCTGTGTCTGTGGTTAACGTTTCTATTATATATATATATATATATATATAGTGACTAAACCATGTTTGTTGTGTATTGATTGCTTCAGCTTGTAAATATATATATATATATATACATTATGAAGAGAGAAGAAACATTTAGATATAATTAGTAATAAAATGTATCATACCTAAACTGTTCCTAAATTCCTCGACTACGTAGTTTCGTGGCATAAACAAAAACAATATATCAAAAATATAGAGTCCTTGCGAGGTCTGCCGACTTATCAAGAGGATACCTCATTTTACTAGTCTCAAGAACGCGTCTACACGACGTGAGAAAGAATCCCAAAAGGCGGAGGGGGAGATAGTCACGCGATATAACGGTCGAGAAACAGAGCTAAGCCTCTTATAACCACGAAAAAAATACCACGGAGGCGGAGGGGGTATTCATATCGAGGCCGTAGAAGAGGTAGTGAAGAAGGCGAGAAGTATGAGTAATGGAAGCTTTCCAATTGTCCCCACACTTCAAAGATTGCTCGACCAGAGGGAGTTATTAATACATTTAGAAACACACAGATACATGCGGACACACACATATATACATGAATGCATCCGCACCCAACTGTGAGTTAAGGGTGCCAACTTCACCGATGTTGCTCAATGAATGACTGGGACAGACCAATTCAGTTTGAACCAGACTGAACCAGTATCAGAGTTAAAAATACATTATGAAGAGAGAAGAAACATTTAGATATAATTAGTAATAAAATGTATCATACCTAAACTGTTCCTAAATTCCTCGACTACGTAGTTTCGTGGCATAAACAAAAACAATATATCAAAAATATAGAGTCCTTGCGAGGTCTGCCGACTTATCAAGAGGATACCTCATTTTACTAGTCTCAAGAACGCGTCTACACGACGTGAGAAAGAATCCCAAAAGGCGGAGGGGGAGATAGTCACGCGATATAACGGTCGAGAAACAGAGCTAAGCCTCTTATAACCACGAAAAAAATACCACGGAGGCGGAGGGGGTATTCATATCGAGGCCGTAGAAGAGGTAGTGAAGAAGGCGAGAAGTATGAGTAATGGAAGCTTTCCAATTGTCCCCACACTTCAAAGATTGCTCGACCAGAGGGAGTTATTAATACATTTAGAAACACACAGATACATGCGGACACACACATATATACATGAATGCATCCGCACCCAACTGTGAGTTAAGGGTGCCAACTTCACCGATGTTGCTCAATGAATGACTGGGACAGACCAATTCAGTTTGAACCAGACTGAACCAGTATCAGAGTTAAAAATACATTATGAAGAGAGAAGAAACATTTAGATATAATTAGTAATAAAATGTATCATCGGTGAAGTTGGCACCCTTAACTCACAGTTGGGTGCGGATGCATTCATGTATATATGTGTGTGTCCGCATGTATCTGTGTGTTTCTAAATGTATATATATATATATATATATATATATATATATATATATATATATATATATATATATAAAATACAATATGTTGAAAAGGCAACACACTAGAGAGAGAGAAATTCAGTGCGGTATCAATAAAACAGGGAAAAACCACCAGTGTATGGAATCTATAACCTATGAAAGGCAGACTACAGACACGATAATTAAAAATATAAACTAAAGCGTAAATAAATACCTCCACAACTATATAACACACGTACAAATCCAAAGAGATCTGTCTCGCCAGTAAGTTGTTGACAGAAATGGAACAACCCCTGCTCCTCAGCGTGTGCGAGGCCATACATTTCAGACAACACCAAGAGTATTTTAAAAGTGACTGTCCAGCTACACGTGGGAGAGAGAAGTCACAGCGTGTTTAAGGGCAATGAACCAGTGGCCTCTGAGGGTGAGCTGCTAGAAAGGGCAGCCCAAAACCATTATTTACAGGGAATGGCGAGTGTCTGTGGCTCCGTTAATTTATCGTGATATATATATATATATATATATATATAAATAGACAATAATTAAATATATAAATAGATAAATAAATGCCATTGTTAAATAATAAATAAATCAACTAATACCTTAACACTTCACACAAAGTAAAACATTTCGTTTTAATCATTTTCTAACCCAGAAAAAAGAGAGAGAGAAACAAAAAGGGAAAAAAATATATTTTTCTTCCTCATAATCGTCTCTGTCTCCCTGTTTTCATATATATATCTATATATATATATATATATAGTGACTAAACCATGTTTGTTGTGTATTGATTGCTTCAGCTTGTTTATGCATTAACCCCGGTTTGTCTGTGTTTGGTTATATCGGTGTGGTGCCTGTCCATGTGCAAGTTTAACACCTCTTGTCCACATAATTCCAGAACCTACTGCTATACCCTGATTGCGCATAATATGGGGGGGGGGGGATAAAATCCCCTCTAGACCTTCTGAAGATATCTTAAGGATCTCATATTATTTCTATGACTCTAAAGCATGGGTAACTAAATCACCTGTCTTCTATAGTAATCAATGCATACCCTCCTTTGTTGCTTTTGTGGGCCTTCACATGCCTCAATTTCTTTTTTTCTTCTCCCTTTTGTTTAATTATTATTATATATTTTTTAAATTATTTTCTTAAGTATTTTTAATTATCTTTATTTATTATTTTATTAATTTATTATTATTTTTTTATTATTTTATTATTATTTTATTATTATTATTTTTTTAATTTTTAATTTTTATTTTTGTTAATTTCTTTTAATTCTTTTAATTTTTTTTAATTATTTTTAATTATGTTTAATTATTTTTAATTATTTTTAATTTTTTTAAATTATTATTATTATTTTTTTAAATTATCTTTAAGTGCTTTTGATTGCTTTTGTGTGCCTTCACATGCCTCAGTCTCTTGTGAGAAAATCTGCCTGAGTTCTTGTATTATCATGTTTTGCTATGATGTTAATAAACCCAGTACGCATTCTCTCCATCCTTCTCACCTCCAATCTCCCTCTTGCTACGCTGTACTGTTTCTCTACTGTTCTGGTGACTAAGCTTGGTAGGGCTTATATTCAGCACTATATTTTTGTTTCTTACGCTCTGATGTTTCCTGCCCCACGGTATGGATGAAACACTATTAGCGAATACAATTGTATAAGTATATAGGCGTTCTTTGATTTACTTTATCTATCTCTCTCTCTCTCCATCTCTCTCTCTCTCTCTCTCTCTCTCTCTCTCTATATATATATATATATATATATATATATATATATATATATATGTGTGTGTGTGTGTGTGTGTGTGTGTGTGTGTGTGTGTGTGTGTGTGTGTGTATGTATGTATAGATATGCGTGGCAGTGCCAATCTTACCACTGCCATGCCAAGGAGTTTTAGAAATTGTCCATAATCCCCGGCCTGAAAGTCCTACAAAAGACTGTCCTCGTCGATGCCCAGAGGTGATCCCAGGCCTTCATCACTCATACCTTCCACTAACATTTTATGCAGCGCAAGTGTTGTTTTCTGGCTACCTATAGCGTTCTTCAATGGGTAAAGCACCGTGAGTGCCTGGCAGTATTCTAGAGGCCATTCGCTTAGCCTTGGTTTGTGCTTGTCTCAGGATCGCAGCTCGGTCAAGGAGACGAGCTGCAGAAAAACATGTCACATTTACGGGGAATCCCAACACACTGGTTGGGCTTCACTTTTGTTATCATCGTCATTGTTGTTATTTAGATAATTCCACACATGCTTTGACCGCTATGCGTGTCTATGCATCAGTAGTGATGACGTCCCACAACCACCATGGAGGGAATGTTGGTAATAGATTGATTCTCTGACTGGTGGGACTTTCCCTTTCCACAAAATGTGGAAGATAATGAGTACGAATTGGGTTAGGTGTTTTTGCTGCATGGCACAACGATCAGTTGGTGATATACCACTGAAATGATGTATGTGTTTGTCAACTCCATCCGACCTTTGAGTGATAGTTTCTTTCTTCTCATTACGGAGTAAGTTATGCTATTCTGTTCGAAACCACCTTTCATTTCTTGTCAAGTCGGAGATTCTGCCCAAACCAAGTACTTTCACCGAATCCTCAGTCCAGTGGCAGATATTTACTCTCGCCGTCATGGGCTTGCCTTGATACATACCGAGTTTGAAGTGCTCTGACTTGTCTTGGTTAATCGAGATAACAGCTCAAATAACAGCTCTCGACACTTCATATTTATTGCACGTGCCCTGAGACGGACAACAAATCTTTTATGTTAAAACATCGACATTGGTCGAGGGCAAATCTCACCGCTAGCACGTCAACTGTGATTCCTCTACTATTAGATTTGTCTAAACGACTGATTAGTTCTTTCTCTACTATACGGTTTTCTGTAGCCAACTCTATGCTGAATCTCACCAACATTGCTCTAGTGTTTCTTTTTAATGCCACCCTCCACGTGTTGTTTATAATAGCTTCCGTCAGTTCCTGTTTGACTAGGTCACTAATCCGGTACTTGAATTATGTCTGCGTCGGGAGACGCTTTCAGTTTCTAGTACAAGAGCCCTATCTAATAGCTTGTTCTAAATTGACGGTACAGGTCACAGATTTGCGATCTGTATATCCCATTATTTGAAACTGTTTACCTCTACCTCTAATATGACATGGATGACCTGCTCATATTCGACCAGTTCACGCATTGGGGTAATCCGGACGAAACCTATCAAATAGTTGGAAGTGCCATAGTAAATTTGTAAGGATTTTGCACCAACCTCCCTGTCTGTCCGGCTACCTCCACAAGATGTCTATGTGCATATACAATACCATTCCAATTACCCAATAATAATAATATTAAGTCTCTAGAAGACGTTCTTCCAGCTCATGTCGGTGCGTAAAGTGCCAGTTGTCTGAAAGGACCTCCATCTCCTTAACTGCAGCTTTGTTCTAAAACAACTGATTTCTGTTCTACCAATCTCTAATCCTTCGCTAAAACTTATGATATAAGTGTTAATGGTGTTTCACCCAGGTGAATTCTCATTGATCACACGTATGATTAAATCCATTCCAATCATTACTTTCCCGTTTTTTATGATTACACCGTCTAAAATTTTCTATCTTTTTAGCAAGGCTGTAGAATGAAATCTGATGGAAGCATTGCCGCCTGAGTGAGGAACTGTGACGTGCCTTGCAGAGAATATCCTAATTGTGTGTATGATGGGGAGATACAACTTAAATATTAAATATTTCTACCTGCCTTCACCCCATATCAAGTTTTATTTAACTATATCACACTCACAGAAAATCTCTCTCTCTCTCTCTCTCTCTCTCTCTCTCTCTCTCTGTCTTTGGTAGGCTGAGCTGATAGATAGATAAAAAGACAGGGAGCTAGGTAGCAAGATATATATATATTGAGAAAGAAAGTGAGATAGATAGAGTGAGCAAGTTAAATATCATATGTCAATGATTCTATAGATATACATGCATATGTGTGTGATGTTATGTGTGTCCATGTATATTTCTTAGGTGTGTCTGTATATGATTTGTGTGCATTTGCACATACATCGTGTGTGTCAGTATATGTGACAAGTATGTGTCTGTATGTATATGAGATATGTGTGACAGTATAAAATTCCTATACAATGTCTGTATATATGTGTGAGCAAATGTTTAAACTCGTGTGACTTTCCAAGTGTAAAGTAGAAGTATTAATATGTGACAATGTGGATTATTATGTTGCCTTCTGTTTGCATATTTATTTCATGTCATAAAGAGTAGCACATATAACATTATCACAGGCACATATATAAATAGATGCATACGTGCAAACAAATTGATAGATAGGCCCGCATGGAAGCATAAATATATACAGGAATATCCAAGCATATAATTTCAAATCCACAGATGAGTACTTTATGTCTAGAATATCCGTGTGTGCATTCTCCCACGCATACATGTGTGTGACTGTTTGTGTGTTTGAGCCTCTGTTGCATATGTTTATCTGCGTGTGCCTGTAAAAGTGTATGTAAGTATGTATGTTTGTGTGTGTGTTTGTGTGTGTGTGTATGTGTGTGTGTATCTGTGATTGTATTCACGTTTGTGTGTGTGAGAGTATGCGTGAGTATGTGTGTGTGTGCACGCGTTTGTCTGTGATTGTGTATGTATGTATAAACCGTGCTACTGTATATTTAGATCTTAAAGTATGGTTATTGATTGCATGTGTCAACACCTGCTCAGTATGACGTATTCAAATTTTCATCACGCTGCCCGTAAATACAACATGAACAGTCACAGACAAATATTCGTATCCAAACATGCATGCGTGTATTTGTATTGTTAACAAGTGTTTATTATGTGAAGATCATAAACCATAATTTCTATAATCGTATTGTTTGCTTCACATTGTGATCATTTTCTGTAGTTTTCGCTAACTGCTGCGCACACAGACTGGGTTAGATGATTGCAGAAATGACGGAGTGTTTAGGTGTCTTATACGTGTCTATTTGACATGTATGTAGATTGAAGAACCTTTGCGTAACTCTCATTAATGAATGACGAAAAGGTGCATACGATTGAATACGACTGAATTGATTACTGGTGCATGCAACCGTATTAAGTTGCAATCGAATATTATATTTGACATAGGTCATGATATGTATGTGTTTGATTACGGATTTGTAATATTCGAATGAAGGAACAGAGAAGGAAATAAATCAACAATAATACACAAGTAAGTAAATAAAATATTTGACATAGTTCCTACATTTATGTATGCAGTAAAGTAACTGATAGGAACAGTAAAAGAAAAACATCATTATAACTTAGCTTTAGTTATCTCAAAAGCAGACCGACCTGTAAATTATAAATCAAACACTTCTACCATCATGAATTCTATGCAATATCCATTAGGACACCATTAATATTTATAATTTTTTGAAAACAAATTTTACATAACCCATAACTTCCTTAACATGATATAACATCAACTTAATCATAATTCTAAATTTGAACAAAATGCAACATTTATATTCCTATAACTCCAGGATATTATAAGTGACGGGATTTTAAATGTATATAAAACATTTCAACACACGTCAGACACCTCTCTTCTACCACTAAATTACTTATAGGATCTTAAATATAAGAAATGAAACATCATTTTCCCGGTTTGTTTGGGAGCCGTAAATTAAGAAGATGAACTACACACTGGAATTGAGCATTGTATCGGAGCTAAGTCATATAGACGTAATAAGAGACAATGTATTTTGTGCATATCCAAGTGCGTAATTCAACTTAAGAATTAGAAACTAGTAGAACACCATAGTTATTGCCTCTGTTTATGGTTCATATGGCTCTTGAAAAGATTAAACGTCGGACATTTGCTTGCAGATTGTCTTTTCGAGATCATCACAAATATTTTATTACTAATGGTGTATTTCTCTAACAAGAAATTGAAAGTCACCGCAACCCAAGAAATTCATATCCTGGTATTTCAATCACACCGTCGTTCGTTTCTTTACACAAATATTTATTCGAATATAAAATGATTCTTCCAGTGATTTCTGGATAGAAAATGAAAAATGATCATGCATATATCGTGGAAAACAATTTTTAATTAACATATTAGTTAACATATTAATGAAACTATTAATTAATTACACAGTTAATTAAATTTTGGTTGCACATATAACTGATAGAATGGATCATGTGGAGAAAAGAAAATACACCGTTCATATTTCATACGGTCTTCCCTCTACTTCGATATAACCTGCGTATTGAAAGGATTCTAATTATTAGGTCGGGTGGAAATTAAGAGAGGGATGGAGATAGAGAAGGTGTGGTAGAGAGAGAGAGATAGAGAGAGATATATAGAAAGAGGGAGAACGTGATAGAGAGAGCGAGAATGGATGAATTAGAACAAATAAAAGAGAGTGAATATATGTGTGTGAAAGGAATTGATTGGTAATATGAAAACAAGAATGAGAAAAGAAAGCAAAATTACAGAAATTAAGTGATATGGAGAGATAAATCAACTGATAGAGAGAGAGGGAGAGACAGAGAACAAGAAATAAAGTAAAATAATAAAATAAAGTAAGAATATGGTTGAATGCGGAAAGAAGGGAAATATAGAATGGAAATACAAACATAAACATATACAATGCATAAACAGACGACAAACAAGCTCACAAACGCAAACTGACACGCGCACTCACACTTAAACACACACACACACACACACACACACACACACACACATACCCCCCCCCCACATATATATATGTATATATATATATATATATATATATATATATATATATATATATATATATATATATATATATATATATATAATTGTTTCTACTTTTGTCACAAGGCCAACAATTACACCCAGTGCATTACTGTTGCTTTATTTTATCGAACCCGTAAGGATGTAAGGTAAAGTCAACCTCGGAGGGATTTGAACTCAGAACGTAAAGAGACATAACTCTATGCTCCAAAGCATGGCGTCCGACCCTCTTCCGGTGTATATATATATATATATATATATTAATAAAAGGAATTCCAACTTTGTCTGATTTACTCGTTTTATTTACAATCCTTTAAAATTATAATAGAAATATATGGTAGAGTATTAAATGTTAAGTGTAAATAAAACGAGTAAATCAGACAAAGTTGGAATTCCTTTTATTAATATAATCTTCTATACACAATCATACACACCCGTGTATATTTATATATATATATATATATGTATATATATATATATATGTGTGTGTGTGTGTCTGTGTGTGTATACACAGTTCAAGAGTAACCAATCTTAAAGAGAGAGATGGAGATAGGAGAGGAGATAGGAGAGGAGAAGAGAGATTGGTGAATTAGTTAGAAGCCAAAGCGTAAAGGCATGTGCTCAATGTGCAATATGCAGTGGAAGGCAGCTAGGTGGCTGGGTTCATGCAGAGGTTAAGTGCACAGAGCTGGAAATATTCATTAGTTAAGCAAAACAAGACCACAAATTTCACAAGGAATACATTACTAAAAGATTGTCAACATAGATTTTAAAACTATGTTGACAATCTTTTACTAATGTCTTCCTTGTGAAATTTGTGGTCTTGTTTTGCTTAACTAATGAATATATATATATATATATATATATATATATATATATATATATATATATATATATATAATAACTAGAGATTGATTAACATATAAAAATACATGAATAATCACAGGAGATAATCTAAGCTTGCGTGTAACCACGCATAGCAAGCTTAGATTATCTCCTGTGATTATTCATGTATTTGTATATGTTAATCAATCTCTAGTTATTAAATGCTCAGATTTATTTATCTTTGAGCTTAAACTCTCAGGATATATGGCGCATGCATTATGTCATGACACCCATGATTTCGATTTAGATTAAATTCATTTAATTCATTTATCTTAATTTTGGACTTAGATATATATATATATATATATATATCTAAGTCTAAAATTAGTAGTGATAAACGCAGCAAATCGTGTGTTTAAAATTACGAGGGTTGAAATACCACATTTGTTTGAAAAATTTAACCAGAAGCAAACGGAAAATACATAAAATAAAATATATACAGACCGCTTCAATAACTATTACATCTCCCGGACAGATTAGGGATTTAATCTGTTTCGCCCTGAGAATTGTGTTTGCAACAGGTAATCCGTGAGAATCATCAGCGAGAGAATTAGATTAAATGCAACAAACACCAAAGACTAAAAGCCACACGAATGAATATTTCACCTCGTGTGCTAGAAGTCAAAAGTGGTGTGAGTGGATTGGCTAGAAACAATAGCCTGAATACACCCAACTTATAAGCTCATGCAGTTAGGGAGCCAAAATACAAATAAAAGGCAGAGTTAATAACTCATAACTATACCCTGTAATTAACAAGCTCAAAGTATAAATACTGAGCATTATATTAATATATGTAGTGATAAACACAGCAAATCGTGTGTTTAAAATTACGTATAAAAATGTATACAGACGTACAGTAGTATGTATATACATAAAGTGCATGTTTATACATACATGTTTATACATGCATGTTTATACATACATAAAGTGCATGTAGTATGTATATACATACTATTGTACGTCTGTATACATATATGTATGTACCTATACATACTTATATATAAAGTATCAGGCGTACTAAGAGTAAGAAATGAAATTTCCTTTTTTCTCTCTCTCTCTCTCTCTCGCTCTCTCTCTCTCTCTTTATATATATATATATATATATATATATATAACAGGAGGCTGGACTGGTATAATTCCTTAAAGGTTTGTTATACTATGAACATTTCAATGACCGGGTTCAGTATGAATCCGGTGACATCATCATTAATAATTGTTTCTACTTTAGGCACAAGGCCAGCAATTACCAGTGCATTACTGGTACTTTATTTTATCGACCCCGTAAGGATGAAAGGCAAAGTCAACCTCGGCGGGATTTGAACTCAGATGGTAAAGGGACGTAACTATGCTGGAAAGCATGGCGTCCGACCCTCTACCGATACTGCCAATCCATCATTAATAATAATTATTAATAATTAACTCCGTACTCGCACCACCAACAACGCATACGAAGACGGGTGAGTTACATTACGTCGAGTGCTCTTCCTAATATTACATCACGTTTGACTATACGGAATGACCAGTTCTATCTATTGGTGAACTAACAAACCTGAATGAATATATATATATATACAATGATATTAAATAAATGGAAACTATATTTATAAAACCATATTTATTTTATTATATATATTTCAAGGGTAACCAAGACAACATTGGTACGCTTTCATCAGATACAATCAAAGTTTGTTTTATAGATAGAGACATGCCTCCCCAACAGTATGCCTGTCCTAATCAATATAAATATATCTGTGAAGATCAATCAAAATTTAGTAAATAAAACGTTTTTAAATAGAAACTGGCAAAATATGGAAACGCAGGGCGTAGAACAATAACCATCGTTGTTGATGACTTACGAATAATAACAAAAGCAACTGATTGTTTCCTATCTCAAATCCAAGAAATCTCAAAATGGAAGAAATTCAGAAAACTAGTAGTCATGGTGACTGTTCATATCCTATGCAAAATAATGTCTATGTAATTCCAAAACAAGCTTTTTTTTCACATATCAGAAGTACCATTAAAAGTACATACTAGCAAATAATCTTTTATAGTTATTTTACTATCATATTATCATTTTAGCACCAAACAAATAAATACTTTTAAACAAACTTATAATGTTCTTATGTTTTGACAGACATTTTCTAAAACATTACTTCTTAGAATCCAAAGGAACTCAATTAAAATACCAATTCCTATCACTGAACTACATCCTACACACAACATGACAGTTATTAACCATCCTAGTCATAATGCTTGATTGAACTTATAACTTTCTGTCCCTTGAGGTCTGTGGGTGTGACTTGGAGTCAGCACGTACATATACAAAGCAAAATCCAAACAGCAATAATGATGATGATGATAATGATGTTGAGGATGATGATGATAACAATAATAATAATAATTGTTTCTACTTTTGGCACAAGGCCAGCAATTACCCAGTGCATTACTGGTACTTTATTTTATCGACCCCGTAATGATGAAGTTAAAAGGCAAAGTTAACCTCGGTGGGATTTGAACTCAGAATGACAAGGGCCGTAACTCTATACGTCAAAGCATGGCGTCCGACCCTCTATCGACACTCAACAACAATAACAATGATAATAATAATAGTTTCTACTTTTGGCACAAGGCCAGCAATTACCCAGTGCATTACTGGTACTTTATTTTATCAAACCCCGTAGGATGAAAGGCAAAGTTAACCTCGGAGGTATTTGAACTCAGAATGGAAAGAGCCGTAACTCTATGCTGCAAAGCATGTTGTCTGACGCTCTACCGATACTGCCAATCCGAATGAAAGATAATTGTGATTAATAAAATGTGTTCACAAGTATGTGTAAAGAGAACAATAAATTAATAAGAATTCTAGAATCGGTTTCTGTTTTCTGTCTTTACAGGATAACATTATCGTAGTGAAACTGTTATGATGATGAAAACAGAGAAAGACAAAAGTAAAACTCAGAAAACTACGACTGTGATGTTAGTTTTGAAAAAGTTTTGAAAAAGTTGTTGATTGTTTTGAATATGTTGCTGTTGATAAATATTATAAACAGAATACCTAATTATATACATTGGACGGATAGGTGTCCTCATCTTGTTTTGTTGTTAACACAACGTTTCGGCTCTCCAGCCTTCATCAAGTGTCATAGTGATGTTATTATTAAGTGACCTGAACAACCTTAATAATAAAATCACTAGGACACCACCTGATGAAGGCTGGAGAGTACATCAGCCGAAACGTTGGACAAGAGGACACCTATCCGTCCAATGTATATAATGTAAATAATTCCTCGTCTCAAAAATATATTACAGTAGAATACCCAATATTTACCTACGTCGTTTGAAAACGATGCTCTTGCTGTGTGTGTGTGACAGCTCACACCTATGCAAGTTTAGCTGGCCTCCTCCAAGGTATATCTCGTTGGAGGTATCTTGGGTAATTTAATGATAGAGACCCCAGTCCTATCCCATTTCTACAGCTGAGTAAACTGGAGCAAGGTGAAATAAAGTGTCTTGCTCAAGGAAACAACACATCACCCGGTCCGAGAATTGAACTCACAACCTTTCGATTGCAAGGCCAATGCTCTAACCACTAAGCCATGTGCCTTCACTAAGCCATGCGCTCTTGCTGTAAGTGATGCTGATTAGAATAAAGATAAGAATCCGACGATTTGGTATTGATATTGTTGTTGTTGATGTGGTTTATGATGATGATGATGATTATGATAATCATGGTAAAGATATTGACAACGGAATTCAAGTTAACATTGACGATACATTTGCATTCAGCGTTACAAGTGTCTAATTGTTATTGTATTGTTTTTTCCGATTACGACGACGACAACGACGATGATGATGATGATGATGATGATGATAATGATGATGATGATGACGATTTTGATAATTTTGTTTTTGGTTGTGGGGTTGGGTGGGGTGAGGGGTTGATGGATTTGGTGTGCGGTTTTAATATTTCTAATTGATTTTTTTTGTTTTTGATAGTGGTCAACACCATCATTCTCATCATCATCATCATCATCGTCATCATCATCATCATCATCATCATCATCGTCATTATCATCATCATCACCATCCTCCACACCACCATCATCATCATCGTCATCATCACCAACCTCCACACCACCATCTTCATAAACAACATCATCATCATCATCACCATCATCATTATCATCATCATCATCATCACAATAATAATAGTAACGGTGATGATGAAAATAATAAAATCGAGGTTGTTCATTGCTCCCAGAGTGAATTTTTCATTGTTTTTTTGCTGCTGTTTCATATATTATTCTTTGTGTTGAAATCTCGGTTCAGTTTTTGGTGTTAGTATCACTTCTAACTTGCATCTTATTTTATTGTTATTTTTTTCTAATGTCAGAAAACAATATTTGAAAAAAAAAGAATAAGACATTGCCTTTCATCCTTATGCGGTCGATAAAATAAAGTACCAGTCACGCACTGGGTCGAATTAATCGACTGTCCCCCTCCCCCAAAATTGCTGGCCTTGTGCCTATATAAGAAACCATTATTAATTTTTGATATAACCCATACGCACACATGTATATATATATATATATATGTGTTTATGTATATATATATATATGTGTGCAAGGACCCCTTGATCTCATCAACTGTCGAGCCGAAACCATTATCAATTGCGGCCATAGACTACGGCAGTCCTTGTATAGATGGACCCCGGATAATACTCAAACACCATAATACCAGGACCTCTTACACCGCACATTAGCAAGACTTAAAACGGTGGGCTAAAAATTAAACATCTGTGAACTATACTATTACCCAGCCCCGTCGTCCTGCTACATATGCTCAGACAGGATTACCTCGTCGTATTCTTCCACATTAATAGACTAAACTTTGAGTAACTTTGCAGAATTGATGATTATACCCTTCAAACATCGTGGATGTATGATCATGTAATTATGCAGGGCCCATCGTATATGCCTTTACTTTTCTCGGCGCTTAAGCCTGCGTTGAAATTGCAGCTTTATACTAACTAAAACTGGTGTATAGTCTTTAATGACCCGACCCTAATCATATTTAACACTCACATTCATGCCTTAACAGTGCCTCTTTAAATTGACTTGACAATGCATAATTAAATTAGCACATTGTAAGTAGAAGTAGGGGAATAAAAGATATTTTGTAATAGCGGATTTTAATTTAGCAGATAACTCTAACTAGCACCTGGAATTACCTCCCTTTGCTCATAAACATAAACACTAAGCTCTGTAACACTGAGGTATGAATTTCGATGTAAACAATTTACTCATACCCGTACAGCGTTCATTATTAAATTCTTTATTTCTTTAAAAGCCTCTGAAGAGCCCCATTGGCGTAAGAGCTTTTTATAAATGTATTTTAACGGCTTGCTTCTCTTTTATCAACTTCTTCGATTATACTTGGTCCGATTTACGCGAAACTTCTTTTATTCCATTTGTATTCCCATTTCAGGGGCAACTTCCTTTCAATGTGTTTTCCCATTATGTGCCCTTTTGACTGTATTACATTACAGATAAGCAAGCAAGCAAGCAATCACGTTTAGTATTAAATAGAAAATTAATTACTATATATTAAGAACGGCAACTGTTTACACTAAACTGTTTCACTAAACGATATACACACATTTTTCTCTGGGTGTGGTTGTTGTTATACAGTCTGATTTTACCATGATGTCTACGCCTCCAGTACAAAACCACTCTGAGGAAATCAATTATTTCCGTCTATTATCGAATGTTGATCTGGTCACTTGTGATTTGACGGGTCGTGTTGCTTTTAGGCCGTGTGGACGACAATGAATTCTGGCCGCACTCATAAACACACACGCGCACGCACACATACGCATAAATATATATATATATATATATGTATATATTCATGTGTCTACGTGTGTGTATGTGTGTTTGTATGTGTCTGTGTGTGCTGACGGGTGCGTGTATGAAAGTTTATGTCAACAATGTGAACACAATGTGCCTGAAGGGAGTGTTCTGCATAATGAATACATAACATAGACTCTTACTCTTTTAATAAGACGATATATTTTATGCAGAGCACTCACCTCAGGCAGTTTGCCTCACAATTTCTTCACAGGTATAACCAGCGACATATTTAATTCTTTTTTCCTATATCTATAGATGACCATTCTTAGTCAAGCCAACTTTTAAATTGTATATGCTTCGCTGAGGAGATTTAGCAATTCGCCAACTTGGCTTATAGACAATACCCACTCCGTTTCTATTGTCCCAAAAGCCTTGAATCAGCCAATGTTATATGAGTTATCTCGATTGCTTACTTCCATGACCAAATAAATATTCAGACCTTTTTATCTCACTACTTGCGTTGACTGTATCTGACTTGTGACGCTAATTCTGCTAAGGAATGACGCAGGTATTTCAAATACTTAAAAACTAAACACTCACCGCGAAAACTGACAATGATTACCCCATCCTTGGTGTTTATTTCTAGATGAACCCAGGCCGAGCTGAGTTTTGATCAAATTAATAACAGACATGACTATACACCTTAAGTCCAGTCTAACGAAAATACAGTTTTGATGCATTATTTAATCTTCATCTGTGATTTGAGGAAGTATTTTCTGCTGTTTCTTTTAGATCAAGCTACTTCATACATGATTCCTTCTTGGCTTATTCATCTCATCGTAACTAATGTTATATTTATTAACATGCCACTGATTTTACCAATACTGAGACATTGCAGTAGCCCCGAATCAACTCAGATTAAGCAGATCTTATATCTTAGCAGTATCCAAACCACGACCGTGTCATCTATTTAAAAATATGTAGGACTACTTTATCTAATTCGTCCTTTCTAACTTAAGATGCGAGTGCATTATTTGAATGAAATTTGGAAGCAATCTCTTGGAGAGAAACAACAACGCAGTCTTGCCATCGTTTCTTTGTCGATAATGCTTGTTGTAGTTGTTGTTCTTGTTCAAATTAATATTGTGGTGACATTTCTCAGTTAAATAGTTGCAGTCTATTTGTATTTACCTTGTTATTCTTGTTTGTGTATTTTTTTGTTCTGTTGCTGTTGCTGTTGTTGCTGTCGTTATTGATGTTTTTTTTTTGTGTTGCA